>CAJHNH020007679.1:32500-152500 GCA_905116865.2 Candidula unifasciata
TGAAGCTTTGGGTGCAGTTAAGGGTCAGCGGCTGATAAGAGGGAAGTCATGGATGGCTCAGTCAGAAGACACAATCAGACAGGTTTGCATTCTTAAGAACATTAGGTGAGGAGAGGAGTGGGTCAAAGTGCCACCTGAACTTGTTTAGGAGAGCCTTGCATATGATACCACAATATCCAGCTTAAGAATGGAGGTGGAGGTGGTCACTGCAGCTTTCTGCTGGCTAGAGAACATGACACACACACACACATCGTGATTGTAATTGACTCAGAAAGCATGCTGAGGAAGATCAGGACAGGCATGCTTTGTGCAAAAAGGCATGTTTTTCTGCGGAGGACACTGGTGAGGAGTATTGTCTAAATTTTTTCACCGGGGTACGCCGGTGTGTTCGGAAATAAACAGGAGGAGAGACTAGGTGGCTCTGCACAACTTGGTGGAATACTGATACATGATAAGGCAGACATGGTTAGTGCCTTGTGGGAGAGCATGTACAGTTCAGAGGAGCAAATGGATCACCACAGTCTGGTGAGATTGATGCAGCGGGGAGTGACAAGAGGTTATGTCAGATGCCTGAGGCTCAGAGGAAAGGCAAGAGGGACGTTTAATCAGTATGCTACTGGCTGCTGAAGATGGGGATTGAGCGCTTATGGGAATGCCCCGAGTGCCATGATGTTGGTTCTTGAATCAAATCAAATCAATCAAATCAAATCATTACCTGTTGCTGAAAACACTTGAAGCCATCAAATAGAAAGAGACCATCAATCTCAGAGATGAAGGGAGGCAGGTGATATCGGCAGCAAAAACCTCAAAGGTTTGGAGTGCTGAAGAATAAGAAGAAGAGTTCTTTTGTAATAAGACACCCCAGATGACTTCACGGAGATGGTCCAATATTGAATAGGGTGGTAAGGTCGGGTTTCCCAGCTTTGTGGTTTTTTTAACTACCAAAACACTTACAACTGGACCTAACTCCAACCCACCTATGTCCCACAAGAGAGTGCAGCCTTGGTCACACTACTGCATGCAACCTTGGTCCCATGACCAATGCAGCTTATCTACCACCCCCTGAAATATTGGACTGTTTGTTTGGGGTGAATAAAAACGAAAGCACCAGAAGAAAACCTAGACTTACAGACTGATCTAGCCTAAAATGGATACTATAAAAGGTTTTATGAACAAAACACAGCCAGCATGGTATTGATCCCATCATCACCAAGTGCTTCCTTTAAACATCTGGGTCAAAACACCCATTAATCTTTTTCTTCTTCTTCGTGTTCACCAGCTGTACACTCTGGCGGAAAGTTCTGGTTGCTTGTCCATTACTGAACTGCAGTCCTGCTCCAGAACCTGAGTGTTGTGTGTGCATCAGTTTTACAGATCTCATTCTCTTGAATACAGACTGTTGGTTCCTTGCCTCTCCGGCAGATGCACTCCGACTTCAAAGGAAGCTACCCAATTAGTCGACTCTTACGACATGCTTTTGGGGAGGCAGTGGGTCTATTCTTGTTTTCCCCAGAATGGGGCCCCGGAACCCACACGGGGGACACCCATTAATGATAATAAGTTAAATGAAAACTGCAGAGATAGGGCTTTGTAGACAAATGATGTCAAAAATACATTCAGTGTTATGCTGGGAAAGAATCTGGCTCTACTGAAGAGTTCAATATCTTTTCCATAATATTTTATAGTAATTTGAATAGGCAATCCCATGTTATGCAAACTGAAGAAAATCCTGGTTAGTCCAAGACATCCAAGGTAACCCTTACAATGCAGCAATGGCCTATGTGATTTGTATATTTTATTTGAAAAGAATCATTTTTGTATTTTATTATATGTTGATCTAATTTATGTAGTATGTACCTGATTTGATTTGATTTGATTTGGTTCAAGAACCGACATCACAGCACTCAGGGCATTCCCATAAGCTCTCCCTCCCCATCTTCAGCAGCCAGCAAAGAGTTCCGGTACTAATGGTGCCAGTAGCTTTCTAATTAAACATCCGTATTGCCTTTCCTCTGAGCCTCGAGCATATGCCAGAACCTCTCGTCACCCCCAACTGCATGTATGTACTTGATGAGATGAAATAAATCATGTCGTGCAAAAAATGTGCAGTTATATTGTATCTGTCCCATTATTTATCTTCACAATGGAAAATCATTGCTTTCTTACCATGTCCATGCATTTTATTGAATTAATTTTTTACTTTTAGGTCCACATAATACCAGGCCTAACAGGAAAGACACAGACTATGCATACTGGAAAACTTTTACGCAGACCACTACCTCCTAGAACCCTCCCTGCCTTGGTGCCGAAAAAAGAATTGCAGGAATCACAGAACGATATTAAGCCTGGCTCTATGATAAGAATATTCCAAGACACTTTCAACCTAGATGCCCTGACCAATGATGATGCTGAATGGGACAGTATTTCAACAGATGGAGACAGAACTGACTCTATACTTGTTTGTCCTCCACCAACATCTGGGTCAGTGGCAAGAAGGAGTTTTAATTCTCTGGGGAAAAAACGTGAACTCATTCAGGCAAATGCATTCTGTAGATGTACATCACCGGAACAAGGGGATGATTTCACTAACTGTGATGACAAGAAATATATCTTAGATCCTCTGTATAAAGAAAGAACAATGATAGGATCACATGTAAATGTGGACAGCCTTCTGAAACTACGTAGTATACGAGGCCCTGATCCATTACCAGCTCGTACTCCAAAGAGAAACCCTGAAATGGTTGTATATCATGATGCTGATGATGAGAGATATTACCAAAATCCAACTTTCATGTTGGATCAATTTTTGTACAAATTTGCAAAGATGAAGCACATGTCAATTCCTCAAGTGAGATGTGCCATTTATTCGAAGCACAATTTCCAGAAACTTACAAATCTAATAGCTGCTGAGTTAAATCATGGCAGGCAGGAAAATCTTCACACTCTGGCTATTGATTGTAAGTATGTATTTCTTATTCCATCAACTTAGTGTTTCCTTTGACGGAAATAATTGTTTATTCTGAAAGGGATCATTTTTCTTCTGCCGTCTCCACATTGAAAGTTGCTAGATCACACACTGGTGACTTTTTTCCGAATACTGAAGCCATAACTCCTTCCAACCCCATTTGAGTTCCATGGCTCCATTATGAGTGAAGAGGAAAGGGGGGCGGGAGGGGGGGGGGGCGGAATAGATCCACTTCCCCTTTCCCCAACAAGCATGTTGTTAAAGGTGATTAATTATGGGAGTTTCATACTAAGTAGGAGGGCATCTTCCTGAGAGGCAAAGAACCAACAGTCTACATATACATGAGCCAGATCTGTAGAATGGATATAGGTTAGTTGCGTATCCTTTACAGGACATTGCAGAACCAACCTGATCGGCCCCTGGCTGTTGTGTGGTTTCACTATGCAAATTTATGTCCAGTAGTTTGCCATTGTTTTCTGCACGGTTGGCTCCCTGATACCACTGTCGAAGCCAACACAAGGCGTATGGCCTGCGGCTGGGATCGAACCCGGTACCCCGGCATTATGAAGCGTTCACATCGACTTAGAGAATGGATATACATGACTAAAATCCAGAGATGGACAATCAGAATTTTCTGCTGGAGTTTACGGGTGTTGAAAGATAAGAAGAAAAGAAGAATCTCTTCCCTTGTGCAATTATTTTGATACTGTCTAAGACTAAAGTCCAGAAGCAGACAAAGAACTAGAACCTTCCACCAAAGTTTTTATCTGATGAACGCTAAGAAGAACAAATGATGAAATGCTTGTTAGGGATGTATCTTTTCAAGTCTATTTGTTATTTTAATAGTTCCTTTAATACATGACTTCTGGGTCAGCAAGCGCTATGCTGACAACTGTTACCATATCTCCCAACAACTGTATAGGAAGTTCCCCATGTGGGATCTATGGCCACATCTGTGAAGGACGGGGGAGGAAAAGACCTACTGCCTTTCTAACAAGCAAGTCGTAAAAGTTGACCTTATTTTGGTTTCTTCTTCAAAGTTGGCATGCACCTGCCTAAGAGGCAAGAAACCAACAGTCTGCATACAAATTTGCCAGATCCGTAAATGGATGTGCATGCAAAACTTAGGTTCTGGAACAAGACCAAAGTCAGAAGTGGATGAACATCCAGACATTTCCGCCAGAGTTTACAGCTAGTGAACACTAAGCAGAAGAAGAAGAAGTATAGAATGTACAATATAAAATATATAAAATAGTTTTCCATTAATCTATTTCAGCATCAGGTATTCCAGTGAAAGAGAACCGGATCCCTCAGCGACAGCTACTGTACGAAATTGCAGCTGCAATGAAGGCCAACATGAGAGAAGTATTGAAGAAAGAAGTGAAACCTGTAATAAAGTTCTCAAAAAAGTACACACTAGAATGGTACACTAGGCAGCAGCCTGATGCAGAAATACTTGTCTATGAAGATGATAGTCGGCTCAAATCAAGCACAGATGTGAGGATAAGACAGTTGAGTAGTTCATTTTGTAACCTTTAACCTTTGACCTTCACAACTCGCTTGATCTGAGATTGTTTCATAGATGCCTTAGAGTGTATAATTTTTAAAGAGGCAAATTGCTTAATGAATGCTTTAAGGAATGCTTTAAATTACCTGAATAGCCAGAATGAGTCATCAAGATGTTTCAAAACAGGACCTGAAGAGAATATTGGAAAGACACAGTCTTCACATTTTGGCCACATTATGACATTATACCAGAAAGAAACTGGAACATGTTGTGAGGACTGGAATGATTTGTGGAAAGATAAAGGAACACAATGTGAAAAGATCCTTGACAGGTTTCGTCACAGCCTGGAAAGGTGTTAGCACACAAACTGATAGACGACACTGCAGATAAAAAATTGTGAAGAGGCATGATCACCAACACAGTCAGCAAGGCCCTTTATAATGATGAAATACACACTGTAAGTGAAAATGGTTAGGCCAGGTTTCTTTAGTGTGCTGTGACCAGACATATAACAAAACTGCTGAAGTCTGAAGGAAAACAAAATGGTTGTCGTCATCATCTTCAGTAATACAAATTATTTTCAGCATACTTTTTCTTCTTCTTCTTCTTCACATTCACCAGCTGTAAACTCTGGCAGAAAGTTCTGGTTTTTCATCCACTTCTGGACCCCAGTCCTGTTCCAGAACCTGATTGTTGCATGCGCATCTGTTTTACAGATCTGACTCATTTCTATACAGACTGTTGGTTACTTGTCTCTCAGGCAGATGCACTCTGACTTCGAAGGAAGCTTCCAATTAGTCAACTCTCACGACATGCTTTTGGATAGGCAGCGGGTCTATTCTTGTTTTCCCTATAATATTACCCTGGAACCCACATGTTGAATCAGCATACTCATTTTCTTCTTACTGTCATCATAAAGTAATGAATCAAACACTTGTTAAATAATTAATAAAATATTTATTTTATAAAAATTAATCTGTTGATTGCACACTTGAGTGATGAGTTTGTTATCGAATGATTAGGCAAATGAATAATCAAATGATTAAATGACAAAAAAAAAACGTATTTAACTGTTGACAGAAAGACAGAGTTGTCTGCAGCTGATGCTGTGTTCCCATCTGCTCACTCAGATTCCCATAAAGGATTGAGGGAAAGTGAATCCCAGAAGTGTAAGTATCTTCAAGGATTCTATGTAATATTTAACTCTTTCACTGACAGTATGTTTCACACTAGATGCTTCAGTTGTATATTTAACATATATTGCAATATATCATGGGTGTATTACTTATAAAATGTATTACATAATATGATAAATGTCACTAGTTTAACTCGTTTGGCACCAAGCAACACATCAAGTATTCATTAGCTATTCCTTCCCTGTGTGTGTTCCAGAGCCTTTTTTGGGGGAAACAAGAATAGACCCACTGCCTCCCCAACAAGCTTGTCACAGAAGTCATTTAATTGGGGGGGGGGGGGTGTCTTTGACGTCAGAGAGGCAATTAACCAACAGTCTGCATACCAATAAATCAGATATATAAAACAGATGTGCATGCAACACTCAGGTTCCTGAACAAGACTAAAGTCCTGAGACAGAAAAACAACAAGAGCTTTTTGTCACGGTACAGCTGGTGAATGTGAAGGAGAAGAAGAGTAGCTATTCCAAGTGACTGTTACTTTACCTAATAATTTCTAGTCTACAAAGTGGTTGATCCACAATTATTATAAGCCTGGTATAAATTTCTACATCACAGTCCCTTTAAATTTGTTACTGTCCCATGGTGGGTTCTGGAGCCCCATTTCTAAGAGTTTTAGGGAGGGGGAAGGACCCACTGACTCTTAACCAGAATGTCATAATAGGCCACTAGTTAAAGGTTTGCTGAAATTGGTTGTGTTGGGTGGAAACGTCAGATACCATAGCCTAGCAGTAAACTTTTTCTTCTTCACTTCTTTTTTCACATTTTTTAAAAACTGCTTTGGGTGTGGAGGGAGACATAAGGTTCTGCTCCTTCTTCCTCTTCTGGTCACCCCAACCATAGGCACAACATGCTGGTGTAGAGTTTCTCTGATGTTATCTTTCCATCTTGTTCTTAGTCTACCTCATGAACTTAGTCCATCTGCTCTTTTCCTGTATGTCTTGTATGGTATGGCTGCTGATTTGCTTTGTAAGTAATTTAGAATTGGTTCTGTATGATTTGTTCTGTTATGACCTTATTCCTATTTTTTATCTCTTCTGATCACTTCTTCAGCCCTTCTCAGACATCCCATTTCCTTGGTTACTAATTTTCTGTTCTGATTTATTGTGAAAGTCCCAGTACTTGGTTTGCTTTACTGTATCAGGACCCATTAACTCTTAACCAGATTATCATAACAAGCCACTAATTAAGGGTTTGCTGAAACTGGTTGTTTTGGGTCAAAAAGGTCTGATGTCATAGTCCAGCAGTAAATGTTGTTCCCAGACTCAGATACTTGTTTAATGCCTTTGCACTCTGCTGCTATATTTAGGTTCTGCTTCTTTCTTCCTATTGACATTACTTCTGTCTTTTCATTGTTCATTTTCATATTGTTTGTTTTACTATTTGTTTATTATTTGTTTATTTGTAGCAGTGCCATATAGTCAAATGCCGTTTGATCAGCCCATTTATATCCTATTGGGTTTTCAGTATTGATAATAAATGCATTGTAAGCGACTCCACCAGCTCCGTTTGCCAGGAGGTATCAAGGTGACCCAGAACGGCCTTCATGGTTACTGTAGTGGCCCTGCGACACAAGGCCACACCATACTTCACCCAATCCTAGCCATCCCCTACTTTGTCTTGTCACAGCCTCTCACGGCTTGGACGTGGGATTGAGCTTCGAGAGGCCTAGCAGTAAACAGCTGTACAATATGCCAGCCACCCTCTTTAGGGCAAGCACATAAGTTTTTTTTTTAACAAGATTCTGTTATATTACTTAAGAAAGTTTTTATTTTTAAGTAACAGGTGTCTGGGATAGAAAGACTTAACACTGTCAACCAGCGAAGCCACAAACTGACACTTCCAGTTGAGTTCTTCTGCTTCTTTTTCTTCTTTGCATTCACTGGCTATAAACTCTGGTGGAAATTTCTGGTTGTTCATCCACTTCTGACTTTAGTCTTGCTCCAGAACCTGATTTTCGCATGCACATCCATTTTACAGATCTGGCTTATTTGTATGCAGACTGTTGGTTCCTCATCTCTCAGAGAGATGCACTCTGACTTCAAAGAAAACATACCTGATTAGTCGACTCTTATGACAGTGCCTGTTAGGGAAACAGTGGTTTTTTTTTTTCACACACACAATGGGGATTTTTTGGCTGTTGTAGTTTTCTAGGCAAATTTACGTCAAGTAGTTTGCCATTGCTTTCTGGACGTCGGCTTCTTGATACCACTGTCAAAACCAATGCAAGACACAAGGCCCGAGGCTGGAATTTAACTCGACACACTGTCATTACGAAGTGTGTGCGTAACACCTAAGCTACAGACAGCAACTAGTATTATTAGCTGCTGTTATAACTATTAGTTACTGCTGATGCAGCTTCTTCTTCTTCTTCAGCATTCCGAGCCCTTGAGGTTCACTGCTGCAGATATCAAGTGCCTCCTTCATCTCTCTGGTTAGCCTTCTCTTTCCAGTTGGTGACACCAAGTGTTTGCAGGTCTGATTGGATATTATTTCTCCCTTGTCTTCTTGGTCTGCCTCGTGGTCTACGACCATTCATCTCCCTCGTGTATAGTTTTTACTTCTCTGTCATCTGACATTCTTTCAATATGCACCAACCATTTCATCTGTTAGCTCTCATGATGCCAGTGATCAATGGTGATTTAAACAGATTATGAGTTTTATTGTTGCTTCTCACTCTCTATTCACTGATGTTTGTGAAGTATGATGATGCAGCTGCTACTACTTAAATTATCTTTTGATGTTGTGTCTGCTATTGCTGATTATATTAGACAGGCTGATGAGGAAGACATTAATTTTTTTTTAGATGAAGTGGATGTGCTAACTGACAAGTTATTTTCAGTCCTGTCTTTCTTGCATTCTTTCACAGCTGATGCTGAAGATGAACTTGTGACCCCTGCAGAAATGGCAGTTCTAGACTGTCTAATTACCGGAGGGGCAGCTCTCAGTTTCAAAGTATGTGGTCTGTTAATTTTTTTGCAACATTTAAAGAATAAAATACAAACTAGGTCAGTAGTTTCCAATTGATATTCTGCCAACCCCTGGTGTCTGCTGAACTATTTTAAAGCATCTTTGATTTTGTTTAGAAAAGAATGGAAGAAAAAAGTCACAACCGTAACTCTTTTATTTTTCAATTCCATGCTTTTTTTTTTTTTACTATTTAAAAAAATATAACTATTAAATAGTATGGGGTCCTTGGCAGGTCTCCGAAAATAAGAAGGGTTTGCAGGTCTTAAGAAAAAGAAACCACTAGACTAGATTATTCGTTTTCCTATTTGAATGTAAAATGTTTTTTACACACTCACACACACACGTACATGCATGCATGCACACACACACAAACACACACACATACACACACATATACATTATATAAAAAATGGGGCTGTCATAGGGTGGTCGCTAGCTGCTAACCTGCAGATCTGAAGGTCGTGGGTTCAGGTCTTGACGGAGCATGACTTTTGTCAAAAAATGACCTTAACTGCCAGGTCGACACCGCCTTAAATAGGTATCAGGTAGGGTCATGGGAAGTAAAGGCAGCCAATATGATGCTGACTACATAGACCCACAGCCTATAAAGTCTAGGTCTTGCCCTATCTGCCCAGTATGTCTGAAGGCATGGAACAAGGTCCTTTAGTTTTACTTATATCATAAACAACAAGCAGTCATCAGTGTAGCTGGAGAAATATTAGATTGGTTTTAAGATGCAAAAGGGAGTGAAGCAGGGGGTGCTTTCTCTCACCGTACCTATTTAATATATGTGCATAAAACGTCATGAGCTGTCAAAAATTACCATACTTGTGAAAATTATGATCCATTTATAACTTGTGGTGACTCTGTTCTGGAACTTCACTGTACAGATGATACAGTCCTCCTTACGAACACTATGAAGGGAATGGAGCATTTAATCATGTCTGTCCAACACCAGATTGAAGATAAAAACCTGTCCTTGAATGTGAAGAAAACAAAAATAATATCCACTAACAAAACTTACTGTTATCCCCCAAAAAATAAAAATAAATGATGAAGAAATTTAAAATATCACCAATGTTTAATATCTAGGCTCCATAATAGACAAGAATGAAGACTGTTCAACAGAAGTCAAAAGGAGAAGGTTATAGTAATGCAAAGATTAAAAGGTCTTAAAAGTCAGTCAAAGGATAGAACGACTTGGCCTGAGTGAATTGAGAGCCTGTGCTCCACTGGGGGATAGAAGGCATAGACGGCATAGATCCTGTATTTGAATCCCCACTGAAACAGAGGCTTGGTTAAAATAAAAAACCTCTTCCAAGTCAACCCAGTGTAAAATCAACAGCAGGAAATGTTCTGAGAAGAAAAGCACTTTTAAGCATCGTTGATTGGACTGTAATATTATTCATTATCCAGTTTCGCCATTATATGTCACATAGGGCTCACAGTCTATTCCTCCATTCTGTTCTATCCTGTGTAAACAGTTCAATATCATGGATGAATTCCAATATAAACATTACTACCTAAATAAGTTAATTGATCTGTTACTTTAATTACTTTTTGTCTCTAGTGTTACATCTGCTTGATATTTTGTTGGTGTCTTTAATGTATGTATTTTTTTAAAGGTTATTTGTAGTCCAACCCTTGTCGCTATATTTGCTAAATCTTCTGTTCTCCTTTGCATGTCATTGCTGTTTTTAGTTTCTGTAGAAAATTATTTTTTACAGGGTGGGGAAGCTGACCCCATACCCAACCATCCTCCTTTCTTATCCAGGCTTGGAACTGACAATGGGCATTGCAATAATATTATGGGGTTAGTAAACAGCATAATATACACTAAACTCTTCAGGTTGTGGACAAGATTCCTTAAAGTCCAAAACTGTTTCTAGTGACAGGAGCTAGACACAATAATTAATTACCACACAAATTCAACAGTGAGACATTTGACAATTTATAATAATTTGTTTATTTGTGGGTTTTTTGTTTAAGCATTCTTTTATTTTTTGTGCATGGCCCTGTTGAGCCTTTCAGTTTCTGGTGTCATCTGCACAAGAGGAGCTGCCGTTGTTTAGTGGCTAGATGCTCACCTGCCAGCCTGAAGATCTTGAGTTTGAATATGCACTGAGGCAGATATGTTTTTTTTCAACAACCTTGGTTTCGAGGTTGATCCAGCCTAAAGTGGGTGCCATGTAATGTTCTGAGGAAGTAAAAGCCTAATTTTGACCAGATCACCCACTGTGTGATGACCAGTCTATACAAATGTGAGTCTTGAATCATTTGCAACATACACAATTGGCATAAAAATTGGTCTTATCTGCACAAAGCACTTTTTAGAGCTATGTAAAAAATATATACAAAACTAGTAATTTAATATTTGATGGGATTTGCTTAATTTTATTTTCTTGTCACATCAGTCCTTAAACTTGTATTCTTTCTATTTATTGTTTCTTAATCACCCACTCTTCAGTCATGCTAGGGTCCTTGCTAGTAGATCAGAGCTCATGTACTAATTAAGACATTTAAATTAATATATTCGGTTCTCTATTCCACAGGCTTATTTCATAGAGCGATTACCAGATATCTCTCCAGTGATGACTACATTGACGTATCTGAATCTGAGTTTCAATAATTTTAAGGTAGCAATTTTTACATTTATTTGTGACATTTATGTTATTTGTGTCCTTGACAGTTGCTTCTCTAGATCTTTCTATATCAAGCCATCTACGATTTTAAAGTGATATATGTTGGGTCCAAAAAAGTTTCAATAATGCCTCTCTGGTAGGAGAGTTCATCTAATAGTGTGATAAAATGAGCTGAGTCAATGGAATGAGACACTCTGTGTAGGTTCTGGGGACCTATTATAGAGAAAACAAGAATAGACCCACTGCCTACAGCATGTCGTAAGAGTCAAGTTATTAGAAGCTTCCCTCAAAATCAGAGTGCATCTGATTGAGAGGCATGGAGCCAGTAGTCTACATACAAATAAGTCAGATCTTTAAAAATGCAAAGATTCTGGAACAGGACTGCAGTCCAGAATAGGACAAACAACCAGAACTTTCTGCCAGAGTTTACAGCTGGTGAACGTGATGAAGAAGAAGAAAATGGAGTGAGACTGATACATTTAAGAAAAAAAAATCATGTGCTATTCCACAATGAAGATTAGCTTCAGTATACCACTTTCAGAAAAAAAAATTAAACTGTAAAGATTAGAGCTGGAGGATCACTCACTAGTCTCTAAGCCACAGAGCCTCATCTTTGATAAAAGTATATTATGTAATAAATAAAAATAAAAAAGCCAAACCTGATATAAAGAAGTGAATCATGGGCAGTCAATCAGGTAGCCAGTCCTGATATACAGAAGTGAATTATGCACAGTCAGTCAGTTAGCCAATCCTGATGTACAGAAATGAATCACGGACAGTCAATCAGTTAGCCAGTCGTGATATACAGAAGTGAATCAAGGACAGTCAATCAGTTGCCCCATCCTGATGTACAGAAATGAATCATTTACAGTCAGTCAGTTGGCCCATCCTGATGTACAGAAATGAATCATGGACAGTCAATCAGTTAGCCAGTCATAATATACAGAAGTGAATCATGGACAGTCAATCAGTTGGCCTATCCTGGTGTACAGAAGTGAATCATGGACAGTCAATCAGTTTTCCCATCCTGATGTACAGAAATGAATCATGGACAGTCAATCAGTTGGCCCATCCTGATGTACAGAAGTGAATCACGGACAGTCAATCAGTTGGCTAATCCTGATGTACAGAAATGAATCATGGACAGTAAATCAGTTTTCCCATCCTGATGTACATAAGTGAATCATGGACAGTCAATCAGTTGATCCGTCCTGATATACAGAAGTGAATCATGGACAATTAATTAGTTTTCCTATCCTGATGTACAGAAGTGAATCATGGACAGTAAATCAGTTTTCCCATCCTGATATACAGAAGTGAATCATGGACAGTAAATCAGTTTTCCCATCCTGATATACAGAAGTGAATCATGGACAATTAATCAGTTTTCCCATCCTGATGTACAGAAGTGAATCATGGACAGTCAATCAGTTAGTGAAAAGTTATGTGGAGACTAAAGATGTCATTTTACAGATGTAATGTTTTTAGATAAATGATGATAACATCTTAGACAGATGAAAATAGTAAGGAAGATGTCTTGAATGAAACTCACTCACGAAGAGAACTGATTGCCCTCATCAGAAAGAGACAATCTATATCCTTTGATCACATCATGAGAAGGAGAAAATGAATAATTATTCATTCAATAGTTATTCACAACACTCTGAGTTTACACTGCACAAATTACACACTTTAACAGTATACACCCAGTACATTTTACTATCCTTTGAATTTTACTTGCAAAGGAATTAAACAGGCCTCCTAATTAGGCTTACAATGTCTTTAAAATTAGCCCCAAACTGAGCAGGGGCTAATGCAAACTTAAAAACATTTCCGACCCATCTGCCATGGGTGCCAAATGCCCTTGGTTACTATTTGTGCCAAACACCTTAGGTTGCTATGGGTGCCAAACACCCTAGGTTGCTATGGGTGTCAAACACGCTAGGTTGCCTTAGGCAACAAATGCCCTAGGTTGCCATGGGTGCCAAACACCCTAGGTTGCCTTGGGCACCAAATGCCCTAGGTTGCCATGGGTGCCAAACACCTAGGTTGTCTTGGGCACCAAATGCCCTAGGTTGCCTTGGGCACCAAATGCCCTAGGTTGCCTTGGGCACCAAATGCCCTAGGTTGCCTTGGGCACCAAATGCCTTAGGTTGTCTTGGGCACCAAATGCCATAGGTTGCCTTGGGCACCAAATGCCCTAGGTTGCCTTGGGCACCACATGCCCTAGGTTGCCTAGGACACCAAATGCCCTAGGTTGCCTTAGGCACCAAATGCCCTAGGTTGCCTTAGGCACCAAATGCCCTAGGTTGCCTTAGGCACCAAATGCCCTAGGTTGCCATGGGTGCCAAACACCCTAGGTTGCTATGGGTGCCAAACACCCGAGGTTGCTATGGGTGCCAAACACCCTAGGTTGCCTTAGGCACCAGATGCCTTAGGTTGCCATGGATACCAAGCACTCTAGGTTGCCATGGGTGCCAAACACCCTAGGTTGTCTTAGGCTCCAAATGCTCTAGGTTTGCTATGGGCACCAAACATCCTTGGTTGCTATGGGTGCCAAATGCCCTAGGTTGTCTTAGGCACCAAATGTCTTATGTTGCCATGGGTGCCAAACACTCTAGGTTGTCTTAGGCGCCAAATGCCCTAGGTTGCCATGGGTGCCAAACACCCTAGGTTGCCTTAGGCACCAAATGCCCTAGATTGCCATGGTTGCTAAAAACCCTAGGTTGCCCTAGGAATCAAATGCCCTAGATTTGTGACACAACAGTCTGTCTTCTGTAGAATTGTAACCCAGGTTCGAAAATGTTTTTTGTGTCAAGGGTGGCGGGTGATTGTTGACAGACGAGGAGAAAGATGGTCGTGTCGATAGTGGCAATGATAAGGATGATGTCTTGCAATCTGTATGTTTCTCACGTGCACTATAATGCTTGAATAACAAAACGTCTGGAAACAACTGTTCAAGTTCTCTGAATTGCCTCCTTCTTTAATTTAAGATTACAACCATATCACAAAAATAGAGAAAAATTCACACTGTTGTACATTGACTCTAAAACCTCATAGATTCGCGTTGTGTTCTATAATTAAACTATTTCTAGTGTCTCAAACTGCCACCGGGCTACTAGTGCAGATTAACCTAACACATCTTTTTAACTTCTTCTTCTTTGTTACATTGGGAAATCCCCAGGTGGTCCGGCTCACATGTTGATTATTGGGCCCCTGCTACTCCTTGTTCAGGTTCTGAATCTGTATCCGACCCCGAGTCCATATCAAGTCTTGAATCCGACTGGAAGTAGGGGTACTGACAAGGATGGTGATAAAAATCAAACTCCCTTACCACAAAGCGGTAGACAGCAGTGGATCTATCGTCGTTGGTAAAAACAATCGTGACTATTCGATAGGGGCCACTGTTTCTAACAACAACTGAAATTGCATACATTAGAAAGGTCCTTTTCTATTTCAACCTAGCTAAAATATCTAAACCAACTTTCTTTCCTGTTTTAGTTGGCCGGAGCTTGTCTACTCTGCCTCCTTCTACCTCCGAGTGTCTATCCGAATCTGTAAATCTGTCTGTCTGTGTGCGTGAGCTCCAATCCCCGACTGTCCGAGCCTGAATCTAAGTCATCTATCTATCTGTCTATCTATTTATCTGAGCAAACCTCTCCTCTGGTCTGTCTGTCTGTCTATCTGAGCTAAGCGCTCTCTCTGTGTGTCCCCCCGAAGGTTCCGGGCAATCGTTACTAGGGGGCTCCTACCCCTCCTTGTTTTGCAGTCTACTGCCATCACCTGAGCTGGCCGGGACATCGGTATTTTAGCTAATGGCTTTGGTGTTGACGGGGAGAGTCACATGTCTGATCATGCGATTCATAGTACGTGGGAAACAAGAGTATGGACCTAGGGGGATGTAGTTGGTTACTAATGGAAAATTTTACAATAAGGGTGAAGGCCACAAGGGTCTTACCGTGCAAAGAGCACAATACTAATAAAAAGAGGGGGCTGGGGTGCGGACCCTGCTACAGATTGCTATGGGCGCCAAACACCCTACATTACTATGGGTGCCAACCTAGGTTGCCATGGACGCCAAACAATCTAGGTTGCCTTAGGCACCAAATGCCCTAGGTTGCCATGGGCGCCAAACAACCTATTGCCATTGTCACCTAGTACCATGTCTATGCCACTGCTGTTAATGGCATGTTATTTTTACTTTTAATCTCTTCAGTTATTGAATTTTTAGATTTGTATCCTGTCACAAAATAGGTAGTGTCTCCAGAAGTTATGTACTTGAGTAACCTGGAGGTGTTAAAAATGAGAGATAACCCACTGGTGGAGATTCCTGCGAACATAAACAAACTTCAAAAACTGAGAGTGCTCACTGCTTCTTTTTCTCTCATTACAGATCTCCCCAGATCGTGAGTTTAGTTTTCTGAACATGTTTTAACAGTAGTTGTTTTTGCTAAAGTAATATTTATCAACCCTCATGGTTATAGTTGGGATATACAGAATTTTTCAGTGGAAACGTTTGCTTTTTAGTATATAAAATAATAATGTATTTCAATCACTTATGTAATTTGTATGATTACTTTTTGAAAAACAATCCTGTTCGTACCTGGGTAAAAAGTAGGACAGATACTGCTATCATCATGTGCCATGCCAGCAAATGTTTGCTGTCATGTTTTGCCATCTCCCACATGGATCAGGTCAATGTTTTTGTCTTGCCCCGTCCATTTGCCCATGCCATCCAGGTATGTGTCTCTTTGCCTTTTTCTTATTCTCTTTCAGTCAATCTTACCCATTGTTACCAAGTTCTGAAGTCCATTTCTTCTCTTAGCATGTCCAAAAAATACTGACTATATTTAATTGTTGTGATAAGTTATGACTTTCATCTTTCATGATCAGGACTTCTTCATTTTTTTTTTTTTTTTTAAATCTCTTCTTCATATAGTTTCTTCTTTTAAAAAACAAAATACACATTTGAATAAACCACAGACATAATCATTATTTGGATACTATTCAATATTTTGTACTTTAATATAATAGGTTTATTATTGATAAATATATAGCTTTTGTATCGTTGTTAAATGTTCTTGTATTGCGTCCTTAGTAAAATGTATGCATATTTTGTGAGGGTGGGGGGGGGGGATGTGGGGGAGGAAAGGGGTGTACTTAGCAATTCCTCTCAAATCCCTGAAGCTCATGATGGATTTTTTAATTATAGGTAGAGCACAGTAATTCAAGTTGGGTGTTAGTTAATTAGTTAAAAAATTATCCTTATTGCGCATAAAACCATTCAGTTCATAAGTGCTCGGATCCCCTCCTCAGTAAATCCTGCAGTGTATAACAGCCAATGACGCCAGTTCTGTGATGGTTTATTAGTCTTCTTTGACTTCCTACATAGTGCTCTTCTCTGGCCCTTTTAAGTTGCTGTTCTTGCAGTCTGGTAATGGTTGCAGATATCCAGTCACATGGTTTTCACAAATGCCTTAGCTTATGGCTTAGGCGTTGCGAGTCTGACTCATAATCCAACGTACCGCGATCAAAACCCACTGCTGGCTGCGTGGATTTTTATCATGGTATGGGGCATCGCAGGTCGACCCAGCCTAAAATGGATACCAGTATGGCTGTCCTGGGAAAGTAAAGACGGCCGGTGTAATGCTGACCGCATTAACTATCCAGTGCCGAGTGGTCTGTAAAAATATGGGACGCTCTTCCCATATACCCTAAGTCGTGAAAAGGGATCTTTACTTACTTTACTTACTCAGCTTATTCTTGTAGAGCATTTAGTATAGCAGCCTGGACCATGGCTAAATATCCCCCCCCCCCCCCCCCCCCCCCCGCCCCTTTTCAGAGTTACCCTACCAGCAAGGCTGTCGGATTGCTTGTTTCCTTGCACACCAGCATACCCTGGCATGAAAATAAAACTGATCTTTGTCAGCCACAACCATCTCAAACACACCAACCAACATCTTCAGACCCAGCAGATGTCATAAATGTTTGACTGCTTATAAACTTCATTGTTAGGGTGTGTTTTGACCTCTATGAACTCAGATCTTTGGACGAAAATTAGAAACAGAGGTGTCAGTTATAAAAGCACCAGCAGTAGATTGCACAGTTTATAGCTTGGAAGACAGCAAGTGAAATGGTTTGCCCACTTAGAGAGAAGGCTTTGTGACACCATACCATACAAAGCATACATGGAAAGAGAAGAAGGACGAAGAGCATGAGGTAGACCAAGAACAAGATGGAAGGATAACATCAGAGAAACTCTACAACAGCACAATGTGCCTATGGTCGAGGCGGCCAGAAGAGCTAGAAACAGAACCTTATATCTCCCTCGACACCCACAGGGGTAAAAGAGGAAGTGAAGAAGAAGAAGAAGAAGATAGCTTGATATTTTTATATGTCTGGTGGGTGAAATCTTACCCACCGCATGGAACAAAATAGTTCTATTGGTTCAACAGTAAACGGATATGACATGACAGAGGAATAATCTTTTACCATTTTCTTTAAACATTCCGTACTAATTACCCCATCAGATGTATTTGTTAGTCCAAAGAAAATCACATCTTCACTGTCACACTTGTTATGTAAATTCACTGTGAAGAAATTGTTCGTTCAGTTTCATCTGTTATTTATTGCCAGTATTGTAACTTATAATTACCTGCACATCACTTTCTTTAAAGTATAACTGTGATAAAAAACATCAGAAAGAGACAGTCGTCATTGTTTGGTCATGTTAAGAGAAGTAAGAAACTGGGACAGGTTTTGACCACTGGACAGATCTATGGAAAGAGAGACAAAGACAACGTGTGAACTTTCTTGACACTGACCTGGTTCCTGGCTGCTCAGGAAGATGCACACCCACTTCAGGGGGAAAAAAAAGAATTCTACATTGGCTACCTTTTAAGACATGATTGTTAGAAAAGCAGTGGATCTCTTCTCTCCCACCCCCTCCCACCCCCCCCCCCCCATTAAAAAAATGGGATCCCGAACCAGCACAGGAGGTATATTTAAATTAACTGTTTCATTAAGAGAAGACATCAGAACCATCCTAAAAATTATCCTCATCCATGTAACAGGCTGTTTGACTTGCCATGCCTGGAAGAATTGAGTCTTGCCTACAACAAGCTGACTGTCATGCCACATATCATGTGCCACCTGAAGTAAGTCAATTTTCTGTCACTGGTTTTATCATTGTCAAATAATGTTACATTACTGTCTGTGTCAGTTGATTTTACGTTGTTATTTATGTAAACAGCAATATGTCAGAAGAAGTTGACCAATTTTGTGTGTGTGTGTGTGTGCCCCAGGGTGAATGAATGCTTCTATTCAAGTACGTTGTACTTTTTAATTCAATGAAATAGCATTACCAGTCATTATGATGATGTTGATAGTGATTTCATTTCCTTTCACGTTGTGTGGATTCCAGGGCCCTATTTTGAGAGGGAAAAGAATAGGCCCACTGACTCCTTAACAAGCATGTCATCAAAGGTGACTAATTGAGGTTCCCCCCCACAACCCCAAAATCAGTGCACTTTAGCCCGAGGAGCAGTGAGGAACCAACAGTCTGCACACAAGTAAGCCAGATCTGCTAAAAGGATGTGCATATAGAATTCATATTCTGAAACACGACTGAAGTCCAGAAGGGGAGGAACAGCCAGAACTTTCAGCCCCAGTTTACAGCTAGTGAATGCTAAGAAGAAGAAGAAGGAGATATCCTTACTAAGGTATCTTGGAATTAATGGCAGGTGTGCTTGCTTTCCAGAAAGTTGTCTTGTGTTTGAATCCCTCTAAAGTTAGGGATTATATCTTAATATTTTTTCCTGGTTTCCAGCTCAACCCAGTCTAAAATGAGCACCAGAAAAATGTCATTTATATATATAAAAATCAATGTTTGTGTGTTTGTTTGCCCCTTATAGACTCGGAAACTACTGAACCGATTTAGCTGAAATTTTCAGGATGTGTTTGTTTTGATACCGGATGTTGAACCATCATGGTTTGAAATTCAACCTGTCACTGTTAGAGATAGGTGACCACAATTTAAGCCATAATATTCGAACTAATATTTATAATTTTAGTGATTTCTAATTATAGCCACGTTAGTAATTGCGCATGCGCCGTAGTCAGAACGCAAGGCTTCCACCATTCGCCGGCGAGTTACGTGCAGCCAACGCCTTCTCTAATACATAGAGTAGGTCGTGGTACAGCAAACAAGACTATCTCTATATTTGCCACAATAACCATATTAAACACGATTTCTATTTTCTGTTTTTTTTTTCAAACAACCTTCGATTAGGGGAGTGGGGTGGGGGGGGGCATCAAGGACTATCTCGACGTTGGCGCAGACATTGACTGCGACATCAACTTCATTAACCGTGTTAGACACGTGCGATTTCTATTGTTGTGCCGTTTCATTAATATATCTGGAGTATCTGTCTACGAGAAAACAATTGCCTGCGGTTTTGAGTTGTGTTATAATCGGGACACAGTAGTAGGGACACACATCTCTTATAGTTAAGTTCTCTTTTCGTTGATCCGATTAAGTGGCTGCTTGGTCAAGTGGTTAGAACACTGGGTTCCTGTGCGGGAGACGAGGGTTCGAATCCGCAGTAGTTAATTTTTTTTTTTTTTACCGCGGACTAAAATAATATCCTTATCTGCTCTGTTGTGGTGACAGCACTAGCCATGTTGCCTTAATACTTAAAAAAAAAGAAAAAGACATGTAAATGGGTAAACCATTTGATAATTAAATTTGACCATTTCGCATACTTATGATTGCGTTTTTAAACTTTCCGATTGCATGGTTACGCTGAAATTTCATAGATTTCCATTTATTTTCATTTAGATTTAGTTATTTCATCTGCGTTGAAATTTTAAGCTGTGCTGTTTACCATAGCGTTCATTTCCTAATTATGGTGTTTTTTTCCTATGTTCATTTGCTTTTCAAGTGTTTTTTTTTCCCTCCCAACTACTTCAATGAGGGAATGAGTTGTCGGTGAATTTAGGGGGGGGGGGGGGGGGGCAAACTATTAACTGAGAGAGCTTTAAGTCACAGTAACTGCTTTACCCACTTAAAGAAGCAGCAGCAGTAATAGTTGTAGTTGGGCTGTTACACCATAGTGCTCTCATGTGAAGACCGCCGGTAAGGTTATGGCGTTCTTCTGTCGGGAAGTGAAATTATACATCCTAACCTGACCAGTCTGTGGCGACAGCACTAGCCATGTGGAACCAAATCTTCTGGCTCACGACTCTCTGTCTACTCCGATGTTAACACAGATAGCAGTGACATTATTTTAGCTACTGTGGTGGTGGTCATGGTAGTAGTTGTACTGGTACTTGAAGGATGATGTGGTAAATATAACACTAGCCCCATTCACTACATATTACAATTCCTGCTCCCCATTTTAGTCCGGATGGACAGGGATGTCAATGTCAGTTACAGCAACAAAAAAATATTGCCAGGTAGTGATTTTCAAATCCTTCGAAGAGGGAGAGAGCAGTAGTCGGTGGAAGAGGGGAGGGGAGGGGGTAATGACTAAAATTTAAGAGAACTTAAAGAGCTTTACACGTGATTTTCAAGTTCTCATTACCTAATTTGTTTATATTTTACTAACGCTACCTCCGCTTTTCTATTTTTTACGACTTACTTTGTTATTCACAAGTACAGTTGTAGCTTTACTTCCGCCCCCTATAAAAATACAAACAGCTTTAGCATGTGATAACCAAATAACCATTTTTGTTACTGTGCTAATAACACCATTTAAACGACCACTAATATAAAGACACAATTATAAGGTGCGTGTTCTAAAGTTGGAAAACCAGACTATTTCTATATCTGTGCAGAAAATGATTGCGACATTAACTATATTAGATTTCTATTGATGAGGGAGAGAATAGTAGGTGGATTTAGTTGTGGTGGGGGGGGGGGGGGGGGAGATCAAAGATTATCTCTATATCTGAGCAGACAATGATTGTATTAGACACGTGCGATTTCTATTTTCTGTCATTTCCATTTAGCCAAACTATGCCACAGCAACGCGTGGCCGGGTACAGCTAGTAGGATATAAATGTTGCCAGTATGATATTGATTACATGACCTATTGAGTCTCAGTTGACCTTCACAAATATGGAGCTAGTATCATATACCTAGGATGTTTCAATGAAAATACTTAATTTTATTAGTTTAATTTAGTGTCTTATTCATCTTCTTCTTTTTCTTCTTCTTCATTTCCTCTTTTACTTGTTCAGGAGTCTAGGGAGGTATCTCTTCTTGCTCTTCTGGCCGCCTCAACCATAGAAACATCATGCTGGTGTAGAGGTTTCTCTGATGTTATCTTTCCATCTTATTCTTTGTCTTTCTTGTGCTGTACATCCTTCTCCTCTTTTGTTTATGCTTTGAAGGTATGGTATCACAAAGCATTTTCTTCAAGTGAGAAAACAACTTGATTTGCTCTCTTTGTAATTTAGAATTGGTTCAGTGCCAACTTTCTCTCTATTACAACTTTACTCCTTATTTTATCTTTTCTGCTCACTCATGCAGCTTATCTCAGACGTCTCATTTTCATAGCTACTTATTTTCTTTTATTGTTTGTTGTTAGTGACCAGGTCTGGCAGTGGTAGCACACAGTGAGATTGATTTTAGTCCGACATCTTCTATGAGATTAAATGTTTTCGTCTACATGAAAATGTCATTAGTAAATTCCTTGTAATCTATTTTTTAGGACTTTTGTTGTTTGCTTGCAGATCTTTACATACCCTGGATCTTGAAGGTAACCAGATCACGGCTCTGCCTGCATCTTGTCTGCACATGGAGAAGCTGACCCAGGTCAATGTTAGAAACAATTTCATGCATCCTGTGTTCTGGAAGGAGAATAATAGGAACCAGGCTCAGGTATCAGATCATATCCTGTTATGCCGTTGGAATATAACAAAGTTTATGGTTAAATCTGAGAGGATTTACTTCATTTCACTGAGTTTTATCCCATATGAATGGCTAGCCCCCTACCAAGAGCGTTGCACAGAGCATGAACTCTGTGACTCAAGCAACGATCCCAGGGATCTCCATAACAGTTGCACCTGTGAACCAAACTCACTACCTCCACACCGTGAGGCAAATGGCTTGACCCCTTCACCATGGAGACCCTTTTTATACATAACATCCTGTACAATCTTTTTTGATGTTGTGGATGAAATCCAGTCCAGTTTCTATCTTTGGCCTCTCTCATCAGTGTTCGCCTTGAGGTTTTTCTTGGAATTCTAGTTTTCTTTATCTTTTTATTTCCCAATCGTATGCCTCTTTAACAGCTGGACTTGCAAGAAAGATACAAGCATTAGAAATGCAATGTTTCAGAAGAATTCTTGGCATATCATACAGAGACCACATTACAAACGAAGAGATTCGCCATAAAATTACACAGCACATTAGCAACTATGAACCTACAGTAAAAAGGTGAAAATGCAATGGTAGGGACATTTAATAAGATGTAACGGCCTCTCAAAAACAATACTGCCGGGCTCAGTAGAGGGAAAGAGGAGAAGAGGCTGACTAAAAAAGACCTGGTTACAGAACTTGACTGACTGGACAGGCCTCAGGCATGCAATTATGAAGTCCGTCGCAACTTACCGCAAAGGAGGAGAGAGCTGATCAGACAGTCAGTAGAAACTGGTGACCCAATGATACATAGTGTTACGGAATGATGATGATGATGATGATGATGATGATGCTGCCTGTTTGGTTTTTCTATTCACTTCCTTTCAGGATGTGCTAAATGTATCACCAAATTGTTTTGTTATAACTTTGAAAGCAGCGGTTATCCTGACATTTTTCTTCGTCTTGAATTATTTCTATTCAGTAGTCATCAGTTCCTCAGGCATTATGTTTCAATACATTTAACTCTCATTTTACATCTTTGGTGGTTCTACACTTTCAACTGCGTATAGTAAAATTAAATAACTTAAGAATTGAAAATGCTTAACTTTGTTTTTGAAACTATATAATTTAGAGTCAAAATTGTGTAAAGTTTTTATAACTTCTGTTGCCCTGACAGTATGTCATAATGTTTTTCCTTGTCAGATACTGAATAGATGTGGATTGAGCGCTTATGGGGGTGTCCATGTTGATTCTTAATTCAACATTCAACTGAATGGTCTACTTGTAATCTGACTTTACATGTCTTATCATAAATGTAGACACATAATTATTGTGTGTGATGACCTGAAACAACATACAACTTTCACATATCCTCAAGTCTGAACACCACTTTCACATCCCCTTAATGTCACCTGACAGCAGCATATGTGACACGTTTTTTCATATAATCACTAACAATTCATAATCCATAATCTGTTTAAATCACTACTGATCACTGGCATCCTGAGAGCTAATAGATTGAAATGGTTGGGGCATATTGAAGGAATTTCAGATGACAGAGAAGTAAAAACTGTATACACAAGGGAGATGAATGGTCGTAGACCATGAGGCAGACCAAGAAGAAGATGGAGAGATTATGTCCAGACAGACCTGCAAACACTTGGTGTGACCAGCTGGAAAGAGAAAGCCAACCAGAGAGATGAATGGAGGCATTTGATATCTTCAGCAATGAACCTCAAGGGTTTGGAATGCTGAAGAAGAAGAAGCTTTTTTTTTTCCTCGTTGTATGCAGAGAAGTACACAATTCCAAAATTTTTTAAAGCCATAATTTGTTACACGCTGCTGTAAAAGACACTTTGTGGTGAGTACTATCACCTTTTTTTTAGACTCATTTTGGTGAGTACTGGTACCAATTTTTTTACTAGACAAAAAGAAAAGACCTGACTTTGCTCTCACAAGCTGCTTTGCAAATAGGAATTCTATGTGTGTCCTCCACAGTACCTTCTTACAGTTCATTCATTGTAGCGCTGACCATTGTGTTTGTCCATAAAAATCTTATGTATTGCCAGTCATTTTTAACATGTATACTGTTCCAAGCCATGATGCCAAACAGCCCACTATCCTCTCTCTCTCTCTGTCTCTCCCTGCCTCTATTCCTCATTAGTCTTTCAGTTGTATTTGTCTAATGATAGTTTATCATTTTTTGGATTGCTTTCTTAATAAAAAGAGAAAAACCAATATTACAGCATTTTTGGGGAAAAGTTCGTGGCCGGGGGAGGGGAGAGGGAAGGAAAGGGGGGGGGGGTGGGGGAGAGACCAGATGTGACTTCAAATCTGAGACCAGTGTTTTAATTATTTGTGAAGTGAAAATAATATAGATATATTGTGTGTCAATGATGGCTCAGAGGATAATGAAATCATTTCACAATTGTTAGTGTTCCAGGGTTCGAGTTCTGTAGCTGTTTAGAAAAATACATTAAAAGAAATGTAGACTGTCTATTTCTGATGTGACAACCAGTACTCAACAAAACACTCAAAGCTCTGCTTAACACTTTTTGTTTCAAAATAATTCACAGCCAATGCTCCACAAGGCAAATAACAACCATAACATACATTGGTTTATAGCTTTAAAAAGACTAAATACATAGTGAAAGTTGCCAGAATTGTTTAACTCTTTGAGTCCCAAGGAACGCATCACACGTTCATAGGTTCCTACCTAGAAGCCCAATTAACGCATGATGCGCCGATTTTATTACTTTCTTTACCACCCCCTGGGCCTGTGATGCTAAACCCCCTAGGACTCAAAGAGTTAATGCTCTGACCAAGTGTAAAAACAGTATAAGAAAACATAATTTTTGGGATTCTTGAGAGTAGAAGGCAGCTAGAACACATCAGACATTGCTTGCATCTGAAAGATTTAATGTATGTAATATCTTTCATTTAAACAGAGTCTCCTGGACCTGGCCTGTGTTGCCGTCAGCAAGTTCAGGCATCTACACAACCTCCAAAATGTGCAAAGTAACATTAGCCAGATATTAGTGAGGTCAGTTAAATATCGGAGTGTAATTTTAACGATAACTGTATTTTCTGCTATGACAGCAATGGTCCTGAAATCCCATGTTCTAATTATGGAACATTTTTGTTAACTTTTGTTGTCTTTCTAGTGGCATTCCCATTTACCATAGCCTGTGATTTCCATGTCTCCTTCCTCCCCCCCCTCCCCATAGCACAATACAATGTTATCTGGAAAGCTGGCAGAAGAAAATGCCTGCTTGTATTTTTCTGATGATAGTTTATTGTTATTTTGATTGCTTTCTTAATAAAAAGAGAAAAACCAATCTTTATAGCTTTCTTAAAAAAAAAAAAAGGAAAAACACATTTCTTAGGAAAGTGGGGGGGGGGGGGGAGGATGAACCACATGTGACTGTTACGAGAGTCACACAGTGAAAGAGAATAGGGCCCCATCGCATGGTAACATAATCCACCAGTGAATGTAGTGGATAAACTGTAGCCAACCTCCAGTGAGGAGGTAACAGATATGTTTTTTTAAACAGTAATACTCTGATCTGTCTACAGAGTTGACAGACCAGTATTTTAACTACTTGGGATAACAGGAGATTTTTATGCCTCTTTATGAAAATCGTGAAAAGGTATACAAATCATAAGGAAACAGAAGCATAGAAATTACAGAGAGGCTTAAAAATGCACATGATAAGCAATGAATTGTTTAAGTTATCATGGAAAAGATCCAAATATGGAGACATCAGAGACAGTAGACACACTGTAAACTGCCATGCTTTTAATTACCACTTTTGCAGTCTAGACTGGGGGGGGGGGGAGGGGGGGGGGGGTTAGGGAGGGGTCTTTAAGCCCGAAGATTTAGGACCACATGCCTATTGCTGTCACCACAGACTTTGCAGATTAGGATTTTTTGTGTGCCCCTGACAGAAAAAAAAATTCCCTATCTTACCCAGGATTCGAACCCTGGTCTCCCACATGTGAGCCCTGTGTTCTTATCCATTTGGCCAGCCACTCCTTAGACACACTGTAATTGCATTAAAGACAAAAACAATACTGAATCAAATAGATAATAATAGTAGTATTATAATATTTTCTCCAGGCTATGCCAGCGTGGTGGGTAAGGAACAGGCAGCCAGATTGGCTGGATCTGCACCACTGGTTGGTGAACTGATATATGACAAGGCAGATTTGGTCAAGGCCCTTTGGGAACAAGCAACAGAATCAGTAGAGAAAGAAGATTATTATGGCCTGGAGAGAATGAGGCACCTGGGTGTAACCAGAGGGTCTGGCCGGCTCACTACCCTCAGAGGAAAGGCAAGACGGACATTTAACCAGATTTGGACGGGTACTATCAGTATTGCAACTCTGCGCTGGCTGCTGAAGCTGACAATGGAGCATGCATGGGAATACCCTGAGTGCTGTGATGTCAATTCTTGACTCAACTCAATTATAATACCACTGATTAGAATGATCATGATGAGGGTAAAAATATTTGCAATGATAAAGAAGTGATCAGTATTATAATCTGATTAATTTGGGGGTCTCCATGGTGGAGTGGGTCAAGCCATTTGTCTTACCCTCTTAGAAGTCATGAGTTCCTTTCATGGACATGTCATGAAGTTCATGAGTGCAGTTTTCATAGAAGTCCCTGGTGATTTCACTAGAACAATGGAGTCCATGTTTAATGTGATACTCTCAGCAGAGAGGTCCCATGTTCAAGCCCCAGTGAAAGCTGGGATTTTTTTCATGTGGACTTCTAGTAATTTGCCCTGGTCTCTGGGTAGTAAGATTAATGCCGATGTGTATTGTTGCGCATGTAAAAAAATCTTTTGGCAGTTGGAACCGAGAAAAGAGTAGCATTGCGGCTCTGCACGGGCAAAATTTAGTGTTTAAAATCTACCCAAAATATTTTAGTATCCTCGCCGGTGCTACAGAGTCTGTGCACTGTGTTGAGATTCTTCAAACTCAGGCTTGAGTCAGAAGTAGAACGGAGCACATGGGTTACTACCCTTGTGCAATGATGTTGATCTGTCATCTAAACCTAATCTCAGCAGAGGGATAGCCATCCTGTGGAGAGAGACAAGCCTTGTAGGAGGTGTCATGAAGTTGATCCTCTTAACTTTTAACTGTAACTTTAATTCTCCTTTCTTCTTCCTCTGTTTCACTTCATATTTTACTGCTTCTAGTGTCAAGGAAGATATACGGTTCTCCTACTTGCCTTTCTGGCCGCTTCGACCATAAGCACATCATACTGTTGTCATGTTTCTCTGATGTTATCTTTCTACGTTGTCTTGGTCTGCCTTGTACTACGTCCTTCTCTTTGTGGTGTATTCTTTCTATGGTATGGTGTCACAAGGCATTCTCTCTAAGTGGGAAAAACATTTGATTTGCTGTAATTTAGTATTGGTTCTTGCTGATTTTTTTCTCTTACGACCTCATTCTTGATTTCTTCAGTTCACTTTTAACATTAAATTATTATTTCATTTAACAGAGAAGAAGTTTGTGACATATGCAAAGGGCCTGTGTTTGGACCTGGATTACGAGCCATTAGACCAATGCCTAAGCTGTTCTCAATAGCATACATGCCAATCATGTTCCGGGCATGCACCCCTCACTGCCTCCACCATTTTAAAAACATGAGCAAGGAAGAGCTTTATGCACTTCTGTATGGGGACCAAGCATCACAAGTCTGACAGATACATGTGTATGTTATTTGTGCATGACTGGAATTTTCTTCATGTGTTTGTTGATACCTTTCTGTCTTCTGAAAGGTTAGTGTTAAATTGTACTTGGTAATCTTAGTTTCAGCTTCCTAGCAAACAAATTACACCATAGTTGCTCCGCTCCTGTGCCAATGAAAAACGCAGAATGTTCATCACAATCCCTTGTGGAAAGATTGACAGGATGCTGTTTCAGCATATGCACTAGCAGACACATGCATTAAAAGCATACGGGAGCCATCAGAAGTGCTAACACAAACAGTCCGACATTAGAAATGCAGTTCATCATTGACGGTAGCAGAAGTTACCAACAGATCAGCAATTGCACATGCGATCAATTTTAATCACATAAGGGCACCACCAGTATTGCGACGACAGGCCACGCGCCATTTTCTAAATCTACAATTCACAACACCACATTGTTCACAGTTGAAAAAAATTCTAAATGAAATCCCCAGCTCACAGTGTTGCGCCATGTGCTCAACTCAGAAGCTAGACGACAAAACTTTATCCTTTCAGTCTACAAATGGAGCAAAAATGCAATGGCCACCATCTGGCAGAAGCAAAACATTTGCCACGACCCAAAACAGCAACCATGCCTAGCGTCCATTGTGCTATAGATAGGCATGGGATCACAGCTCGTGGCAATGGCAGGTGTGATTAGCAAGACCATCTCACATTAGGATAAGTCTTCCACAATTAGAACATGGGATTTCAAGAACATAAGTTGTCAGTGCATGTTTTTTTTTTTTTTTTTTTTTCAGATGCTCAGCTTTTAATCTAACCACAGCCAAATTCTCTGTTCCCCTCCGTGTGACACAGTTCATGGAAGCCAGTTCCAATAAATCCACATCATTCATGTCCCACTTAGGCACATCTATATATAGTAGAGTCGGACTTTGATATCTTCTGCCCAACTGTAATTCACCATAGAATATGTCATTAGAGACTCTGCCAACCTCCAAATCTGTTCCATCCATCATGAATTAAGAAAACTACTTTCTTCATAACTTAACAGCACAATTGTTCTGTTTTAGTGTCTAGGTTTTTGTATAAGACCCTTTATCCTGCCTTGAGACTTACTGGATATATATGCCTGCGCTAAATTGTTATAGGCCAATAGACACAATAGCGATTGTGGCCAGCACTATGCTGACCTCTTTTACATCCAAGAACTTCCTGTATAGTTATACTTTTAGGCTGGGTCGAGCAGAGAGACCAGTCTAAATTCTAATAAGTGGGCTTTCTGGAGTTTGAGTTTTATGACAGATTTTTGGACCCATCAAAAATGCAAAGAGGGAGAAGGGAGAGTGAGAAAGTGGAAGAAAAGAACTGCAGAAGTAAAGGACCCTTTTTACACCAGTGGTCCATCACGAATATTATACTAAACTCATATTTATGTAGACCAAGTAGCACTCTGTGGGTAATGTGCTCATTATCATGCCGGTCACATTTACTTCCCAGGACATTGCCAGATACCTATTTAAGGCTGGGTGGGCCTAGCAGACAAGGCCGATTTTTAGAAAAAAAATATCCATGCGGATTTGAACCTAATATGTTTTGGTTGGTAGGGTAGCATCTACCATCTACGCTGCCACAGCTCCCAGGTCATAAGCAACAGCTAAATGCATAATTTGTTTAAATCATCATTTATTACAGGGAGACGCCATGGTGTAGAAACTAGATGCTTGTCTGCAGATCTGAAAGTTGTGGGTTCAGTTCATGACAGCAGGACTTTTTTTTTTAATGTCTTTGGCCCCTAAGTCGACCCAGCCTTAGATGGGTACCTGATAAAGTCATGGGAAGTAAAAGTGGCTGGCATGAGGTTCATCATATCAGTCACAGTGTGGCAACTGGTCTATAAAATATAGGTCTAACTGTTTATGCTTAATATGCCTGAAGGCATGGAAGAAGGTCCTTTTGTTTCATCACTAACTGCTGGTATCATGAGGGCTATTAGACTGTAATGATGGGCGATACAAAGACAGTGGCAGATACCAGACAGACAAAAAACTGCATACACAAAAGAGTTGAATAGGAGTAGAGCACAAGAAGATGGTGAAGAGATAATGTTCAGACAGATCTACGATCAGTTGGAGTCATCAACTGGAAAGTGCAGACCAATCACTGAGACGAATGGAGGCGGGTGATATCTAGGATTTTAAAGATCTTAAAATGCTGAAGAAGAAGATGAAATGTAAAAAAAAGAAGAAGAAGAAGAAGAAGAAGAAGAAGAAGAAGAAGAAGAAGAAGAAGAAGAAGAAGAAGAAGAAGAAGAAGAAGAAGAAAAAGAAGAAGAAGAAAAAGAAGAAGCATAAGAAGAAAAAGAAGAAGAAGGAAGGCCACCACGCCAGTGTGCAAGTTACTACCCTGTGAAATGTTCATCAGTATGTGACCACCTATTTAACTTATTTTTTATTTATAGTGTACATTTATTACTTTTCACTTTCATTTTTTTTATTGCTGTTTATATTTTGTATTATGTCTGGGTTTGATTTGATTTGTACAGCTATCTCTTCTATTTATCCTGTGGCATGAATGGTTTGCTTTGATCAAAATGTCTGAACCTACCGGATGAATAAGAGATGAAAAGATGGTAACGGCTGTCATTTTTATGTAGTTCTATAATTGTCTGTTTTCTATTTGCTGATGAAGGTTTTCTAGCCACAACGTTCATTTTGTCACTCAGACTGTATTTTTAGGAAGCTGATCAGTTTTACTCTCCATTATGTGCTTTTTTTATTTTTTTATTATGTTTTGCAAACAGTGGGGAATGGAGAGTGAGAAGCAACAATCTGTTTAAACCACCATTGATCACTGGCATCATAAGAGCTAATAGACTGAAATGGTTGGGGCATTTTGAAAGAATGTCAGATGACAGAGAAGTAACTGTATACACAAGGGGAATGAATGGTCGTAGACCACGAAGGTCTAGGCAGACCTGCAAACACTTGGTGTCCTCAACTGGAAAGAGAAGGCCAACCAGAGGGATGAATGGAGACAGGTGATATCTGCAGCAATGAACCTTAAGGGCTTGGAATTCTGAAGAAGAAGAAGATGTGGCCAGAGTTTATATCTTTTCCCTGTCTATTATCATGTATTCTGTCTTATTTTGATTGATAACTAGTCCCATTTTGTGAACTGCTTCTTTTAAGAGAGTGTGTTTCTACACTCTCTATTTCATTTTCCCCAACGATATCAATCATCAGCACCAGTTCTCATTATGCCTAGGGGCACATGAGGCTTCAGAGAGGACTTTCCATGCTTTCCTGTCCTGTGAAATCTTCAGTGCAGTTTTCCATGTCAAAGATGCTGCACTCAGGTCACTTTCCATCATTCGTCTCCATGTTGTTTTTGGGCGCCCCTGTTTTCTCTTTCCCTCTGGTGTCCATGTGAGAGCTGTTTTGGCAGGTATTTCACGATTCATTCTCATAACGTGGCCAAGCCATTTCCATCTTTTCTTGGTTATCCTATTGTCTAAAGTTTCTTGGTTTGTGACTTGAAGTAGTTTTGTGTTTGAGATTTTATCTGGCCAGAAAATTTTGATAATTCTACGTAGACATGTGTGGTGGAATGTGGACAGCTTGTGTGCATCCTTTTTGGTCATTCTCCAGCATTCCGCTCCATAAAGAAGAACTGGCAAAATGATGCTCTTGTAGAGTCGGAGTTTCTTTCCTCTGCAGTAATTGTTGGATTTCCATATTTGCCTCATCCTTCCAAAAGACGCTCTAGCTTTGTTCAGACATGACTGTATGTCCTTTTCGGTCCCTCTAGGCAGGACACCACACTGCCAAGATATGTGAAATGTTCTACATTTTCAAGAGTTTGGTTATTTATGGTCACTGGTTGTTGGTTTGGACTGCTTGTCATGATCTTAGTTTTCTTTGTATTTATTCTCAGTCCCACCATTTCTGCTCTGCTGTGTAGTCTGTTATTTTTTCTTGTATATGTTCATGTTTATGTGATAGGAGTGCTATATCATCTGCAAAATCAAGGTCCTCAAGCATGGTGAATGGAGTCCATCGTATGCCTCTCAATGTCCTGTCTACTGTGTTCTTTAGTATCCAATCAATCACAAGGTTGAAGAGGAGAGATGACATAACACATCCCTGTCTTACACCTGTCTTTACTTGGAAAGATGTACTGTAATTTTTTATACTGCGGGAAAGGTCTTTATAGAAAAGAGCAATTAGGTTGACTATTTTTTCTGGAATTCCAAAATGTCGTAAAATTTTCCATAGACTGTCTCTATGTACGCTGTCAAAAGCTTTCTCAAAGTCCACAAAATTAATATATATATACTTCTCTGCTATTCATTGCATTGTTCTAAAATGTTACGTATGGCGAAGATGTGTTCAGTTGTTCCTCTGCCCTTTCTGAATCCTGCTTGTTCTACCCCTTTTTCAAGCCGTATTATGATGATTTTACAAAATATTTTGCTTGGTACTGAGAGTAGAGTAATTCCCCTCCAATTATTGCAGTCTTTTTTGGGGATTTGGACTATTGTTCCCTCAGTCCAGTCATCATGCAACACTTCTTTTTCCCAAATATCCTTGAACAATGGTTCTAGAATGCTAGCAGTTGTGTTGGGATCTACTTTGAGAAGTTCTGCTGGCAGTTCATCTTTGCCTGGTGCTTTGTTGTTCTTTAAAGTGTGGATAGCTTTAAGGATTTCTTGTTTGCTTGGTGGTTCAGTAATAATGTCAATGTCCTGAGAGGCTGGTTGAATATCTGGGGGATTTTCAGGATCAGGTCTGTTCAAGAGGTCGGAGAAGTGTTTAGTCCACTGCATGTCTTGTTATTGTTCTGTGTGAGCAGTCTGTCTTGGTTATCTCTGATGGGTATGCTGTGATAATTGTTTCTGCTTCTGCAAATTTGCTGGGTAATTTTGTGTAGGGTTTGTAGATCATGTGCTTTAGCAGCATTTTCTGCTAGATTTTCCATAAATCTTCTGTTGTCAGCTCTGGCACTTTTCTTTGTCATTTTATTTAGTTCGCTATATTCTAACATTAGTTTGTCTTTCTGACGTTCTGATTTAGTGTGATTTATGAGGCTCTTTATTCTTTTTGGCTTGGCAATATAGTCCATGGTTTGACTGCTTATCCATTCTTTGTGGTGTTGTTTCCTGGTTCCTAATATGTTGTTGCTAGTTGATTTGTATGTTTCAAAAAATGATATCAATGCCATCTGCATAACCAGGGATTCTTGTAGTTTTTCCTACAGTACACTCTTGTTTCAATGTCCTTATAATTTTCTCCAGGGCCAAGTTGAACAGAAGTGGGCATAGAACATCACCTCGCTTTAAACCAGATGTTATTTGAAAAGGGTCTGACTTTCTGCCTTTATGTGTTACTATATTATAAGTGTCTTCCATACATAGTTTGGTCATGGTGTTAAACTTATTTTGTATTCCAGTGTCCTTCATAGCATTCCATAAACTATATCTATGTACACTATCATATGCCTTTTTAAAATCCACAAAAACATTATGTATATCTCTTCCATATTCCCAGTTTTGCTCTGCTATTTGTCATAAAATTAATATCTGATCTGTTGTTGATCTGTTCTGCATAACCATGGTTCTCAGAAATGGTACTGCTCATTCCTATTTTTCTTGTATATGTGATCTCAGTGCATTCTCTTTAATGTTTCTTCATGTCTCAGTGTGTAACCAAGCCACAAGTCTTCACCATTTTTAACTACTTTAAGAAATCTTACATTTGCGACTAAATGAATGCAATGACAGAATGCAATAAATTTATCAAATATTGTAATAAAATAATGAAATAAATTTTTGTGATAAAAATTCATACAATAAACTTAATAACTAAAAGCAGTCTATTAACGTAAAAGAGTTGTAATTTTGAAAATGCACAAATGAAACAGTCCACACACACATATTTGAACAACATATATATTTTTGTTTTTAATTTGTATTATTCTTTTGCATGCAATATTTCTGCAACTGACAGTAACAGAGAAGGGGACATAAACACGAACATAACATTAATGAGCAAATTATGTGAAATAAATGACATGCAAACAACACCAAATCCATCCTCGGAATTACTTCTGGCATGTAACAATGTTAACATCAAAGAAAGCATAATTTATTGCCAGACAGCAGATAGCATCATCCCAGTCTTTGTTGACAGCTCAGAATTACTGCAATATAAGAAAATGGATACAGAATTTAAATGTAAATTTACAAGCTATAATTCTAAAATCAAAAATAAATTTAAACAAACAAAAAAAATTTCACAAAATAAGCTTTTCTTTAAATCTTCTTCTTTAGCATTTCAAGTTCTTGGTTGGTCTATGTAGTATTGTTTATTTTGTGTGCTGCTGAAAGCTCAATAGCCGCAACGTTCACGTTTTGTTTGTATTTGTTATATTGTGAAGCTTGCTAATATACTTTTCGTTTGGGTTTATATCTTTTCTTGAAGTTCTTGGTTGATTTCTTCAGGTATATCACACATCTCCATTCATATCTGTGATAGGCCTTCCCTTTCCATTTGGTAACTTTAAGTGATTGTAAGCCTGCCTGAATATTATCTCTCCACTGTCTCCTTGACCTGCCTCATGATCTAGGCCAGTGGTTCTCAACCGTCCGAATGCCGTGACCCTTTAATACAGTTCTTCATGTTGTGGTGACCCCCAAACCATAACATTATTTTCATTGCTACTTCATAATTTCAGTGAATATGTGTTTTTCGATGGTCTTAGGTGACCCCTGGGAAAGAGTCGTTCGACCCCCAAAGGGGTTGCGACTTACAGGTTGAGAACCGCTGGTCTATGGCTATTTAACTTTCTTGTGTACACAGTTTTCACATTTCTGTCATATGCCCTTCCCTCTACATGCCTCAGCCATTTCAGTCTAACAGCCTTCATGATGCCACCATAAAATGCAACACATGATTAATGTATTAAAAAGACAACCAATAATTTATCATTTAAACTAATGAACACTAGACAATTATCTTTTCAAAATGCATCTACAATTTCCTACTATGACTAATAAAAAAAAACGCTGGGCGCCGTTGAGAGTAAAAGGTCCCTTTCCGGCGCCTTTAGGCCTTTAGGGAATATATGGCTAGACCTATATTTTTATAGACCAACATGCACTTGGTGGATGATGTGGTCTGCATCATGCTGGCCACCTTTACTTCCCAAGATTGCACCTGCTACCCACCCAAAGCTAGTTTGACCTGGAAGTCAAGGTAATTTTTGCCCTTGACAGTAATATAAATATTTATATAGTGTTTTAATATATAACAATGTTGAATTAGGAATCAACATCACAGCACGCAGGACACTACCATGAGACGCTTTGTCCCTGTCTTCAGCAGCAATGAAGAGTTCCAGTTCCGATGGTACCAGTAACTGTCTGATAGTATATCCGTCTCACCTTTTCCTTGAGTGTTGTTATATATAACAACTCAATCAGAGGTATACACAAAATGGCTTATACCTTTGACGAGATGAGCTGAGTATTATATATTGTTAGTTTGGCACCCCATGCTTTTATTAAGAATTTAATCAAATGAACTGTGACTAAAAAGCTTAACAAAAGGGGAAATAAGAACAACGTGCAAAAAAGCACAAATCAACATTTCTATCAGAGGCTTTCTCACATTTGTCACATTTATTAAACAGTCACATAGATATATGTTGCTGGAGAATCATCAATGACATATGATAAATAGCTTCACATGCTTCTAGAGGCACTCATAGAATAGGAAGGTGTAGCTGAGATTCAAACAGAAACAACTTAAGAACAGAATCAACAAGGGCATTGTCACTTTACCTTCATCTTCTTTCTTTTCTTTCCTGTTTTCTTTCCTCTTCTGGTCAACCGACTGCCAAGTTTGACAATGGAGCTGAAAGTGTCTGTTGTTAATTTGTGTGTAGCATACACTTTGCAAGCAGCCAGTTTTACAAAAACAGAATGGAAAGAGAGATTCTAGTTTTACAAAGACAGAATAAAATAACATTTAAAAAAAAATTTTTCTAAATATAGTGAGGTATTCACATTCTTCTAAAATATAATTGAAAATGTTTGCAAACAGTGAGATACTATAGGCGAAAAAAGCCAAAATGAACATGAGGGAAAACATTTTTTAACATTTTCAGTCTCAAGAAACATCTTGTATGGGATTAGCCTTTCCTTCTGAATCATATCCATCATGTTTCTCTTCTTCTTATATACAAACTGGCCAGATCTGCACCAATGGGTGGTGAACTGATACATGACAAGGCAGATGTGGTCAAGGCCCTTTGGGAAAAAGCAACAGAATCAGTAGAAAAACAGGATTATTATGGCCTGGAGAGAATGAGGCACCTGGGTGTAACCAGAGGGTCTGGCCGGATCACTACACTCAGAGAAAAGGCAAGACGGACATATGACCAGATTGTGACCGGTACCATCAGTGGAACTCTGTGCTGGTTGCTGAAGATGAGGACGGAGCATGCATGGGAATGCCCTGAGTGCTGTAATGTCAATTCTTGACTCAACTTAACTAAACTCAACTCTTCTTTTTACATCTGGTCACAAGCATACTGTAAAACTGTTGCTTCACTGGTGACCACCTCTGCTTGCTGTCTGTGTAACCTCTTTAAAATTTGTCCACTTGTGATCTGTTTTCTTCACTATGGCCCTTTCCTGAGTATCTGCTATGAAATCTTCTGAGGCTTTAGGAATCAAATCTTTCAATTCCAGACAGTAGCTACTTATATTGCTATACAAATATTATTTACTTTATAGTCAAAATAAACTTGTTTTGTGAAAGACGCATATTTGGAAGGGCAACATGTAGGACAGGTCTGTGCACCAAATTTGTGACTATTTAAAAATTAAGTTTATTTGTTGGATTACTTTAACCTATTCTGTCCAACTGACTGTTACTTGAAACTAATAATTTTTAGACTTAATTTTCTTCTTCTTTTTCAGCATTCTGAGCCCTTGAGTTTCACTGTTGCAGATATCACCCACCTCCATTCATCTATCTGGCTGGCCTTTTCTTTCCAGTTGGTGACACCAAGTGTTTGTAAGTCTGTCTGGACATTATTTCGCCATCGTCTTCTTGGTCTGCCTCGGGGTCTATGACCATTCATCTCGCTGGTGTCTACAGCGTTTACCTCTCTGTCATCTGACATTCTCTCAATATGTCCCAGCCATTTCAGTCTATTAGCTCTCATGATGCCAGTGATCAGTGATGATTTACACAGATTATGAATTCTGATGTTGCTTCTCACTCACCATTTCCCGCTGTTTGCATCTTTAATTGGTCCAAACAGCTGGTCTTATCAGCGTTTTATATATTTTGATCTTGGTGTTTCAAGATAGAGACTTTGACTTTAGCAGATGTTGAAGAACATAGTATACTCTATGTCTTGATGACAAATCCTGTCCCTAATTCATGTTGTTATGAGTGTTTTCTCCACACACTATTGCCATTCCATTCTCATGTAGCTTGTCCTCTCCTTGCCACCTTATTTCTTGTATCACTGTTGCATCCATTCTGTAATCCACTAACTCAACGTGTCTGCTCTTCAGCTGCTCCAGCTCTATAAAGGGTTTGTACATTCTATGTTCCAAATCTCAAAAGTCCTTTAACATTCCAGTTTCGTTGTCCTTTTAAATCCATCTGAAAGTGAGGCTTAGATATCTCTTTCATGATGAAATGAAATTTTACGAAGGCGGGGGGTGTCGGCCCCATGCTTCGACCCCTAACTTGGAGGTGTCTCTCTTTGTTCTCTACCCTTTGACCTTTCCCGCTGGAAGGCCCTGCTGATAGCTATGCTACCACTGGCATAGCTCTCAGGGTCGTTGAGAAACACAAGCTTCCTCATGTGGCAAGGTAGAGACACCTTTGGGGGGAGGTTAGACTAAATGGACCAATAATTACAATACTGGACAGAACGAGTCAAAATACTGTTAGATCAGAGTGGATTGATATAAGAACAACCTTTGAAACAAATATTTAAGAAAAAGAAATTAAAAATTATAAGAAAAGAATAGGAACAAGAAGATGATGATGATGGTAATGATGATGATTATTGTGATGATGATGGCAATGATGATGGTGGTGGTGATGATGATGGCAATGATGATGGTGATGATGATGATGGCAATGATGATGATGGTGATGATGATGATGGCAATGATGATGGTGGTGATGAGGATGATGATGGCGATGATGATAATGATGGCAATGATGATGATGAATAGTGCTGCTTGGTTCCAACCCTGTCCTTACACTTACTTTCCTTCCTGTACAGTAATCCTTCTTTGATCTCCCTGCCTCCCAATTCACCTATTGAGTTGTCTGTCAGGTCAAGCTCTTCCAGACATACTGAGTTCATAATCAGCCTATAAATTCATAACCATATCAAATATGTCATACCCGGAGCTTTTTAAAATGTTAATTGCTATGGGGTTTTGTAACGGTACACAGTGCCACCACCTTTTTAAGGCATAATTTTTCTAGTATTACATGTAAACTACATTTATTCATTAACTAGGTGCCTGTGCTGAATACAGGCAATTAATTCTTTGAGTCCCAAGGAACGCATCATATGTTCATAGGTTCCTACATAGAAGCCCAATGAACGCATGATGCGCTGATCTTATTACTTTCTTTACTACACCCTGGGCCTGTGATGTTAAACCCACTGGGACTCAAAGAGTTAAATGGTATGATAGAATCACTAATGTTGGGCTTTGAGAGAAAACTATCAAGTTCTAGTGGACCAAGAGGTGAAGAAAAGATGCTGGTGTTAGATAGGATACACATTGAGAAAACCTGAGAATATAACTAGAATGTCTTTGCAATGAAAACCACATGGAGAAGGGAACTAGAGAGCGATGTTAAAAAGGTGGGGAGAGCTGAATGCGATAGCCAAGCATAGAACAATTTGAGGTGAGTTGTTTGAGTGCCTCTGTTCCACGGGGGGTTAGAAAGGCAAAAGAAGAAGAAGTATTTCAAGTGGCAATATAAGAATTAGAATTCCAGAGTGTATAATTAAACAGAAATTTGAATTTTAGATGGTATAAGAAAAGAAAAAGCTGGTATCAGCATTTGTAAGATGAAGAAGTTGGTGATATACTGGGCACATCTTAAGAAGAAATGGACAGGGAATTGCCAAAAAGGCACATAATCTGGAAGCAAATGGATTGAGGAAATTATTACATTAAAGAGAAACATTAAGTGAATGCTAGACCAAAAGTGCTAGACTAGATTCTATCCATGGTATCAAAAAAACCAAAAACAAAAGAATTGAACAAGATTGAATGGATGAACAGACTGTCAGCCCTATGTGATGTACAAACAGAAAACTAGGGTGATGATGATGAGGAGGAAATGAAGGCTTCAAATCACAATATAAATATTTTCCTAATGACCACAATTTAACAAAGTGTCAGAAAAAGAAAATCTCTTTTTACTGATTTTTCTTTAATAAATGCACTTAGGTCTTTTTTTTTTTCTTCCCCAACCTTTGCTTACTGAGGCAGGCTGCTGTTATAAATGCTTACCAAAAGGATAGTGGTTCTCAATTATTTGTCTTGCATGGCCTTTTTGAGAATCAGTTTCTTTGGTGAAGCTCCTTAGCCTTACCCTATGCCTTACAAACTAATGTTTAAAAGTTATTTCTTAACTTGGTCATACATAAAAGTTCTTCCAAATGTCTATAAATCAAACATTTGCTTTACAACTGATTTTACACTGTTTGTGAAAGCAGCAATAAAGTTGATAAAATAATGAATAAACATTTAAATAGACACCTAACAATGTAATTGTAATGTAAATTCTATGTGTACTGACTCCATATCAAAAGGTCAGCCTATATTTATTTGTTGAGTGGATTTCTGGAATTCTCATAGCACTGAGAATGAGTGAGAAACTACTCCAATGTGCTATTCCAAGAAATAACAGTGACATTCAATTCCAAGAAGGGCACGTGGCATTCAGTGTGTGGCTCACTCACTCGCTCTTGTTGTCTGGCAATAATTCTGAAGCTTGTGGCACAAGATCCTATTTTTTTGTTTCTTAATCTTTAATTGTAGTTTTCAGTTCCAAATATTAGTAGAACGTCTAGTTTTCAGCTCAAGACATTGCACTCACCCTATTTAATGCAAAAGATGTTTTTCTTTAACTAAAATGCAGGTTTTGCTTGGCCTGTTCTATTCTTAATCTTTGTCACCCATCTTTAATCTAATGTTATATTTGCCCCAAAATATTTGAATGTACTGACTTGATTAGACAGTTATTTTTCTATTGTAATGTTACAGTTTTGCATTATCTTTTGATTCATTCAGTATAAACACTGTTTCTAATGTTTTAACATTCTCTGTTACTACAATGCTCAACAGTTTTAGGTCATGTGCTTTGATTGAACAAGAATGAACAAATTATTTTGTAAAGACAAATGAAGGCATTTAATTACTTGCATATCCTTTACAGGACTTTGCAGAACCAACCACAGCATTTTTGTTAGTTGTTGTGGTTTTCCTAGTAAAGTTTACATCCAGTAGTTTGCCATTGCTTTTTGGAGGGTCGGGTTTTCAATACCACTGTCGAAACCAATGCAAGGCCTGCAGCTGGAGTCGAACCCGGCACTGCTGCATTAAAAACTGCGTTCGTAACGCCTAAGCCACAGACGCCAACCAAATGAAAGCCTATGATACCAAATTCATGGGCAAGAAAACAAAAACAGAAAGTTGGAACTAGATGTAAAACAGGAACTTACTTCTTAAAAAGCCTCATGCATATGATAGGAGCAAAGCTTCCCCCTTCACCAAATGCATCAATGCCATTATCTGCAAGATGTAGCTTGTGTATCCATGGACCTACAGGAGGTGGAGCTATAGGAGTCTTCTTTTTCTTCTTCCTTTTACCTTATAAGGGACACATTTAATCAATAGTTAGACATGTTGGATCTACATTTTTTTGTAAACTGCCATTACTGCCTTTATTTTCCACTTTTGCTGTGTAGGCAGGGTGAATAGTCTTTAAGCCTGAGGATTTAGGGTCATATGGCTAGTGCTGTGGCCACAGACTTTGCAGCTTAGGATTTTAATTTTGCCCCTGACAGAAAAAAATTCCTAATCTTACCTAGGATTTGAACATGGGTCTCCTGCATGAGAGCCCAGTATTCTTAACCATCTGGACAGCCACTCATCAGATCTACATTACTTAAATCAGACCTCAGCTTTGTAAATCAGAACACAAGTGAATAAATAAGAACTGAAATCAAGTATTGCCTACACTATATCCCTCTAGTTTGTCTTAGTTCTGGCCGGTTCTGCACCATCTGGTAGTGAACTGATGTATGATAAGCTAGATGGTGTGAGGGCCCTTTGGGAGTGAGTGAACAGTGTGGAGGCACAGATAGATCATTACAGTCTGAGAAGAACAGTGCTGCAAGGAGATACCAGGGGAGCTGGCCAATGCTTGACAATTAGGGAAAAGGTGAAATGGATCTACAATCAGACAGTTACTGGTACCATTGGAATTGGAACTCTTCGCTTGCTGCTGAAGATGGGGAGGGAGTGTGAGTGTGCCGAGTGCTGTGATGTCAATTCTTAATTCAACATTCATCATAGTTCTTCAATGATAAGTGTCTTTCAACCTAGCATATCAACTCTCTCATTTCCTGTGCATTAGAGCATCTCTGAGGCAACATGTCCAAAAGTTCCTGAAATGCTGAAAGTTGATTTTTTCATGAATTTTAGATCATTCTGTTGGTCGATCAGTTTGAAAATATTGCATTACTACAGCTTATCCAGTGCAAGAGAATGAGAATCAACTTCTCAACACTGGGTTTTATCCCAAATAGTCAGTCTCTCTATTTGCTAAAAGCATCAAAGAACGCCTAATAGCTCATGAGGTGATCCTAAGGGATTCACACATGTACACTCTCTCACACACATGCACTCTCACACACACACACTCACACACACACACACACAAATTCACGCACATGCATACACTCCCCTCCCCCATACACACACACACACACACATGCAAACACACATATTTACACACACACATGCAAACAAGTACACTTTAAAGCTAAACAAGGTGATCCAAATTGAACTAACAACCTTGCGTGTGCAAGGCAAGTGACTTCAACACTCCACCATGGAGGCTCCCTTGCACAGGTCAGTCTACAGGCCATGTTTTACTGTGATTTTTATAATTACTAATTTAATTATTTGCTTAAAACAAAAAATTGAAAGAAAAAAGACATTAACCTTTCTTCTTTTTGATGCCGACGCCAAAAGTTGCCTTGCCACTTTTCAGATCCTTCTCACTTGCACTTCCATCACTTTTGTTTGTTCCTTCATATTTGTTGAGCTTCTCTGGATATATACAGTAAATACAGTTAATTATTTATGTTAAAAAAAAAAAGAACTCACTTCTTGAAAAGCTGCATGCATATCATAGAAACAAACCTTCCACCTTTATTAACTCTTCGATTCCCAAACATTGCATGATGTTTTAATCACTCTAACCCGAATGGACACACGTATACACCGATGGATCATTGGAGGGAGCAGACAAAAATGGAGGAGCTGGATCGGTCATCATGCTGCAAGATGGGACCACAGTAGAACCGTCATGCGCGACCCGGAAGACTCTCAACAAACTTCAGAGCAGAGCAGCAAGCAATTATTGATTCAGCCAAAGTGCTCGAGGAAAGAAAAATTAAAAACAGCAAAATTGTTTTCCTTTTATCTGCATGTCAGTCCTCCAGGCGACTCATAGGGATCCACGAGACAACAAGGAAAGAGAACTGACCCGTCAGCTAAACAGACTCACAGAAAACAAATCGTTCTCCAGTGGATCCCGGCTCACTGGGGCATATCAGGAAATGAGTTAGCAGACAGACTTGCAAAAAATGGAACAAAGGAGAAACATGCTCATTCATTGTCATTACCAGAAATCAGAACACTTATCAAGGGAAAATACAAGGGATTGTGGAGAGAACAAACTAACAGTAAACATCCACAAGACCCCATCAGCAGACTCAACAGAAAGCAACATACAACAATTTTCCGTCTACGAACAGGACACTGCAGGCTCAACTACCACATGCATAAAATAAAGATTGTACAGTCCTCACAGTGTGCCTGTCAAACAGGACCCTAAACACCTCAGCACATTCTGCAGACCTGCAACTTCGAAAAGACACCTGGCCTCAAGAGCAAAGTGTGCAGAGCAAGCTATAGGGAACCATGCAGGACCTGCAGCTGACATGCGAGTTCATAGAGGAAACCCACCTAAATGTCTGATCTGAGCATACAAAACCGAACGCAAAGCAGAAGAAGAAGAAGGAAAAGTATGGCGAGAGACATTAGACAGATTCTGTGGGTATTGTTTCCTTAAATGTTATACCCAAATTCTTTGTCAAGCTCTCTGCTATTCTACTGACTTTTGAAGCTGCTTAAGACAGTTGACTGGGCTTTTAATTCAGATTAATCTGATCAGTAACATCTTATCATTTCTTGGTTTATTTTGCAAAGTAATCATTAAGAATTTAATCTTTTACACAACAGTGAGACAGGTATGTAGAGTGAATCAAATGATTCCTTTCCTTTCTTCTTCTTTTCTTAACGGCAGCCTTATTTTTATTAAACGCTCCTAAAAGCACGTGAGGCCCCTATCACCCCCCCCCCTTTCCCCCCTCCAGAAGGTCCCACCAATCCCCAAATTTGACCGAGGCCGCTACCGTCCACCTGAACCATCCCAAAGCTCCTCCACCACAGGACTCCCCCATCCCAGGACCCCAGGGATGGTAATCCCACCTCAGGAAACACTGTGCTACACCTATATTTTAAAGACCAATAAGCACTCGATGGGTTATGTGGTCAACATGACACCAGCCACCTTTACTTTCCAGGACTTGACCTGCTACACATTTAAGGTTAAGTCGACCTGGTAGCCGGGGCTATTTTTGAAAAAAATAAGTGTGGCTCTATTCAAATTTGAACCCAAGACCCTTGGATCTGCAGACAAGCATCTAGCCTCTACGTTAGGGTGGCTTCCCTACTGAGTAAACAGTATACTTTTTTTTTTAATCAAAAATAAGGCGGAATACCTTGTTCAGCTTTCAGCAGCTTTTTCTCTGCTTTTTTCTTAGCTTCTTCTTCTCTTTGATAGGCCTCAATTTCTGCCTGATCCACACACAGCTTGATAAGTTCCATAGTGCCCTCACACTGTAGTTCATTCCCATCTAAGTATAGTTCCCTGTAGGGTAAAAGGACAAATCTATTCCTGTTTGAGGACAGTTTTTAAACTCTTTCAGTGCCAGGCATGTATGCTTTTAACTTTTTTCTGGCTCTTTTTATGATGATGTAAACTCTGTAGCAATGCTGCTGATAAGATACAGCAAAATATGCCAGAAAAAGCTGGCTGTAGAGAGATTCCATGGTTCTTTTGTGATATCCTACCCCAGATGACGTCACAGGACAGTCTAATATTTTAGAGGGTGGTAAGACTTGGTTTTCCAGCTTTCTGATACTTTTAACAACTCCAAAACATCTAGAACTTGCCCTAACCCCAACCCACCTACGTCTTACGTGAGAGTGCAGCCTAGGTCCCATGACTGCATGCAGCCTATCTATCACCCACTGAAATATTAGACTGTCCCATGACCTGTGGATCTCCCCTGTTTGGGGTAGGATATTAGGAAAGCACTGATCCCACATTTGGCCAGGTGGCATTTCAATAGAAACTACGCTGTATGGAACAGTTTAAGACATGTGTCACTAGACGTCATAGAGGCCTGTGTCCTTATCTGCAAACCACTGGCAGAGAGAATGATAAGAAGAAGAAGAAGTTTTTTGCTAATAAAAAAATAAAAGTTTTTACTTTTAATTACTAATTTCTTCTTTTTTCATTTGTCAATATCTGCTTATGCCCCTAGGCTTTGCAATTCATCAGACGATCGGCAGCAGAGCCAGGGCATGCTCAGTCACTTGATATGCCGTGATGTCATGCAGTCTCAAGGTGTCAGTGACTCCTTCAGTCCATCTTCTTCTCTGTCTTTCCTTGCCTCTTGATGTTTTGATTTTTAGGGTGTATGCTCTCGCTGTTGGCATCATTGGTTTTATTCTCATTAGATAGCTAAACTATTTCATTCTTTGTTTCTCAATAAATTTGATGATGGGTATTGTTCCAACAGTTCTTGTAATCACGCCATTTCTCACTCAATCTCTTCTGCTTCCTAACTGCTTTGGTCTAAAAGAGTTAAATGATAAAAACATGTGACAGAAAGTGTTCAAGTAACAAATAAAGCATAGTGAATTTGTGTAACTGTTGGGTGAAACACAGAGAGTAAAGACAAGCAGATCATGTATGTAGTAACAAGAAAAGCATGGTAAGATAGCTCCTTGATATAGAACAAGTTCAGCCAGTGGTCTTGGAAAGTTTAAAAAAAAAAAAAAAGTTAAGGACCCTTTTCCCACAACTTTAATGCAGCAGGTATACAGTGCTAAACCAATATTACAACTCCTTTATTCCCAGGGTGTTTAGCATCAGAGGCTCAATGGGTAGTAAAGAGACAAGTTGCAGGTATGTCAGGTTGGTGTGATGTTGTATTGCATCCATGGTCTTACCAACAACCATGCCTCCTCTATATTACAGGATGTGAACACTTTTAATGACCCCAAAAAATGTACAACTGGCCCTAACCTCAACCCCCCCCCCCTTCCGCCCTAACACCGAGCCTAGGTCACACGAGAGAGTGCATTCCACGCCCTGTTGTTTCATACTTCTTACCATTTTCCGGTTGCCCATGAAAACGCACCAGCAACAACATATTCTACTTACGAGTGAAAATGCAATGTCGGCGGCCATTGATCACAGAGAAAAAAGATTAAAACGGAATGCAGAAAGCTTTCTGAAGACAACAGTACACCAGGACACCCCTCTATCAGAGTTGCAACTCTTCCTGGCTGCTGAATATGGGGATGGAGTGCTTATGAGATGTCCCTAATTCTGTGATGTCCGTTCTTGAAACTCAAGAGTTATGACCATAGTTCTTTCTCATTTAATTAGAGTTCTTTCAAAAGTAACATTCACAGTTTATTCTCAAGTGAGTATAGCTTTTTATTTTTTTTATTTTTACCTTAACATTAACAGCTCATTTTCATCTGGTTATAGTCCTCTCTAGGATAACATTCATAGTGCATTCTCACATAAGTATAGTTCATTTAAGGATAACAATCGCAACAATCTCATCTATGAATAATTCACTCTGAATTAACAGCCACATCTAAGTACACTTCTCTGAGAAAAGAGATTTAGATCATGGCAGCCAGTAAATTGAGCAGACGTACCTGACCGCTGTTGTTGATACCATGTGACCAAGATGTTTTCCACTTTCTACATTGAGGTCACAATAACACAGGCTAACAGCCAGCAAAGATCTATTGCCCTGGAGACCAGCACACAGCTTCTGACATCCTTCATCTCCAAATCTGACAATATTACAGAAACGGCAAAGTCAGTCATCATCATCAATCAGCAGGTCTCTTTACATGGGGATCATGGGGATCAGACAAGGAAACTCTGAGGGGCTTATATCTAGGATATGTTTTCTCTGTGATAGAGTACAACAACTCACTGCTTACAACTTGCTCCAAAACTAACCTAAAGACTCTTGACAGAGTACAAAATAATGCCCTCCGATTAATCTGCGGAGCTATGCAGTCTACATCAACTGCTGCATGTGAAATCCATACAAATGTGGAACCCCTCAGGTTGCGGAGAGAAAAAGCCACTTTAGAAATTTATGAAAGATGCATTAGGAAAAATCGTAACCATCCTAATAGACATCTTGTAGAAAACTGGGAACACAAACAAAGAATAAAGCACAAATCGGTTTTACACTGAAATTCAGGACAGATACCACCTCCCAGAAAGACGTCAAGGAATTCAGAATGTTGCAAGAAACCTACCACCTCATGCTCGCTTTAAAGCTCCAGAAGTCCGAACTAAATTGGTAGGCGAGGAAACCAAACAGTCCGACCCAATCGCTCTTATGAACTCATCACTAAAGACCGTTGATTCTTACCCCCAAGATTGGATACATGTCTATACTGATGGATCAGCATTTAAAGCTACCATTAAAGCAGGTTACGGAATCTACATAGGTTATCCCGATGGATCTGTTGAAGAGATTTTTTATGCATGCGGGGAATTCTGTTCAAACTATGAAGCTGAAATAATTGCACTGGAAACAGCAGTATACCACCTAAAGACTGTAATGGATGTTTACCCTTCAAAGGTCCAAAATATTGTCATCTTCACAGATTCAATGTCTGCCCTTCAAGCTCTGGGGGGCAGTGAACGCTGCAGAACTGACATAGCCAAGATAATCCTGGATGCTGATCAGCTTATTACCTCATACAACATCAGAATAGTGATGCAGTGGATTCCAGGTCACTCCGGCGCACCAGGTAATGACAGAGCTGACAGATTGGCAAAGAAAGGAGCAACACAAGAACAACCACCTACAGCGACAACCCTCCAGACAGCAAAAACACTGATAAGAGCTATAAACAAAGAGACTTGGTTGAACAGATGGGCCATGGGAGACACTGGAAGAGAGGTGTATAAACATATGTCTGGCCCTGATCCTAATGACAGCATTAACCATCTAACAAGAAGGGCCAGGCCACCATCTTCAGACTTAGAACGCAACATACTCCACTCAATGGACACCTAAACAGAATACAGCCACAACACTCCCCAGAGTGCCAGCTATGTAACTACCCCTACGAAACTGTTGAACACCATCTCTTTGAGTGCCCAAAACTCAGTGAGACAAGAAGAACGCTACTCCCTCCGAGACCAGACAAGTGGAACACCTTGTACGGAGGAAAAGAACAGCTTGTGAAAACATGCAAATTCCACTACATGGCATTGGGCCAAAGGGCGAAAGCTCATGCGCCGCTGGATCGATAACAACAACAACAACACCATAGCAGCTAGTGCAGTATACGTAGGATCTATAAATGTAAGACATTCACATTTTGTTACTTGTCATTAGGAACCACATTGGGCATGAACTGAACAATCTTTTGGAACTTAAAGATTTAATGTTTTAACATATTCTGCCTTCCTCTGCCTCTCTTGCATAGCATTTGTAGGCATCGTCCATTTTTATTTTAAACTTCAAAAATAGCAATTATTTAACCAAATTAAAAAAAAAAAAATGTTTGTTTTGTTCACCAGCTGTAAATCCTGACAGAAAAACCTGGTTGTTCATCCACTTCTGGACTTTAGCTTTGTTTCAGGACCTGTGTTTTGCATGTGCACCTGTTTTACTGATCTTGCTTATCTGAATGCAGACTGATGGTTACTTGCCTCTCAGGCAGATGCACTCTGACTCTGAAGGAAGCACCAATTAGTCAACTCTTACGATATGCTTGTTCGGGAGGCAGTGGGTCCATTCTTGTTTTTTTCACAAAGAGACCCCTGGAACCCACATGGAGGGAAAAATTTAAGTATATAATGCAGAAGAAAATAATCGAAGTATAATATAAAGAAAAATAATCTTACTCATTATAATCTAGAATAAGAGTGCTGAGACAGTCACAGTTGTTGAATGGCCTGACAAGGCGAGACACAGCTTCTGAGTTCATTAAGCAGTCAAGCAGCTCAAGCATTCTGATTGGGTAAAAAGATTTCTCTAGAAATAGTGCCTATTGAAAAAAAAAAAAAACTTAAACAAAGATGCATATTTCAATGATTATTTAAAGTGTTCACTGTCAATATTAGTCATGATATATTGTTTGTCTATTTAGTTTAATAATACTGTTCTTCTGCTGATAAATTGGAAACAAGATATGGCTAGCACACTTGCCTTCCATTCAATGATGTTTTTAATTCTGTACTGGCATCAATTATTGACTATGTGTAGTTTGTTTCGTAAATTCAAATTTCTTATCTCCATAAAGCAATCCCTGACAATTATTGTGTTAACCCTATTGCCATGGGAAAGCCACTTTTCCAGCATTTATAGGTTTTCTTGACATTATATATCTGAGGAGTGGCTATCATGCCAGAACAACAGCTTTGGCACTGGTTTCAACTGCTTAGTGTGTAGACCTTGTGGGTAAATTATATTATTAAACAAAAATTGTTTAAATAGTATTTGAGATCAAAAGAAATTTTTTTTTTTGTAGCTATATAATAATCTCAATATAATGTCACTGTACTCCATTTGGCAAGGAGTCTTGAGGCATAGTGTCTGCCTCAAGTGCTGGAGGTTCCGGGTTCAATCCCAGGTAAGCGCTGGGATTTTTTTTATGTGGACTTGGATTTCTAGTAATTCTAACTGGTCTCTGGGTAAAGAGATTGGATGCCTGTGTGTATTGTTGCCCAGGTAAAAAAAATTCCTTGGCAGTTGGAAATCGGAAAGAGTAGTCTAGCGGGGCTGCCCGGGCAAAATTTGGAGTTAAAAATCTACCCAAAGTATTTCAGGATCCTCACTGGTGCTACAGAGCCTGTGCACTGTGATGAGCTCCTTTGGACTCAGACTTGAGTTAGAAGAAGAACGGAGCACTTATGGGTTACTACCCGTGTGCCATGATGTTGGTCTGTTGTTCAAACCTCAAACCTCAAACTCCATGTGGCAAAGTCAACAAACAAATGTTTCCTAATCAAAAGATAAGAAAGCAGTTAATTCTCTTCTGCATTTGTATTTAGTGATTACATCCCTTTACGTGAATCATTACTGGTAAAATTTACATAAAAAGAGAAATTTTTTAATTTTTTTTAAATTAGTTACTTGGGATGGCGTTGCTATGGCAATGTCTAGCAGGCCTGCTTATGTGTTTGGTCGCATAGGTTTGAACCCCCCCCCCCCCCCCCGCCTCTTTATTCGTGTTTTTTTTAATTGACCAAGACTGCAAAGTTCTTCTGTTGCTTCTTCTCTTCTCCTAGTTTCTTAAGGCAGAGTTTTAGAGTATTTTAAGGGTGTTTCCTTTTAATGAACTTTTTAAAAAAGGTCTTTTTTTTCTTCTTCACACTCACAAAGTGAAAAGATGAACTCCATTTGTCCTAGACATTTGTTACAACATTTCAGATTCTTATGGTTCAGAAGCGTAGACATTTTTGGTTTGTTTGGTTCGTAGACATTTATTACCACCACCACCGCTCCCCCCACCCCTCCCAGAAAAGTGCCCTCTGCATGGACATGTAGAGTCTGCAAAAGTATGTGATGTATAGAGTATCCGGTGAACAAATGATATGCTGCTTGAAACATACATAGGGAGCATAGGCCCTGGAGCTGAGGAAAAGGTGGGGGGGAGGGGGGGCTTCAGGTCCCTTGAGCCCTCCAAAAAACTTAGGCTTCTTGAGGTCCCCAATAATTTTCTAGTGGTGGGGACTTCAACAAGGTTAAGCCTTGTTTAACTGCACAATAATAATACATGTTATAATTATCATTATTATTGCTATTGGGTAATTAAAAACCTGAGCCCCTATTCTGATCGTAAAAATCTTTTTCTCAGTGGCGCTTAGCCTGACAAGAGAGTACTTGCTATCTTATGTTCACTGAATTGTTTGTATGACAGCTTTTATGTCCTCCATGAGGTCTGCTCAATAACAGCCTTTTCCACAGTAATATGTCATAATGTTGGGGTTCTCTGTGATGCAGTGGTTAAGCCTTTTGCCATGTACTCTAAAGGTTGCTGTTTCAAATACAAATTCTGTCCATTTCGTCCATGGGGGGTGTAGGTGTTTCAGAAACCAGTTGGATCACTGCTGAATCTACGAGGGGGGCTTCTAATGAAAACATTAAAAGTGTGACAGAAATTACAATAACCATGCCACTGTCTGGTAGCCTTTCAATATTGTTGTTAAGGAAGTCAAGAGTGTTAAGCATGTGACATTATGCTTCAGATGAAAGCAGTGACCTTATATCACACTTTAACTCTTTCAGTCCCAAGAAAGGCATGACATGTTCATAGGTTCCTATCTAGAAACTAGATGTACGCAATCTGCACCAATTTTATGTCTCTTTACTATCCCTTGGACCTCTGATGCTAAACCCCCTAGGACTAAAAGACAAAGAGGGCCACCACCACTTCTGACATGCACCAAAGAGTACTTCCTACTCCTCTCATACACTTACTGCACTGACAAGCCTGCATCACTATACTAGCCTTCATTCGCCAATAAATTTCTATACGTTTCACCCCTTTACTGATGTAAAAACAGAAAGCAGAACACTGTCCTCTTTGGTGTTTGAGCTTTGTACAATGATCTCATTCATGACCAGCTGCTTTAAAATGCACATATCAAGTTCTGTAACAAGACTAAAGTCCAGAAGTGGATGAACAACTAGATCTTTTCACCGGAGCTTACAGCTAGTGAATGCAATGAAGAAGACAAAAAAATGTTTAGTAAAGCCGCAATAGTATTGGCTTTCAACATCCTCTACAGGATATGCAACTAACTTTACTGTTTTTAATCAAGTCAATCTTCTCACCTGTAAATGCCACTAACACAGCATAATATTTCAGTAACACAACCCATAAAAGTCTAGTAACTCACCAGTGTTGCAGTGTTCTCATATGTCATTGGGTAGTCCCATACGTGAATGTCTTGTATGTGCCTGTAACGTGCTTGTCGCAGTGAAGTGATAAATGGCTCAAACAGAACTGGAAGTTGTCCTTCTTTCTCCACAGAAGCGGATTCAAAAATAAACTGCAATGTTATGTCACAGAAATGTATTTTCTTCTTTTGTCCTATATCCATCAGTGGCCCTCAACCAACTCCCGCCAAGTTGTTCTTACCTTTGCTCCCACAGGCAGATCACCCAATGCCCTAGCCATCTTTTTAACTTTACTCTCTATCTCTATTCTCTGTACGTTTTGTGTGTGTGTGTGTGTGTGTGTGTGTGTGTGGAAGGGGTGGCCGGGGGTCCTGCCCTTATGATGCTCTTGTGGGTTCCAGTGTAAATAGTTAATAGTTATACTGTCCTGAGGTTTTCTCGACAGGTATCCTTCCCAATACAGGCCTCTTTTCTTCACCCCTCTTCAATAGAATTTTATAAATTCTCTTCCGAAGCTGCACATTATTCTTTTACATCATTTCTGTGCAGACACCAGATAATGAGTGTGTGTGTTTTATTAGTAGAGCTAAAATAACTATCTGCTGTTAACTGAGTTAAGCTGAGCTGAGCTACGAACTGACATCACAAAACTCAGGACATTTCCATAAGTATTCTATCCTCCTCTTCAGCAGCTAGCAAAGAATTCCAATGCTAGTGGTACCAGCAGCAGTCTGATTACATGTGCAGCTGGCCCTTCCTCTAATTGCAGAGTATCAGCTAGATCCTCTGGTCACTCCCTGCTGTACCATTCTCTCCAAAACATCATATCTGTTTGTGCCTTGGCACTGCTCACTGTCTCCCCTAAGGATTTAATAAGATCTAGCAGCAATGATGCATCAATCTCTCACCTAATGGTGTAGCCCCAGCCAATCTGTCTGCTGTTTTTGAGAGGTCGCGATAAGTGTGCCTAAGACAAGGATCAGCCTAAGACAATGATCTGCCTAAGACAATGGTCTGCTTAAGACAATGATCTGCCTAAGGAAAGGGAGCTTATTACCACAGCTGATAATAATACAGACTTATTGCCACACTTTGAAGTGTACTGGTCTCAGCTTCACACTTTTACAGACCGACAAGCAACCATATCACACAGCCACTTTTACTTCTGTGGACATTTCCTACAACTCCTTTTTTAAGCTGGGTGAAAATCAGATCCCTGGCCATTAAAAAATTTATCTTGATTGAAAGGGGTTACCGTTGTTTTGTTCGCTGAAAAAGATTTTAGTAGAAATATTCAGTTCTTTATTAAAATCCTACCCCAGATGATGTCACAGGACTGTCCAACATTTTAGAGGGTGGTAAAACTAGGTTTCCCAGATTTCTGATGCTTTTAACGACCTCAAAACATCTAGAACTGGCCCTAACCCCAACCCACCTTTGTCCCACAACAGAGTGCAGCCTAGGTTCCACAAATGCATGCAGCCTAGGTCCCATGTCTGCATGCTGCCTATCTACCACCCCCTGAAATATTAGATTGTCCAGTGAAATGTGGATTTCCCCTGTTTGGGGTAGGATTTTAATAAAGCACCAAAATATTTATTTATATCTGTGACTATTCTTTCACAGAGCTTTCAAGTTATATTTTATGTTGATTCATTTAATGCAATTGTAGTATGACAGCAATTGCTCAAATTGTTGCTACTAATTCAGTTGGTGAGTATGATTTTCATCTCGCAACCAACACACTCTTGTACACAAACTGCTATCTCATACATGATCTTCTTCTTCCTTTTAGCAATCACCGGCTGTAAACTCTGGTAGAAAGTTCTGTTTGTTCATCTATTTCTGAACTTTGGTCTTGTTCCAGAGCTTGAGTTTTCCATGCACATACATTTTACAGATCTGGCTTATTTATATGCAGACTGTTGGTTCTTTGCCTGTCATCTGATGCACACTGACTTTGAAGAAAACACCCATAATTAGATGCCTCCTACAACCTGCTTGTTAGGGGTCAGTGGGTCTATTCCCAACCCCTTACCCCACCAATGGGGTCCCAAACCCACATGGGGATTCATGCTCTTATACTGACTATCCCCCTATGACAATGACAGCCACTCTATTAATTCAATCCAGCACCACAGCAAAGTACAGAAAGGTCCTGTCAGAGAATGATATCTTATGTCACTTGCAGTATCATTATCATTATGTTGTTCTGTATGTATGTCATAAAGGGCTTACAATCTGTTTCTCCCTTCTCTTCTAATCTGCGCAATCATTTTGATACGCATACTTCACTACGCCATACAATTTGCAGCTGCATCTATTAATACTTTTTTGTGCTAAGATGAAACAGTTTCAAGAATCCCATCCTGTAATCTTTTTCTTCTTCTTTTTTTTCTTCCTGTTCTTCTTCTTCTTCTTCTTCTTCTTCTTCTTTTTCTTCTTCTTCTTCTTTTTCCATACATATATTTTATTGTTACAAAGTGCTAAAGTTTTTCTCCTTCTTGGTGTTCACAGGTTGTAATTACAGCGGAAAGCTATGGTCGTTTCTCCACCTCCGGACTTTAGTCTTATACCAGATCCTGAGTGCTGCATGAACATCTGCTTTACAGGTCTGCCTTATTTGTATGCAGACTTGTGGTTCCTTACTTCTCAGGCATATGTACTTTGACTTCAAGGATGTCCCCAATTAATTGACTCATACGACATGGTTGTTGGGGAGGCAGTGGGTCTACTCCCCAATTAATTGACTCCTACGACATGGTTATTGGGGAGGCAGTGGGTCTATTCATGTGTTTTCCCCCCGGAACCCACTCGTGGAGCTAAAGGTTTTGATTTCAGTCTCAACATTTTATGCTTTGCTTATAGGCCATAGTCAAACATAGATATAACTGAACATAATATAAACTGAATGATTTACCTTTGTTACAATCTTGTCTTCCTCAACTGCCATTTTGAGCAGTTGTCTTATTTCTGGACACATCCTTGAATTTGTCTGAACACAATTTCTCTCATAGGTCCTCAATAACTTTCTTGTCTCTGTATCTTCTCCATCTCCTTGTGCTTTCTTGCCTTTTCCTTTCCCTGTTCCTGTCTTCTTGCCTTTGGTTTTTCCTTTCCTCGTCCCTTGTGGCATAATTCTGAAACAAAAAAAACACATTTCTTCTTTTTCTGTTATATTTATCTACTCTGTGCCAATAGGTGTCACAGTTTGACTCTTTCGGTTCCAAGGAGCTCATCATACATTAATTAGTTACACTATTTTTGGTACACATTTCTTTACTTTACTTTACCTATTCTATTCTTCTTTCACATTAACCCCTTATTGTAATGTTGTTATTTAAACAACTCCCCCCCTCCTCCCCTCCCCACAAAACTGTATTTTTCAGCTCTCTGAGAATAAACACTGTTACTACAGAATACACAAATGTTAGCACAGACATTGCTGAATTCAACACTATCATCACCATCATCATCAGGTAGCAGGTTCTTTGCAGACGTCACTCTCATCACGAAACTCTCGTCAGCTCTCCCACATTGTGTACTTTCATATTCAAGGATTCACTTTTTTCCTGTGCCCATCTTCATGTTCCTTGACCCCTGTCCCTCCTTTCTGGTACCATGCCTTCTGCTATTATTTTTCCAATCTGCCATGACGCTTGATATGACAAATATATTTCAGCTTCTGAGACAAGATGCTGTTTATTAGCCAATCTTCCTTGATGTTCAAATCTTTTACAATGTTGGTGTTTCTTCTCTTCTTTATCTATGGTATTCTGAGAATCTTTCCATAGCATTTCAGCTCAAATGCGCCTTTTTTCTTTCTTTAGGACTGGGCGATCGTCCACAACTCACATCCATATGTTGCTACAGGGAAGATGCGTGCTCACAAAATTTTAATTTTTATTTCCTTGTTGGCACTTAACCATAGACTTGTAATGCTGTTTAATCTTTGCTGTGATCTAGTGCAATATTAAGCTGTCAGTGACTCCTTCAGTCCATTTGCTTGCAGTCACCCTTCTTGGACTGCCAGTTTTGTGTTCAGTCCATGTGCCTCTTGGTATGCTCTGTGTCACCCTCTGCCTCTTTGTATGTTGTGATGTTGTGCAGTATTAGGCTGTCAGTGACCCCTCAAATAGTTGGATTATCTAAATCTTCATTGTACATTTTCTATCTTAATCACATCCCAAAAATTGTAAACAAATCAATATGGAAAACAATAATACAAATTGCATAACTGTCCTAAATAAAACAAATAATTAAACAATATAAAAAAATCACAAATATATCCTCTGTGAACCTAATGAACACTTTTTACCCCAATTATAATCATGAGGATTGAACAGGAGATTTTTGTGAAAATTACTATAAATTGTTCATTTCATCTTCTCTGTCACCCTCTGTCTCTTAGTGTTTCCATTTGCATGCAGCGAGCTCTTGCTGCTGGCACAGTTGTTCATTTTCAGGAGGTATTTCAGTCTTTCTTTCTCAAAGAATTCCGTATTTTTTTTCGGATGTGGGGGAAAGGGGGGGGGGGGGAGGGTGGCTGTTCTAAATCATCTCATTTTACTGGCTGTCAGTTTCTCGCATGTTCTTTGATTTATATCCAAGTCTGTTACTGGACCCAAAAGTTGATGGGTAATTTGATGCCTGAAGTTATTAGCTTGTTCAATTATTGATTCTGCCCCTCTGTCTCATCTATTATTGTAAGTAAACAGTTTCTCCAGTTCTAAGTATTTAAATTCCTGCATTTATATTTGAGACAATCTGATATGTATATAATAAACAAATGTATAAAAATAGAACATATATATGTGGTTGGGGGTGGGGGAGCAGTATGTAGCATAACTTCCTTACAAACTGGAGAAGATATTTCGTTTCCCAATCACAAAATGTTTCGAAGGTGAGGAGTTTGGGGTTGGCCTTCATGTATCTATACTCCAAGGTTCCAATGCAGCTGCTCTAATGAAAAGACTACACCCTTTGAAGAATGGAAGGAATCTTTGAATCTAAGTTCCAGATGGGTAAATAATCTAACCTTGTCAGGAAATTGGATTATATCCCCCACAACTATATTGGTAACCCAATGAGCTAATTATTACTTTAATACAGCTCGGGCCTATATGAGTGGATGAAAGTAAACATTACCTGGTCCACTGTCTAGTCTCTAGTACTAATAAACCGAAGAGAACACTGAACAGGTGCAATGTTGCCAAAATCTGAGTTTGCTGCCTCAATTCTAATAGTAACAGTATAATTTGGGACCGTTATTCGGAAGAGTGCATCTTTATGCTAAACAGATGTTGGTATTAAACGAGCTTTCAGTCAATCAATGCCTATTGTATGTTATGGAGTCGCATCGACAGCTTTTATTTTCATCGCCATGTTGCTGATCGCGTTGTCGTGGTGATGAGTATTGATGACGTATACACACCTAAATCCACAATTGTTGTGTCAGTAATGAATGCAAAGACGCCGCCTCCGTGTAGCGGCTAGAAGTTCGTTTCAAGATCGGATGGTTGTGGGTTTAGGTCATGACTGAGTCGGACATTTTTCAAAAATGGCATTTGCTCATAGGTCCACCTAGCCTTAAATGGGTACCAGGTAAAGTCTTGGGAAGTAAATGAGTCCAGTGTGATGCTGACCACATCACCCACCAAGTGTCAATAGTCTAGAAAATATTGGTCAAGTCCTGTATGTTCCAATACTAAAGGTGTTGGAATGGGTACTTTCTTCTTCTCCTTATTCTTCTTCTGCCTTTCTAACCCCCAATGGAGCATAGAGCCTCATTTAGTTCACACCAAGTCATTCTATCCTTAGCTATCGCATGCAACTCTCCCCATGTCCTCCACATCTTTTTAAATTCACTTTCTAGCTCCCTTCTCCATATGTGTGGATATATATAGTGGGTGTGTGTGTGTTTGTCTTCCTTTTTTCTATGCATCAGTGGGTTCCAGTGCAAAGACATTCTAGTTAGCGCAGTCGATAGCAGGCTCGCTTTCAAATTCAGCTGCGACTCTCTTCAGTCCACGGTCGGTGTTCGAAACCTGGCGGTTCCCGGGGTTCACCCAGCCTCTAGGTACTGGGTACCAGAGTTAACACTCTGGGGTAAATAGAGAAACGTCTTTGTAGCTACAGAGTTACTTGCGAACGGCGACACAGGCGGACAATTCTTATCAGCGGTCCGTACTGGTGGCAGAGCACTTACGGTTTATACCGTGTGCAATGACGTTGGTTCACATCTCCCGACTTTACTTTAGTTATATTGTTCTCAGGTTTTCTCAACGTGTGTCCTACCCAATACCAGTGTCTTTTCTTCACCTCTTGGTCCACTATAACTTGGGCTCTTTTCCAAAGCTCTACAATTTATTTGAAGCTCCACCCTGGCTTTTGCCGGGGGCCGCAATATAGGCAGGCCATAAATATGGCCAAATGTCTGAACGCGGTTTCTGGGACCTCTCCACGGCGATCCTCATCCGCATGGTGGTACCTTGTGTCATTGGGTGTTTATCGCTTGTGTGATGTCCTAGTGGGGTAGAAAGTCAGTCAAAGCTCTACAATAATGTTTCTAGTATAGCATTTAATTTCCTCTATTCTGCACAGGCACCAACTAATGAATGTGAGTAGTTTATTAATAATTGTCTTGGTTGTTATCCATGTTTTCACTCCATACAACGGTACTGATTTGACATTACAATTAAAACATGTTAAGTTTAGTATTAGTTTTAATTTCGTTTGACCTCTAGAGATTTCCTCTGCAATGAAAGCTCCTCTTGCCTTTTGTATTCGGGTTTTAATATCTCTATAAGTTTCTCTATCTTTATCTAAATTACTGTCCCAATAGGTGTACGACTCCATATCTTAGAGTGGGATATCACTAAGAGAAACAATATTACTATTTGCCTGATTTGCACTCATTATTTTGTCTTTCTTTTATGGATTTTTAGACCTAGCTGTTAATCTCTCTTCAAGTATATTTAATTTATTTTGCATCTGATTCCGTAAGACAGAAGAGAAAAATCATTACTGAATTCTATTCTTGGTGTTAGTAGTTGCTGTCATAATTCAGTCTTTAGCCAGTAAAAATAGGAGAGTCCACAAAAGACATCCCTGGCGCAAGCCTGTTTTTATTTCAAATGTATCTATTAGCTTACCTTCATGAAAAACTCGACATTTCAAATCTTTATATGCTACTTTTACTATGTTAATATTTTCCTGAGAGATTCTGGTTCGTACGACAAGGATGTGTACTGTCACCTGATTTGTTTTCAATATACAGTGAATATATAATAGCTATAATTGGTATACCCGGAATTGTGGTTGGTGGGCACAATATAAATAATTTACGTTATGCTGATGACACAGTCGTGATAGCAACAAGTCAGAAAAAACTACAGGAAATGATAGACATTGTGGTGTTAGAAAGTGGAAGAATGGGCCTCAGTTTGAATAATGGGAAGACAGAAGTAATGGTGGTATTAAAGAAACGAATTATTCCTAAGTGTGTAATAAAAGTTGATGGTGTTATTTTAGGACAAGTACAGAAATTTAAGTATCTGGGCACATGGATAACATCAGATGGAAGATGCATAACTGAAAAAAGAAACAGAATTGGACAGGCAAAAACTGCATTTTATAAAATGAAAAACATCTTGTGCAAAATATCCTTCTCATTGAGAGTTAGAAAAAGAATTCTTGCTTGCTACATACATCCAGTTTTAACATATGGCTGTGAATCCAGACAATCGGTAGGCAGGCCAAACAATTTCCAGAGGCCTCGGAGATGTGGTTTTACAGAAGAATGCTTAGAATACCTTGGAGAGCCAAAAAGAGCAACCTAGAGGTTTTGAAAGAGGCGGGAGCCCGAAGACAACTTATCACAGACATCAGAAGGAGACTGTCATCATTTTTCGGCCATGTTATGAGAAGAGGGAAAATAGAACATGTTGTGATCACTGGAAAGATATGTGGAAGGAGAGATAGAGGAAGACAACGAGAGAAAATGCTTGACAGTCTTGTTGCATGGCATGGAGGTGTGTCGGCACACGAACTGATACATGCTGCAGGAGATCGCAGATTATGGAGAGGCATGATCGCCCAAGCCAGTCGGCAAGGCACCTGATGATGTTAAGAGATTCTGTAGTGCTTCATTAATTTCCAGAGAGATTCCCTGTGGATGCTGTCAAAAGCGTTTTCATAATAAATGAATCCAATGTAAAGTGGTGAATTCAATTCAAATCGTTGCTTTGTTAATTGACTATTACTATTTTAGGAAATGAGCACCCATATCTTAAACCCCCACGAGCACCTGTGCACCCTACATCTGGTGCTGTATTTAACCTCGCGCATTCCTTGCTCACTGCGGTAGCGCATTTAATTGTTTTCTTTGCTTACGTACTTTTCGATTGTGAGAAAGATCACAGGTAAGAATGGGCAATTATTTTTTTGTAATTATTTTAACATTAATTCATAATCGGGTACCTAGCTAACTGGCATTGGCGCTTATGCTACTTCGTATCTTTAGTAGTCTATTACTTTGTTTTTCCAATGTTTTGTAGATAGCAATTTATTTTGTTTTCTTTGTTTTTATTTTTATTCTTTTATTTTATCATAATCTCTCTCTCTCTCTCTCTCTCTCTCTCTCTCTCTCTCTCTCTCTCTCTCTCTCTCTCTCTCTCTCTCTCTCTCTCTCCCCCCCCCCTCTCTCTCTCACCCACATCCACACACACATTGCACACGCACGCACTAATATAAAGTTATCATCCACCCTTTATGCCTTTAAAAGTCATACAGAGCTCGCAATCTATTCTTCCATTCTCTTATATCCTATGCAGTTCTTTCAATATCATGGAAAGATATAAACCCGAACCAAAAGTATATTAGCAAGCTTCACAATATAACAAATACAAACAAAACGTGAACGTTGCGGCTATTAAGCATTTATCAGCACACACAAAATAAAAAAATACTACATAGATACAAAAAATCACTTTCAATATCATGGATGTAATCTAGTCAAGCACCTTTGACCTCTCTTCTTGTGTTTTCTTAGACGTCCTCGCTTCCTTTGTTTTCCATTTTAGTATTTGTTTGACCATTCTCTGCTTGTTTATTTTCATGATGTGTGAAACATAGATTATTTTTCCTGGTCCTATAACTCTTATTAATAGTGGTTGTCCAGATATTTCTATGATTTCTTCACCCCATCTAGAATTCATCTCATTTTAGGGTCCACAGTTTTTAACTTATGTTTGCTGAATAACATTTTTTTTTGTGTACATGTCATTGTTGTTTTACTTAGCAGAACGATATCATCTGCAAAATCGAGATCTTCCAAGCTATCATCATCATCATCATCATGGGCCCTGTCAACTGCATTATGCTCTCGTTCATCTCCACGGATCACGATCCCTGATTGAAGCTCTCTTGATGATATCACTCCATGACATCGTTTCAGCCAATACAGCATCATCTCTCTTGGTCTGTCTCTACTACCCCTTTTTCCGCTGATCTTTCCAGTTGTCACGATGTTCTCCAATGTCTCTCTTCTAATTATGTGACCAAAAAACAGTGTTTGTCTCTTTCTTATTGATATATATAGAGATCTACTTTCATTAGCTTTTTTCAAACAATCGTTGTTAGTTACTCTAGCCGTCCAAAGTATTCGTAACATTCGTCTCATAAACCACATCTCTATTGCTTCCAAATTCTTCTTAATTTAATCTCTGACATTCTGTAAAGGCTCTGTAAAGGCTAATGTTTCCAAAACACATTTTTCATCACCCAGTCAATAGTTATATCAAATAACTGATAAAATACATACCTTTTTCACTCCAGTTTCAACTGCAAACCAATGACTTTAATCAGTGGCTCTCAACTTTCCTAATGCGGCGACTCTTTAATACAGTTCTTCATGTTGTGGCGACCCCCAAACACACAGTTATTTTCGTTACCGCTTCATAACTTCAATATGAATATGTGTTTTCCGATGGTCTTCGGAAGCCCTGTGAAAGGGTCTATAAAAACTATAGCCACAAAAACCAACCCCCTGTGCAAAAGTTTTAAAAAAAAAGAAAAATAAATACAGCCAACCAAGATTAGGAGAGGCTCTTCTGATAAAAGAAAGAAGACACTGTTCAGAGAAAGCCGAAAGGAATCCGGATCTTCGATGTATTTCCTTTCACCTAGAAACATTTCCAGAATTGGCATTTAGAAAGTTAGAATTTTTTAAGATGTAGCAAAAATATAAGAGGTATTGAAGTAAATGAAACATTATAGGATAAGTATTTTAGGATTATGTGAAACTAGATTCACCGGGGCTGCAAAAAGTGTTCTAAATTCAGGAGAAACTATTTTGTTCTCAGGACACACAGAGGAAAGTTCTCCCTACAGTGAAAAAGTGACCCTAATGCTATCGAAAGACATAGAAAAGACATTAATAGAATGGGAAGCTGTGAGTCATCGAGCAATAAGAGCGTCATTTAGAACAACAAAACAGAAGGTGAACATGTCAGTAATACAGTGTTATGCACCAACAAATGATAAGGATGCATCCATTAAGGAGGAATTTTACATGCAGCTCCAAAATATTATACACAATGAAAGAAATTGCAGTATAAAAATGTTGATTCTTTTTCTTTTGCTCTCCGAGCGCTTGAGGTTTATTGCTGCAGATATCACCCGCCTCCGTTCATCTCTCTGGTTGGCCTTCCCTTTCCAGTTAGTGACACCAAGTATTTGCAGGTCTGTCTGGGCGTTATCTCTCTATTGTCTTCTTGGTCTGCCTCGTGGTCTACGACCATTCATCTCCATTGTATTTCCAGTTTTTACCTCTCTGTCATCTAGCATTCTCTCAATATGCCCCAACCATTTCAGTCTATTAGCTCTCATGATGCCAGTGATTAATGGTGATTTAAACAGATTATGAATTGTGTTGTCGCTTCTCACTCTCTATTCCCCGCTATTTGCATCTTTGATGGGTGCTTGGATATCTGTTTCGTGACGAGATGAAGTTTAACGAAGGTGGGGGTGATAGTCCCACGCTTCAAAACCCCAACCTGGAGTCCTAGGGTGTCTCACTTGGTCTGTTCTCTACCCTTCGATCTTTCCGGCTTAGGAGTAGCTACGCTAGCGCCGGCAAAGCTCTCAGGATCGTTGAGAAACACAAGCTCCCCCACCACGGCAAGGTGGAGACACCTTCAGGGAAGATAAACATGCCGATGGGTAACCTAAATGCTAAGATTGGATCGATAACACAGGCTATGAAGAAATCATGAGAACTCATGGACTAGGAGTAATGAATGAAAGTAGAGAATTATTCACCAGTTTGTATTCAAGGAACCAGTATTTTAGCGGCGGAAGCATTTTCAGTTAGGAATTCGTTTTCATTTACAGTCTTTAATAAAAGTTGCAGTAGTTAGCTTAGGAAGTAAACAGCGAAGTCTGCTTATTCTAAACAAATCTGTTACTCAGTTTTGAGTTACATTATCTGCTGCCTTTAGCCTTTCGGCGGTAATTTCGCTATTTTCTGCTGCTCTATTGTTTGATAATGATGAATGGTTTTTCTCCCCTATTTCCATGTCATGTATTTGTCCTATATCAGCTCTTCCTCACTTAAATCAAAATCACAGTGCAAGTCATCCTTTCATCCATCCTTTAGCTTGGATGAAAGAAGTGGTCATCATCACCTGTGAGGGACGAACAACAACAATATCTGCTCTATATTTAATGGCAATATGGTCGTCTCAGACTCATCGTCAAAATGTGTTGGTTCTCGCAGACTAGCTCTATTTAAGGACTCTTGTGTGTGTTCTGCAAGCATGTACTATTTATACTATACTGGATCCAATCCGCGTTTTGAAAGTAGGTACTAGTTAACTGTGTGTACGTATGTATTCGCGGCATTCGTGGCTTAGGCGTTGCGAGTCCGACTCGTAATCCAGCATACCGAGACCGAAACCCACTGCTGGCTGCGAGGTTTTTATCATGGTATGGGGCGTCACAGGTCAACCCAGCCTAAAATGGGTAGCAGGATGGGCTGTCCTGGGAAAGCAAAGACAGCCGGTGTAATGCTGACCACATTACCCACCGAGTGCTGATGGTCTAAACAAATGGGCGCTCTTCCCATATGCCCGATACGCCTAAAGGCGTGGAAAGTGATCTTTAATTTACTTACATTACTTATGTATTTATCATCATCATCATCATCGCTGTCCTTTTGTGCCATTATATGACACATAGGACTCGTAGTTTATTTCTCCATTCCCTTCTATTATGTGAAATCAATTCACTATCATAGATGTAATCCTGTTAAGCACACTTGGCTTCTCTCATCATCGTTGTTTTAGGTTTTATTTTGGGCGTCCTCGCCTCCTTCGTACCTTTACTTCGTTTATTACACCCATATTTTGTGTAGTGATTATATTCACACTATATTTAACACTGTTAATCTTAAAAAGGTTATCGCAGCGTTGACAGAGAATGGCGGATGTGGAATTAACTAGAGAGGAGCTTGAAAGTACGTTTGAAAACCTAAGTTCTCTATGGTTTTGTCTGCATGTATGTCTGCCTGTCTGTTTGTTGTTGAATCTGTCAATCAGTGAGTTTGTGTTTATCTATTTTATACGTTGAGCAGATCTCACCTGTGTTTTAGTTTGCATTACCTTTTTTTCAGATCCTACCACTGTTTCTAGTTTACTTGACCGTTTTGCAGATGTAATTGGACTGTCTAGTTTTCGTGGCCAACTCACAGATTTCATCATTAAAAAGTGCGCCAGTTCCACAGAGTATGCAGAGTACCCCGCGGAAATAGTAGACACGCATATAAGTCAAGGGATAAGAACGGCTAGCATATGTTGCTGCAGCAAGTTGGTACCTTCACATTTCCAGTTAGGAGTGTTTCTAAATTTTACCATGACTTCCATGCCGTTCCGAAAAAGAAAAAAAAAGACAAGGAACATGTTAGAAAGTAAAGACGGGTGAAAATTATAATATATTATCAAAATTGTTTCGACTAGTGTGATAGAGACAATCACTGTTTTTTGTTCACATAATGAGAAAAGAAACATTTAAGAACATCGTGACAACTGGAAAGATCAGTGGGAAAAGGGGTTGAGGCAGACCAAGAGAGATGATGCCGGATGGGCTGACACGATTCCATGGAGGGATATCATCAAGACAGCTGTTTCAGGCAACCAGGGATGGTGATTTGTGGAGACGCATGAGTGCATGATACAGTTGGCAGGGCACATTATGATGATGATGAGTATAATAGAATCACACCAATGCTGAGATCGACTATGGGAGAGAACTTAAAAATTTTTTTATTGAATCAAAGAGGGGAAGAAAAGACGCTGATGCTGGATCAAATAAATACACGCCGAGAAAACCTGAAAACTCTATAACTAGAATATATTTGCACTGAAAGCAATATGAGCATAGAGAAAAGTCGCACACGCACACGGACACAGACGCACACACACACACACAGAGACACACACACACACAGACACAGACACACAGACACACACACAGACACACAGACACATAGGCACACACAGACACACACACACACAGACACACACACAGACACAGACTCACACACACACACACTACATACTGGAAAAGAGAGCAAGAGAATGAAGTCAATAGAGGACATGAAATGAGCTGTAAACAATATCAAAGAGAATAATGAATTGGCTTCTGTTGGCTGAGGTTTTATGCTCTATTGCACGTGCAGAAAAAGACAAGGGTTTCTGAAAGAACTACAAATGAGAAAAGAATAGCTGAAAGTGATTAAAAAAAGAGAGACGATTGAAATTCTTTGGCCACTTTAAAAGACATAACACGCCTTTGAAAACCATACTGGAGGGAAATGTCAAAAACAAGAGAACTAAAGATAGGCAACGATACAAGTGGGAGAACAATATCAAGAGATGGATAAGCAGCAGCCTGAGAGAGTATACAATCAAGAAAAGAGACAGAGAGTGTTGGAGATCCATTGTAACCAACCTTCACTGTGATTGACAGAGAAGAAGAAGTAATGTCGACGGGTCTATAATGAAAACGAAAAGGAACCAACATGGTCGATTCACAGTACGGTATGGAGACACGGGCCCTGTACCTCAAAAGACTTCTATATATGTTTAAGAATAAAATAATGAGATGTCTCGTGAAACTAAAATAGTTTATATCGGAGTGCCTAAGATAAAATGCCAGTATCATTTTTCAGAATACTCTAAGAGATGTAAAGTCAAAAGGATAAACTGACTGACTGACTGACTGACTCTGTATCCCACCAGGACATCACACAAGCGATAAACACCCGATGACACAGTGCCACCATGTGGGTGAGGATCACCGTGGAGAGGTCTCAAAAACCGCGTTCAGACTCTAGGCCATTTTTATGGCCAGGCTATTTTGCGGCCCCTAGCAAAAGACCAGAGTAGGGCTTCAAATAACGAAAAATTTCATCCCAAAACGGACGATAAGTAATTGAATATCATATATATAAGGATAAACTTCATTGCATCGGCTTTTATCCTCCATGGTTCTCTCCACAGCAGAGCTAGCTGCCCGCTTGGCACAAAGTAACTCCGTAACTCGAAAATGATCCCGACCGTCTCAACAAAACATCATTGACATTGACGAAGTAAACCATCAAGAAGCTCGACCCTCAGGTGGCAAGGCAATGTGACTTAATCCCTTTCGACCGAGACATCTCAATCATTCCATCACAACAACTCTAGTGCTATTTTTGTTAACTGGTGCTGGCCAGCAGAAATTTTCTGGCAGTCCGCTAAATATTTTCTACCTAAACACATGGATGCTATTGCAGCTCGCTGCAAAAACAACAACATTCCAGCTACGTGTGTCACATTTTTTAAAACCTTTTAGCAGCATTAGATGTCTCATTAGCTACAAATCATAATTTAATAACACTAGATTCCTCTTTTGTCTATATCTGGAATGCCTCGCGGCGTCAGGAAAGGAAGAGATCTATGGAACAGGCCCTTCTGTTTGCTTGGCATAAAGTACTTTTCAGTGTCTTTGATATTTCTGCTGTCCATGTTCTGTGTGATCGACCTCTGGATCTGTTACCGTTTTATCTGCACAACATTGTTCTCTGTGGTGCCCTGTCTGATGCCAGTCTTGTTATATGGCTAAACCATTTTGATTTGTTGTCTACCTATACATTTTAATACTGGTTCTGTGCCTACTCTTCTCTTGAAATCATCAACCCTAAGTCGATCTTTCCTCGTTTCACCTAGCATTGTACGTGAACATTTCATTTCTGTCGTGACTATTTTCCTTCTGACTTCTGAAGAGACAATTGAAATACTTTGGCAACTTTAAAAGACATAACACGCCTTTGAAAACCATACTGGAGGGAAATGTCAAAAGCAAGAGAACTAAAGATAGGCAACGATACAAGTGGGAGAACAATATCAAGAGATGGATAAGCAGCAGCCTGAGAGAGTATGCAATCAAGAAAAGAGACAGAGAGTGTTGGAGATCCATTGCAGCCAACCTTCACTGTGATTGACTGAGAAAAAAAAAATAATGTCGACTGGTCTATAATGAATGCGAAACGTTTGACATTGATAGCACAGCGTTGGTAAGAATATTGTGTTGAACTGTAACACTAGATTTAGTAAGTAAACGTAAAGGACTCTTTTCCACCAATGGATAATGGGGCATATGATGCTAGACTCATATTTTGCAATAGACCAATCGGTTGATGAGGTTCATATCTCACCTGCACAAGGAATTTGAATTAACAAATGCTTCCTGTGTGTGCATTTGTTTCCGGCTTTGCCATATACCTGTCCGTGACATATTTTCACTGTTTGCATGTGTGAATACAGTAACGAACAGTTTCATTTTGTGTAATTCAATACTAGGCACCTAAAGAAACACAAAAAAAATACGATAATTCATTTGGAAATTTGTTTTTCTGTCTATTCTTCGCGTCCCGACGAGTCGGACTGTTTTCCAAAAATGACCTTGACTCCCAGGTCTACCCAGCCTTGAGTGTGTACCAGGTGCAGTCCTGGAAAGTAAAGGCGGCTGACCACATTACTCACCAAGTTTCTATTGGCCTTTAAAAAAATAGGTCTAGCCATATATTCCCAATACAACTAAAGGCATGGAATAAAGCACCTTTAATGTTTATATCTTTATTCAAATCTTTCAAAGGAGAGTAATTGTTTTGATATATCGAAATAGTCCCTTGGCAGACTCTAAAAATGACCTACAAGAAACATGGCACACTCCCTGTGGGGCCGTCCTGACCATGCTGAGAACCGTTTATTTAGATGATAACCTACTGGTAATCTAGCAAACTCGGATGTCTGTGGGTCTCTGGTAGTCTGTTTTCAGACGCGATAGGTAACGACCAGAGATGAAAGATAGGATGTTTACCAAACAAAACAAAAACAGTATCTTCTCACCCATTTGTTTATAGCAAAAGTTAAAGATGGCCCTACATTTGTACCCTTCTCTGGTCTGAAGATGCCTTTATCCCTGCCATATGCACCGCAAACATGAGGCCCCCCCCCCCCCCCCCGTTTTTTTTTTTTTTTTGGGGGGGGGGGGTGTCTGACCGGGGTAGGGAAGACTGAACCACAAAACCCAAATGCAATATCAGCGTCCAGATGTTTAATTCTGTCCCACATGTTTTCTTTTAATATTTCTGCAGCAACCTCATACATAAAGAAAATTTAATATCCCATCCAGATCCCCACAAGCCCGCCCCCCCCCCCCCCACCCCCCCCCCCCCCCCCCCCCCCCCCCCCCCCCCCCCATTACCAGTTTTTTTTTTTAAATCTCTGGAAGAGCCAAGAAACCTAGTAGTAGGGACATTCTGTTCAAAAGCTACAAGATAAGAACATATTTCAGAGATCATCCGGGAAAGGGCACATATTTTACTTGATCTGGCTGCATTTTTTTGCTCTCGGTCTAGACGCTGGTCTGTTTGATTCTATCTTGTTCTGGAAGATTTTAACATTTGTTTATCAAATGTAATTCGTGTGAACTCGTGTTAGCAGGAGGAATTTCACTCAAAAAATTCTGAAAATTATTGTAGATTGGCACGTTTTCGTTTGAGTGGTTGAGCTAGTGGAAACCACTGGGTGATGAATTGATACATCTTCTTCTTCTTCGCGTTTACCAGCTGTAAACTCTGGTGATAAGTTATGGCTGTTCGTCCACTTCTGGACTACAGTTCTGTTCCAGAAACTGCGTGTTGCATGTACATCCGCTTGACAGATCTGACACATTTGTGTGCAGACTGTTAGCTCCTTACCTCGAAGGAAGCTCCCAATTAGTCGACTCTTACGACATGCTCCTGGGTAGGCAGTGGGTCTAAACTTGTTTTCCTTATTATCAGGCCCCAGAACCCATACAGGAGAATTGATACACGACAAAACAGATGTGAAATCAGTAGAGAAACAATATTATTATTTCCTGGAGAGAATGAGGCACCTGGGTGTAACCAGAGGGTCAGGCCAGCCCACTACACTCAAAGAAAAGGCAAGATGGACATATAACCAGATTGTGACCGGTACCATCAGCCAGTATTAGAACTCTGCGCTGGCTGCTGAAGATGAAGACAGAGCATGCATGGGAATGCCCCGAGCGCTGTGATATCAGTACTTGACACAACTCAACTCAGCTAGTCGAAAGGAAGTTTATGCCGGGTATAGAGCCGTATTACTTCTCAATACAATGTGCAGTGAGACTTTTCAATCACCCTATAGATTCTGAGGGTGGTGTCAGGTTCTTACGTAGAGCATTCTCAAAGTGATAAGGACATTGCAGACACCACTGCATTCCCAGATCATCATTGCCATCAGCATCTTCATCACTGACATCATCATTTTTTACTTCTTCTTCGTCGTCGTCTTCTTCTTCTTTTTCTTCTTCTGCTTCTTCTTCTTCTTCTTCTTCTTCTTCTTCTTCTTCTTCTTCTTCTTCTTCTTCTTCTTCTTCTTCTTCTTCTTCTTCTTCTTCTTCTTCTCTTCTTCTTCTTCTTCTTCTTCTTCTTCTTCTTCTTCTTCTTCTTCTTCTTCTTCTTCTTCTTTCTTCTTCTTCTTCTTCTTCTTCTTCTTCTTCTTCTTCTTCTTCTTCTTCTTCTTCTTCTTCTTCTTCTTCTTCTTCTTCTTCTTCTTCTTCTTCTTCTTCTTCTTCTTCTTCTTCTTCTTCTTCTTCTTCTTCTTCTTCTTCTTCTTCTTCTTCTTCTTTCTTCTTCTTCTTCTTCTTCTTCTTCTTCTTCTTCTTCTTCTTCTTCTTCTTCTTCTTCTTCTTCTTCTTCTTCTTCTTCTTCTTCTTCTTCTTCTTCTTCTTCTTCTTCTTCTTCTTCTTCTTCTTCTTCTTCTTCTCTTCTTCTTCTTCTTCTTCTTCTTCTTCTTCTTCTTCTTCTTCTTCTTCTTCTTCTTCTTCTTCTTCTTCTTCTTCTTCTTCTTCTTCTTCTTCTTCTTCTTCTTCTTCTTCTTCTTCTTCTTCTTCTTCTTCTTCTTCTTCTTCTTCTTCTTCTTCTTCTTCTTCTTCTTCTTCTTCTTCTTCTTCTTCTTCTTCTGCCTCGTCTTCTCTACTACTACAACTTCTGCTGTTAACAACAATTAGGTATAACCACCAAGCATTACAGAATCAGCAGCAGCATACACAAACACAAAAAACAATACTTCAGTTTCTACTACTATAATTACAGCTACTTCACATAATGTCGCTATTATAACTCTGCTACTATTTCTGCTACCACGCTAGTACTACAAGTACCACCAACACCACAACTAATATTATTATTACTACAGCTACTACTATTAATACAACAAATACTACTATTACTACTAATAGTCGTCCCTACTGCTTCTACTACTGCAGCTGCTGCTGCTGCTACCACTATAAATATTACAGATGCTACTACTACTATTACTACTACTGCTACTGCTATTACCGGTCCTATTACTACTTCTACTACTACTATTACTAACTCAGTTACAACTATAAATACTGATACTGCAACATTTAAGGAAATAGAGTCACAATAATAATTAATTACTCTCAAAGGAAGCATGGTTGTTCCTGTAAACACAATGTTTCTGTCTGTAAACACAACGTTTATCTCTGTTAACACAATGTTTCTGCTGCTAACACAATGTTTATCTCTGTTAACACATTGTTTCTGTCTGTTAACACAATGTTTCGGTCTGATAACACAATGTTTCTGTTGACCTCAGACGTTCAGGATGTATTTGATCTCTTTGACTTCTGGGACGGCAGAGATGGCTTTATTGATGCTGTCAAAGTCGGGGACATGCTGAGGTGCGTGGATCTGAACCCCACCCTAGCAAACATCAAGTCTTGGGGCGGAACTGACAAGCCGGGTAATATACTTGGGTTTCCATATCCACATAAATAAATGCGTTAATAGCTATAGCGTAGATCTGATCTGTTTGCCCCGGCTGTCTCTGTCTTTTTCTCCATATCTGTCTCTCTCTCCCTCTCTGTGTCTTTCTATGTTTATCTTTCTATATATCTCTGTCTCTTTCTCTCTCACTGTCTCTTTCTCTCTCGCTCTCTCTGTCTCTTTGTATATATATCTCTCTCCTCCCTAGCTGTGTATGTGTGTGCGTGTTGATTACTTGATTCTTTGGTTCCTTTTGACAGCTATCACTTAAAGTCTCTGTCTGTTTATTATTCTACCTCTCTCTCTCTCTCTCTTTCTCTCTCTCTCTTTCTCTTTCTTTCTATGTGTCTCTCTCATGACAGGTCTCTATTCTACTCTCTCTCTCTCTATCTATCTCTCTCTATCTCTCTCTATCTCTCTCTGTCTTTATCTCTCTCTCTCTATCTATCTATCTATCTCTATCTCTCTCTCTCTATCTCTCTCTCTATCTCTCTTTCTATCTCTCTTTCTATCTCTCTCTGTCTCTCTCTTCTCTCTCTATCTCTCTCTATCTCTCTCTATCTCTCTCTATCTCTCTCTATCTCTCTGTCTCTCTATCTCTCTCTATCTCTCTCTCTGTCTTTATCTCTTTCTCTCTCTCTATCTCTCTCTATCTCTCTCTATCTATCTCGCTATCTCTCTATCTCTCTATCTCTGCCTGTATCTCTTTCTCTCTCTCTCTCTATCTCTCTCTATCTCTCTATCTCTCTCTATCTCTCTCTATCTCTCTCTATCTTTCTCTCTATCTCTCTATCTCTCTATCTCCCTCTCTCTCTCTATCTATCTCTCTCTCTCTCTGCCTTTATCTCTTTCTCTCTCTCTCTCTATCTCTCTCTCTCTGCCTTTATCTCTTTCTCTCTCTCTCTCTATCTCTCTCTATCTCTCTCTATCTCTCTCTCTCTATATCTCTCTCTTTCTCTTTATCTCTCTGTCTTTATCTCTCTCTCTCTCTCATGAGAAGACCAAACCATTTAGAATGCAGTCAGGACCAGGGACACCAGAACCTAGGAATTCCAGCACCTTGAACCCCACCCCCACATCTTTTCAGAAGAGGCAGTGCCCTCCCCACCCCAAACATGAATAGAAATGATCTTGTTAGATTTGTGTTTATACATTTCATATTATTTCAAATATGTTATTACGCTTATTCGTCAGTCTGCAGATTGTTGTCATTACTGTTTATCAAATTATTATTATACGCTTAAGCAAGGCTTGGGAGCCCTTACCCTCTCTTCCCCCCCCCCTCCTCTAGAAGGCACGTGTGTGTATGTGTGTGTGCATCAACTATCAACACGACGCCCAAGCTAACAATAAAGTGACGTATCCAGAACATACTACATACAGTAGCGCAATAAGGTTGGTACAGACCGACCCGGGTGTCACTGATTCGGGGGAGCGGAAGGCGGTAACAAAATGGTAAAAATATGTATTTTAACATTAAAATATATGTGGCTGGAAAAGGGGGAGGGGGCGTTCGGGAAGGTGCGCGCGACATTTAATTTTCCGCACCGGGCATCACATGACTTTGCTACGCCACTATCTACCATCATCATCAGGTGCCTTGCCGACTGGCGTGGGCGATCATGCCTCTCCATAATCTGCGATCTCCTGCAGCATGTATCAGTTCGTGTCCTGACACACCTCCATGCCATGCAACAAGACTGTCAAGCATCTTCTCTTGTTTTCTTCCTCTATCTCTCCTTCCACATATCTTTCCAGTTTTCACAACATGTTCTATTTTCCCTCTTCTCATAACATGGCCGAAAAATGATGACTGTCTCCTTCTGATGTCTGTGATAAGTTGTCTTCTGGCTCCCGCGTTTTTCAAAACCTCTAGGTTGCTCTTTTTGACTGTCCAAGGTATTCTAAGCATTCTTCTGTAAAACCACATCTCCGAGGCCTCCAGAAAATGTTTGGCCTGCCTACTGATTGTCCGGGATTCACAGCCATATGTTAAAACTGGATGCATGTAGCAAGCAAGAATTCTTTTTCTAACTCTCAATGACAAGGATATATTGCGCAAGATGTTTTTCATTCTATAAAATACAGTTTTTGCCTGTCCTATTATTTTTCTTATCTCAGTTATGCATCTTCCATCTGATGTTATCCATGTGCCCAGATACTTAAATTTCTGTACTTGTCCTAAAAATAACACAATCAACTTTTATTACACACTTAGGAATAATTCGTTTTTTTTAATACCACAATTACTTCTGTCTTCTCATTATTTAAACTGAGGCACATTCTTCCACTTTCTAACACCACAATGTCTATCATTTCCTGTAGTTCTTTCTGATTTGTTGCAATCAAGACTGTGTCATCAGCATAACGTAAATTGTTTATATTGTCCCCACCAACCACAATTCCTGGCATACCAATTAAAGCTCTCATTATATATTCACTCTATAATAAAAACAAATCAGGTGACATTGCACATCCTTGCCGTACGCCCCTCTTTATGCTTTGAAATGTACCTAAACAGTTGTTAGCTGCTGTTTGCTGCCAATACATATTCTTTATTATTCGTAGATTTTTCCCATCAATGTTTAATTTTTCTAACAGTTTGATTACTTCTTCATGCTTCACACAGTCAAATGCTTTTGTATAGTCTATGAAGCATATGTACAAATCAGTCTTTACATCTATAGCTCTTTCTAACAAAATCCGTAGGATGTATATGGCATTGTTTGTACCTTTTCCTTCTACAAATCCACATTGTTCATCGCTGATTTCTGGTTTAATTTTGTTTTTTATTCTTCTCATAATTTTTCTCAGTAAAATCTTAATCATGTGACTCGTAAGACTTATTGTGCGATGGTCTTCACATTTTATAGTGCCTGTTTTCTTAGGTAGAGCTATAAATATGGATTTTAATAGGTCATTTGAATTATACCCACTATTATAAATATCATTTAAACGTTTAGTTATTATTTCAATTCCAAAATCTCCCAGTGCTTCGATTTCTTCCAGTGACATGTTATCTGGTCCGGGTGCTTTTCCTTTCTTCATATGATGTATTGCATCCTCAATTTCTGCAGTCATTATTGCTGGACTATCATTGTTGGTCTGCAGTTCTATATCTTGTCTATTATCATCATACAATTCCCCTATATACTCTGTCCATCTGTTAATTATATTACTATGTCCCATTAATAGGTCACCATCTTTTGATTTCAAACATCCAGTGCTGTTACGTGTCATCTTTCCTGTTAACATATTAATCTTTTGGTACATAGAATGTGAGTATTTCCTGTTGTTTTCCACAATCTCTGTACACATTTGATTCAGCAAGGCTTCTTTAGCCACTTTGCATTTGTTCACTATTTCTTTTTGTTTTCTAGAGTATTCTTCTTTATCATTCTTTTTCTTCCTTCTTTCATCCATCAACTGCAGAATTTCGGTTGACATCCATTTCTTTTTTGCAACTCTATGGGTTCGTGGGATTGTCTCTTTAGATGTCTGCTGAATTGACTCACGCAACATATCCCACTGTTCATCAATAGTCTGTATAATTTCCATTGCATTATACCGGTTTTGTACAGTGACATTGTACTGGTCCTTAATTTCTTTATCCGTTCTAAGAATTCCTAAATTTAACTTGATGTTCTGTGGTGTTTTTCTAATGTTCTTTAGTTTTATTCTAATTTTTCCTACAACTGGAACATGGTAACTAAAGCAGTCTGCTCCTGGTCTAGTTTTTGCTACAACTAATCCGGTCCTGAATCTTCTTGAAATCAAAATATAATCAATCTGATTGCGGACATTATCACCAGGACTTTTCCAAGTCCACAATCTTTGAGGACGGTGTTTAAACCAGGTGTTATCTATTATCATGCTGCGTGACTCAGCCCATGCTATTAATCTGTCACCTCTCACATTCTTTTCTCCTAGGCCATAGCCACCCGTTATTCCGTACACGTTTTCACTTTCTATTTTCGCGTTTAAATCTCCAAGTACCATTGTTACTTCACAATTTTTGCATTGATCAACAGCCATGTCTAACTCATCAGAAAATGCGTCAATATCTTCCTCTGAACTATCTGCTGTTGGGGCATAAATCTGTACTAAGTTGATGTCAAACGGTCTGCCACGAAGTTTTACTAATAGTACTCTATCTGATATCGTTAAAAATCCTTCCACAGTTTTTGAGTTCTTCTGATCCAAAATAATACCAACTCCCTTACTATATTCCTTCCAACCAGAGTAAATAATTCTGTACTGATCTGAATATTTTTCACCTGCTCCTGGCCATCGCATTTCTATAATGTCACTATCTACATCCACGTTGAATGACCATTGACTGCGCAACCCATCGAGCGCTAGACCTTAGACTGCTGCTTTCCGCTAAGCCTTGCCGTAAAGTGTGGGAGTTGACAGTGGCAATGACAATGATTGTTTAGGGCGAAATGACATATATATGTGCCCATCATTGAAAATCAGGTTTGTTGTGGCTGGGCAGCTAAGACTTTGTGGGGACTTTGATTTCATCTGTAGTTTACTTATTTCTAAAAACAATCTTCTTCTTAGTTTTATCAGTTATTCCCCATCTCTGCCTTCCGCTTGCTTGAGAATCAGATGTACACACCATAACGGGATTGTAAGTGACTCACCAGCATGTTGAGAAACGTGAGAACAGGCATGCTTCGTGCAGAGTGGCAAGCATAACTTCAGAGTTCCCGCATCCTTGAGATATTTATTCTACTAATGCCGGTGTGTTGGGAAATAAGCAGGCAGATAGACTGGCTGGGTCAGCATCACTTGGTGGTGAATTGATGTATGACACGTTAGATATTGTGAGGGCACTTTGGGAGCGAGTAAACAGTGCGGAGGCGCAGATAGAGCATTACGGTCTGATGAAACTGGCGCTCCGAGGAGTTACCAGGAAATCTGGCTGACGCTCAACACTTATGGAAAGGATGAGGCGGATATACAATCAGACGGTTACTTGTACCATCGGAATTGGGACTCTTCGCTTGCTGCTGAAGATGGGGACTGAGCACTTATGGAAGTGTCCTGAGTGATGTGATGTCGATCCTAATTCAGTATTCAACATGCAATATCCCAGTCACTGGATATATCCATCTTCTCCTTCGTTCATCCATCTCTGTTGATTTTTTTCCCCTTTTTCTTTCCCCCCTTTCAGCCCTAGACAGCAATGATACTATTTCAGTAGACTATCATCCTCATAGAGTTCCTTACCAGTTGGCGTAGGCATTCATACATCTCCACAGATCTCGTTCTTTGGTGTTCTGGACCAACTCCACTGATGATATTCCTCCACGCCACTGTCTTATGCCATCCAACATCGTTTCTCTTGGTATACCTCTGCCTTTTCTACCAGTCATCAGTAGACGATGACAAACGCAAATACTTTGTCCCCCCAGGTGAAAAGCAGTTATCCTACGAAGAGTTCCTGGCTATCTACAAGCAGACGAAGAATGTGAAGGAATGGGGGACATTTAGAGATTTCGAAGAAGCCTTTAAATCTTTTGACCGTGAAGGTCAGGGCTACATAAGTGCTGCAGAAATGAGGCATCTTTTGACGGCAATGGGTATATATGTTATGCTGTTTTGTCTTTCTCTATTGATATTTGTGTACTCTCTCTCTCTCTCTCCTATTTCCATCTTTCTCTTTCTTTCTGTCTCTCTCTCTCTTTTAATCCCCTACTCTCTCTTTCCCTCTCTTGCTTGCTCGCTCGCTCGCTATCCGTTCAATGGTCGAGTTTTATAAAGTGAGCTAAACAAATTCCAACGTTATGAAGTGATGGAAAGACGATAGACTTGCATATGATACACACTTAGAAAACATTGTAATAGTCTAAAAATATTGTCCTTTCGCTGGAACCTAAAGCAAGTTAAAGAATTTAAATATCTAGGAAGTATACTCTCGGATGATGGAAGAATAGATCGGGAAATAGAAACAAGATGCCAACGAGCCTGTGCACATATAGACGAACTGACACTGTTATTGAGATATCCAAACATAAGTATGAGCGCCAAGGAATATGTTATAAACAACATTTTCACACCAACACCGTGCTACCAGTGCCAAACTTGGACATTATTAAAAACCAACCTGCTAAAATTAACACATGTGAAAGGAGATGCATGAGAATAGCCGCCAACTTAAAAATTCGAGACAAAAGTTAGAAAGGATGTTATCGGTCAGACTGTAGGAACAATACCTTGCAGCAAATTCATTGAGAAACTGAAGATCAAGTGGTTTGATCATTTAGGTGGAATGCAGCTAGAACAACTACCAATGCAGGGGCTAAACATGAAAGTATCTGAAGTGAAAGCAAGAGGCTGCCCTAAGAAAATATGGACTGATGACATTAAAGAGCTTCTACATCGACACAGAATGACAGTAGCTACTGCTGCCCATCAAACAATGGATCGCTAACTGTTCCACCCCACAACGCTTAACGGCAGAAGTGGAAATTGTTGAACTGAACTGGAACCTACAGGGCAATAATCCATAAAGACATAAACACAGTAGTAAAAGAAATATAGGTAAAGATGACTAACATCAAGTCAAGATAGAAGAATCTGCAGAAAATTTTTACAAGATATACAGCTTTACAGTTCAATCTCAACTTGGAGCTAAAGGACCGAAGCAAAAGGGGTACCCATTGTGTTTATGCTGCTCTAACATTAAAAAGAATAAATACATTCATCAGGGGACAGTGCAGCAAAACAGAATGTCTGCATCTGGATTAAGTGGGGCGTGAGCGATTGATTTGGACATAGGCGCCGACGCAAAGAAAACATGGGGTCTCAAGTGGCCTTATCCTTGGTTGCGTGATTGAAAATACAAATTGAAAACAATAATAATTATTATTATTAGGACAAAAATATTTTTTTTTTAATATCCAAAAAACCATGAGTTCTTAACCCTTTGGTTAGGTACTATGGATATCGCAACCCTTTGGCGTTGTTTCATGATAAATACCGTAAATTTGGGAGAAATGGGGCTTTTTTGCCTACCCCCGGGCGTGAACCCGGACCACATGGAGTTCGTCACCCGGTCGTCGAGAAGTCAGGTTTAGCCAACTACGCTAGCGGGCCGGGAAAGGAAACAATATAAATAATATGTTTGAAATAAATTGGCGTGCATAAAAAAAAAAATAATTACAAGAGAACTTAATTGTATGATTGAGCCTGGAGGCAGAGAAGATTGCTCAGCCCTTGAACAAATTTTCGTTTAAAGTAACTAATCCGCCCCCCCCCCCCACCGCCCCCTCCTAGGTTCTGGTACCTCCTGGAGCTGGACAGTTTCACACCCAGAGAAGGACATCCCAGTGTGTGTGACTTCTTCCTTGACCGCCGAGGAAGGGTCTGCATGCAGTCAGCGCCGTCTTATCGCATGGGCCCACTGAGCACTTGTTGTAGGCATCAGGAGGACAGGGGCCTCATGAAATTATGTATATGTAAATTGACTTGCCGTAAATAAAAATATAAATCCTTTGAGTGCAGTGATGTCAGTTAATTAATTATTTAATTCACTGACTATATTTTCATTCATAAATCAATACACAATGAAGTGTATCTATTCTTGAATAGCTGAAAGGCTTTCTGATGAGGATGTTGACGAAATCATCAAGCTGACCGATCTCACAATTGACTTGGAAGGCAACGTCAAATACGAGGGTGAGTTATCTTCAGCTGATGAATACAGCGCTATTATTTTTCAATCAGTTAGTCAGTAGCATGTCCTTTTAGGAACCTTGCTCGCATAACAACCCTCCGGAAAACTTCTCTATCACAAGCAAGATGCCCCGCGTCCGAAACACCCATCTGGAGATCATTCGCTACATCCTGCATCCACCTTCTCTTTATCCTTCGTCTTTCTCTCCTGCTTGGCATTACCAATTACATATATTTTGTTCTTCAATACATAAGTTTAAAATCCGAAGAATCATGTTCATTACTCCTGATTGTGTCATATGGCTCAGTCACTCAGCAGCACTCTCAACTACCTGCCGATAGCGTCACACAAAGCACTAGTCGCTTAACTTTAGTGACGACCTCCAAGTATCTCCGTAGAAATTGTAGTCGTGAACAGAAAGACGCTTCTGTAAAACGAATCCACGACTATCACAGAGCGGTACATGAATCAAACAAAACCCCACGAATACACAAAAATCAAGTAACTGACGTATCCCGAAGCAGCCATAGCAATGTCTTGCCAGTGAAATTATAAAACCACATCCTTACCTCTCTACATAATTTTGGCTCTTTGCCTAACTGTCCATGATAAACTTTAGTATATCAGGAAAAGATTTATACAGCTCTTGAGAATTCTGTTTCTCGACTCAGTTGACGAAGCAGGATTGAATAGAATGCTCTTAATTTATGATAGAGGTATGCACAAGGAACTGCGTGTCTAATAAGTTCATCGGTTTGCCCAGGTTTGATGATTGTTGGTTCGATTCACAGACTATCTTTTGATTTACGGGGGCAGTTTTTGCAGAGAATCCAGAGGATCGTCTCTGGATCTATGGAATTCCTGCTTTGTTCGACGCTCTGGGAGAGGCACTAAGCCAAATGGAATAAAATATAGTGACTGAAAGTTCGATCCACTAGATTTTTAACCCTTTTTTTTTTTTAAATACTTGTTTAAACTTCAAGGTGCGAAAGTGCTCCAAATGACATCTTAGACTTTATTTCTACCATTTAATGTTTCAATAGGAAATTATAGGTCATGTTTCGTGCTCAGTTAATATATTTCTCCTAGTCTTCGGCAGTTTTGTTCCTAGCCTTTAACATTTTAAATCGTGTTTCATTGTCTTCGACAATCTTCGTCCTAGTCTTTAACATTTTAAATCATGTTTCATAGTCTTCGACAATCTATGTCATAGTCTTTGGCATTCTAAGTCGTGTTTCCTATAGTTCAACAATCTTTCTCCTAGTCATTAACATTCTAAGCCGCGTGTCCTAGTTTTTAACATTCTTTGCAATTTGTTCTAGTCAATGACAAGTGTGCTCTCTTACTGACAATTCGAATCTTAGGAACATTCTGTGTCCAACGCCCTAGTTAATCACAATTCAAGTCCTCTTATCCTTGTGCCACAGTCATTGGTATTATGTGTCCTAGTCAATGTTCCAAATGTTCCTGTTCTGTTCGGATGGTTCACAACTTGTACAATTGTATATATCATTTTGTTCCCGAGCTTCACAACTAATATTATGTTCATTACTTCGTTCCATATAGTATGTGTGTAAGTTGTACCCCACCAGGACATCACATAAAGCGATAAACAGCCGGTAACACAAAGTTCCATATTTATGGCCCGGTTAAATTTAAGGCCCCGGAAAAAAGCCAGGATGGGGCTTCAAATAACCAACAATTGCACCCCACGTGGGAACGGCTGAAGTTTAACTCTTCGAGTCCCAGGGGGTTTAGCATCAGAGACCCAAGGTGTAGTCAAAAGAGATGTAAAATCGGCGCATCTTGCGTTCTTTGGGACTCTAGGCGGGAACCTATGAACGTATGATGCGTTCCATGGGACTCAAATAGTTAATTACTGCTTCGTTTCCAAGTTTCAGTGCTTACATTTGCTCCCAAAGAATATTACAATATAAGGTAACTAATTTCTTTCTTTATAACTCTAGATCCATGATACTTTAAGCAATGTAAATTATTTTACCTACAGAACCATACCATTTCAAATAATGTACACCCTCTTGTCAGTATAATCATACCACATAAGATCCCTGTATAGGTGTCTGGGCCCCATTGTGGGGAAGGGGGGGACATGAATAGACCCCCATAAAGCATGTCGACTAATTTGCACCGTTTTTCGAAAACTGAGTGCATCTGCGCGAGCCTCAAGGAACAACCAACTACACACAAATAAGTCGGTAACACGTATGTACATGCAGAACTCAGGGCCTGACATAAAGCCAAAGTCCAAATGGACGAACAACCAGGATTTTCCGCTGGAAATTACAGCCGGTGAGCAAAGAAGAAGAAGAAGAAACCACTCAAAGTAATTTACACCATTTAACCACACCACCCCTAATACAAATAATTCGAACTAGTTGCTTATCAGCAGTAGTCGTAACAGTTGAATTAACTAATACACAGTACTCAATGGGGGAAAATTCATGATTCCATTACGATTATTTTCAGATTTTATCAACAAAGTTCTGGAAGGTCCTAAACTGTAAATGGTGCAGACTCAGCTGTCAAGACGTTACAACGAAATGAAATTAGTAAATGTATAATGTGTCTCCATACATGTTAACATTAGCTGTTATTTGCCCAACTATGATTAGCTCTTTCAGTACCAATGAACTCACTATGCGTTGATTGATTTTACTGGTCTACACACATTTAGGTGCCTTAAATTGTATAGCTGTTATTGAGTAATTTTGTGTTGCTAATTGAAAAATTACATTACGCATTATAATAAAGAAAAGTATTGAATCGAAAAACAATATACCTAGAATGTTTTTGCACTGGAACCAACAGGGGCATAGAACTAAAAACAGAATACATGGAGAAAGAAGCAAGAGTGTGAAGTTAAAAAGATGGGAGAGCTGCGTGCAATAATGTGTTTTTAGGACACGGAAGAGCTGCGTGCAATAATGTGTTTCTATCAGCTGTAGTTTTGAGATACAGGCATTTGTGTATATAATTACAACAATATTACAGTATTTTCTGTGCAAAGATTTAATTTTTTTTTTGAAACGGAGTATCTCAAAACTAGAGCTGACAGAAAAATATGATTACAATTTTGGAACCTGTAAAACACAAAATTATAACAGCTATAAAGGCATCAGAATGTATGTAGACCAGTTAAGTTTTGTTAAACATTATGAGGCGATGAACCAACAGTCTGCACACAAAAGCCAAATTTGTAAAATGGGAAAAAATGCAAACAGCTAGAACTTTCCACCGGAGTTTACAGCCAGGGAAAGGTTAAAGTCGAGAGGATCCCAAAAAGCATTTCTCGGCAGAAGGTACGAACACCGTAACTCTAGAGACGATCCCCAAGGGTCTTTGTATAAAAACTGCACTAGTGAACTGAACTACGCAGCAGTAAAACGAACCCACTACCGTCTGGGCGGGAAGCAAACAGCTTGACCACTTCGCCACGGTGGTCCACCAGGAACAGCAGGTGAATTCAGGAAGATAGAGAGAGAGAGAGAGAGAGAGAGAGAGAGAGGGAGAGAGAGAGGGGGGAGAGAGGGGGAGAGAGAGAAGTTTTTAGTTTGAACAACGGATAAACATCATAGCACACGGTTAGTAACCCATAAGTGCACCGTTCTTCTTCTAACTTCTAAGTCTGAGTCGGAAGAAGCTCAGCTCGGTGCACACAGGTTTTGTAGCACTGGTGAGAGAGGGAGGGGGAGAGAGATAGATAGATAGAGAGAATCATTGTTTATCCATGTTGATTGCATGTTTTTCTGTTATGATAAACACTGGAAGATGGAGCCGCTGTGGTGTTGAGGCTAGACACTGGACTGCGGATCAGAAGGTCGTGGGTTCAGGTCCTAGGGGTGGCCAGACGTTTTTTCATTTTTTTTAAAATTACCTTGTAGGTCGACCCAACCTTGAGTGGGTACCAGGTGGAGACCTGGGAAGTAAAGGCGGCAGGCGGGATGCTGACCACAGGTCCCACTAAGTGCCGATTTGTCTAGAAAATATCGGTCTAGCCTTATATGCCCAGTACACCTGAAGATGTGCAAAAGAGTCCTTTACACTCTGAAAGTCGTTGTAGTTTGTCCACGGCTTTCTGTCGCGTGTACTTACAGTCATCCCTGGCACATACGCCAAGCTGTTGAACATCTTCTATCTTGTTCTTCTTTTGCTTCTCGTTCCCTCGATTGAACCACTATCATTATGTGCTCCCGTTTTCGTCTTCATACGATGTAAACAAATGACTGACTGACTGACTTTCTACCCCATCAGGGCATCACACAAGCGATAAACACCCAAGGACACAATGTGCCACTATGTGGATGAGGATCGCCGTGTAGAGTTCCCAGAAACCGCGTTCAGCCTTTAGGCCATATTTATGGCCATGTTATATTGCGGCCGCCGGCAAGAGCCAGAGTAGGGCTTCAAAAAAAAAAAAAATTTAATCCTAGAAAGGACAGGAAGTATTTGATGTGTGAAAAAATGACTGACTGACTTTCTACCCCACCAGGACATGACACAATGTGCCACCATTTGGGTGAGGATCACCGTGGAGAGGTCCCAGAAACCGCGTTCAGCCTTTAGGCCATATTTATGCCAGGCTATATTGCGACCCCTGGCAAGAGCCAGTGCAGGGCTTCAAATAACGAAAAATTTATCCTGAAAAGCATGAGCAATAAGCTACTGTGTGTGAACAAATAAAATATATTGTCTTTTTCTGAATCAGTTATTTAATGATGTATTCTCTTTCACGACATCTTTATTGCTCCTTTTATCTGTTCTCGTCATTCGTCTATAAAACCACATATCTGCAGCTTAGACATACTTTTGTTTAATGTGTAAGTTTTCTTCTTCCTTTGCGTATGTTTTTTTTTTTTTTAGTTAATTTTGGAAATATCTAAGAGGATGGTGGGTTGCCGATTGTTCCCATTAGATAGTTGTTCGTTGGATTATCACCTCATTGATGGCAATGAAAGGGGGCCAAATCCCAGAAATAATTTTCAACCGTTAAAAAGAAACTATTATATTACGACACCTTTGCAGTTACTTATGGGAGCCACCTAGGTGTAGCGGCTAGACGCTAGCTTGCAGATAGAAAGATAGTGGGATCAAGTCCTCTAGGTGTAGCGGCTAGACTCTAGCTTGCAGATAGAAAGATAGTGGGGTCAAGTCCTGATGGAGTCAAAAAAAATTTTTAAATGACCTTGGTTCCCAGGTCGACCCCGCCTTGAGTGGATACCAGGTATAGTCATGGGAAGTAAATGTGGCCATGGTTATCTTGACCGCATTACTCACCGTCAGCCGATTAGTCTATAAAACATAGGTCTAGCCCCATATACCCAATACGCCTAAAGGCGTCGAGAAAGGTTCTTTTACTCCTGCTACGATTACTTAGCAACCTACAGTTCAAAATGGTGTTGGGAAATTTGGTTCTCTAGCGAGTAATTTCAGTTGTTGCTAAGTAACTCGTTAATTTCATTTCTCAAGTACTTTCTATACCAGAGTGTGTCATACTTTAGAGTGACAGTGAGTGAGATTGCATTAAGTTAAAATACGTGTGATATAACTAACCATGGCAATGATGTGTCTCAGAAATGCTGAAGGAGTGACCAAAAGAGATCTATCGATCGATCAGTTTGTCCCTCCGGGTTTCTATCTCAAGGTTTACAATATTAGAGGTTTAAAAAATATCAGTCTGAACGATGGATCAACAAGGTACTCCGTTCATCCTACACATAATGTATAATTATCTGTAACTAGCAGTCCTGTGCGGGTGAAGTCGATTAAACATATGGCATCAATAATCCGAAGAGGTAACATCGGGAATGGTCATTAGAGAAAACGTCAACACAGAATCAATACTAAATTACATACAGGCAGAAATAAAATAGTATGCATACCTAAGTAGAATGTCATGAGATGTCACACTAGATATTTATCAAAGAAGAGGGGCGTAGAGCAGGAGATGGACAAGGAAGAATATGGGAAGATAATGTCACAGAAACAGTACGATGTGTTGATGTTCGAGGTGGCGAGAAGAACAAGAAGCGGAACCTTAAATCTTCATCGATACCTGAAGCGGTAAAAGAGGTAGTGAAGACAGAGAACTTTAGGACATAACGTGTACTTTGTTAAACTAAAGAATTGGGATAGTAAAGTTTATAGTAAAGACCCCTTTTCCCGCCTTAGACGCATTATGCATATGGGAAGAGCATCCCATATTTTTACAGAACAATCGGCACTGGGTGGGTAGTGTGGTCAGCATTACACCAGCCGTCTTTACTTTCCCAGGCCAGCCATCTTGGTACCCATTTTAGGCTAAGCTGACCTGTGACGCCCCATAATATGATACAAATCCACGCAGTCAGCAGTGGGTTTCGATAGCGGTATGTTGGAATTACGAGTCTGACTCGCAACGCCTAAGCCACGGACACCAATGACTTGGGATAGGATAACCAAAATAAACAGGAGCATGAGATGATGTAGTTAAGAAATTCATATCACAGACAGGGAAATTAAAATGCGTGTGACGGAATTTATGGTGCTTAAAGAGTTTTTGTCCAACTCGGTAAAGGTATCTTGTAGCCTTTGAGGCTTTAGCTGCTTTTCTGTGCATTGTGTGTGTTTTTTGATGAATAAAGGATTTTGAGGTACTGGTATATGTCTTGTTACCTATTCTAGAAAAGGAGAGAGAGAGAGAGAGAGAGAGAGAGAGAGAGAGAGAGAGAGAGAGAGAGAGAGAGAGAGAGAAACAAACAGAGAGAAAGAGACAGAGAGAGAGAGAGAGAGAGAACCTTTTATTAAATACAACAATATATATCCAATTATTTTATTGGACAAATGGCTCCAGTACTGCAAAGCAGGCACGTGGAAATGAACACACAAAGAGCAATGTTCAGCACTATATATATATATATATATATATATATATATATATATATATATATATATATATATATATATATATATATTTTAAATTTACTACAGCTGTGATATCAGCGTTAAACGTGGGCACTGTCTTCGGAGAACAGACGAAAAATACGTAAGACAGAAATGAATGGTTTACGTAATATACTATGTCGAACAATGAAAGATCGCCATAGGAACGATGATATCTGGAGGCGAGTGGGCACAGAACCAATAAACTCAACTGTATTGGCCCAGATAAGATCTAACAGATTGGCCTCGTTACAAGATTAGCAACAGACATGGCACAAGAATGAAAGATGGTGTACAGATAAAACGGTAACAGAACCTGAGGTCGACCGCACAACACATGGACCGCTGAAATATCAGACACTGACTATATAGTATACTATATTAGCAAGTGAACTGAAAAGACTGTCCCAAAAGATCTCTTTCTGTCCTGACGCTGCAAAACATTCTAGAAACAGAGACAAGAACGAGGAAATGCACGAACATGTGCATCGGAGGAAAACGAAATTAAAAATTCTTTAGCCGTAGGTAAGTAGGTGCTTTGCTTGGAGCGGGGGGGGGGGGGGGGAAGAGGAAGAGAGGGTGGGGGGGGGGACGTCACGTTCAACCAGCATAACCGAATAGGGATCTCTAAGTTATAATTATTACTATATTATGTGTGATATATAAAATGGCTTAGCAATGAGCGCCACCAAGAGTCCTGAAAAGAACTCCTGGAGTGTTGATGCGATCACAGAAGACAGACACAAATACTGTCACGGCGGGTGAACTGGTCCCCAATATAAAAGTTGTGTAGCCACTAAAAACTAGTATTTATGGAGTAGGTGTATTGGTGTAAGCAAAACGACTTGCATCCGAAAAACTTTTATTGCACATTACAAATTTTTTGAGAAATATGTACATAAGATATTTATATATGACCAGCGAGAATAAAATACACGGAATTAATTATTAAAATAATAATGACTTTACAGTGAAAGCAATGTAATATAACATATTAATTTATGTAAATTCAGTGTACAGTTTTGCTTCTTTATTAATATCTTATCCCAGATGACGTCACAGGACAATCCACCATTTTAGAGGGTGGTAAGACTGGGTTTTCCGGCTTTCCGATGCTTTTAATGACCCCAACATGTCTAGAACTGGCCTAACCCCAACCCACCTACGTCCCACGAGAAAGTGCAGCCTAGGTCCGACGACTACATGCAGCCTAGGTCCTACTACTGATTGCAGCCTATTTACTACCCCCTGAAATATTAGACTTTCCCGTGACCTGTAGATTTCCCCTTGGGGTAGGATATTAATAAAGCACCACAGTGTTGTGTTTGTGTGTGTGTGTGTGTGTGTGTGTGTGTGTGTGTGTCAACAAGCGTGCACAGGCAACGTATTAAACTAAACAAGATATTATAAAAATAACAAAAGAACTGCTAACGAACCAGCCTTGCCATATACCTCCCTATAGATGTTTCAAATATTATTTGCATATTCTACGTGTCGGTAGGTAGATAGGTAAGTTGTACCCCACCAGGACATGACACAAGCGATAAACACCTGGTGTCACAAAGTACCACCATGCGGATGGGGATCACCCGTGGAGAGGTCCCGGAAACCCCGTTCAGCGGTTAGGCCATACCTAAGGCCCGGATATATTCAGGGCCCCGGCACACTACCCAGGACCTTTGAAGTGGTGCTTGCCACTCTGCACGGAGCATGCCAGCTCCAACTTTTTTCAACATGCTCTGTGAGTCAGAGTCAATGACAGCATTTGTGTACCGCTGATTCTCAAGCCAGCGGAAGCTAAAGCAAATAAATATCTTACCTTCCTAGATGTTTACTATTTTGTAGTGATTATTTAATAGTAGTATAATCATATAGAAAAAAAAAAGCAAAAATTATGCATACCGATCCGACCACAGAAAAAGATGGTGTTGTAAAGTTTCCTTTTAAAGATTCAGTTAAACTAAAACCACATAACATGGGAGAAACGAACATCATCTTCTAATAGGTATACTAGTGTGAGCAGATAGAATAACAGCAGAAATCACGTATAGTTATCTGGCGACAGAAAAAGATCATCATGTAAAAGTTCCTTGTCAAGATTCAGCTAAAATAAATATCAAATCATAGCAATCAAACATTAACTCCTCTTCCCCCCTCCCCCACTCCATGTTTCCTAACTGTGGTATGGGGGTGACAGTTTATATACTGTTATTAACAAACAGAACATCAGCAGAAATCACGTATAGTGATCTGACCATAGAAAACGATCATCCTGTAGAAGTTCTGCAGTCTCCTTGTTGCAGTCATCGTAGAATTTGCGCAGCGCTGTAACGGTTTCTGGGCGTATCTTCCCCGCTTTCTTTTGTGTGACATGTCGACGAGTTTGATTTAAGATATCCGCCATCTGATCTTGGGGAGGCGTTGCTGAAGATAGACAAAATTTAACACAGTGGATATCTGTTGGTTAAAAACCTGCGGCGAAGAATTTGATAAAGTTTAACGAACACACCCAAACACACACAGACGGGGGGAGGTGAAAAGGGGGAGGGGGAGGAGGTCATGTGATAATCTGTCTATTCATCACATAACTAAAGAGGATATAATACATGCATGTCTCACCCAATAATAATATCCCTAATTGCATAATAACAGGAACTATTATATGTCCAGAAGAATTTTCATTGCACTGGTCATAAACCATAAGGGCTCTATCACCAGTATGGACAGCTGATAAGAAACTGTCCGCCTACAGAGACGTTTCTCCATTTACCCCAGAGTGTCAACTCTGGTACCCATTACCTAGAGGCTGGGTGAACCCCGGGAACCTCCAGGTTTCGAACACCGACCGTGGCTGCAGCGAGTCGCAGCTGGATTTGAAAGCGAGCCTCCTATCAACTGCGCTAACGCGGATCCCGAAAATGTGTATATGTCTATATGTGTATTTTTATCATCATGTAGCAGGTCCTTTGTAGAATGTCGCTCTCATCACGTTGGTTGGCCCCTGTCGCTCCTTCCTCGTATTTTTATGCTGGTATTATTTTTTTCCAGTCCGCTATGGCGCTTGATAAGTATATATATATAAATAGTAAAATTAAATAAATTATATATATATCTGAGTCGCATTGGCGGAGCGGCTAGATTCTCGCCTGCCGATCAGAATGTCGTAGGCTCGCTCCCTAGCGGAGCCGGACTTATGTTTCAAAAATGACGTTGGCTCCCAGGTCGACCCAGCCTTGCGTGGGTACTGGGTGCAGTCCCGGGAAGTAAAGGCGGCCGGAGTGATGCTGATTACATCACACATCTTGTGCCAATTGGTCTATAAAATATAGGTCTATCCCTATATGCCCTATACACCTAAAGGCGTGGAAAAGGGGCCTTTTATGACTTTACTAAATATATATTTATAAAAGAAGTAAAACGCTGACACAATCATGACCTGAGGACCTGAGCATGTTGGATATAAATGTAAGCATATAAATTCGGCAGTCATTATGTTGACCACATCACCTACTGAGTGCCGATTGTTCTATACAAGATAAGGGTCTACCGTCATAAAAGGTCACTCACTATAGGGCATTTTTTTTCCAATTTATGACAAAAATATCACTTTTTTAATGTGTTCGTTTTTGCAAATTTCGGCATTCATAAAATAGATTGCACAACAACAATTATGTCATTTGTAAACAATTTAGCATTGAAAAGTTAATACCAAAGACACCACTCCGTGCACTTTGTTAAAGATAAAAATCAAGTTTCAAAGTCAGTTTTCTCACAACTATATACATCTGTTTGCTGTGTGTGTGTGTGTGTACAATCCTAAAATCTCAGCTAATTTGAAGACTAGAAACATGACATGTTGTGTGGATACTTGTTAAACAATATTATAGGGACACGCCTATTTACAAATGTATTTTTAAAAATTTTGTTTTTAAACTTTAAATATTGACTTTTGATTCTACATTTGTTTGACTTTTTCAATAAACCTATATTTCAAAATTCTATGCAACAGATTTAAAATCATCTTTAAAGTAAATAAACTACACCTGTATCAATCTGATATATAGAATTTAAGCTTTTGAATCCATCATATTTTTCTCAATACATATTTTTTTTTTTTTTAAATTGTAGGATTCTAAGTAAATGTTTTCCACCCCCCTCCCCCAAGATGGCGGCTATTGCCATGGCAGCCGTGATTTTTTTGTTTAAGCTTAAAGTATGCAAACGTATTAACATATATCCCTACAAATTACCATTATAAAATAATTGGTCTAACACTGTAAATATATTTTTTTTTTAAAGCCATAAGCTCAATGCGTTTCTGGCGTGACATTTGTCAAAATAAAAAGGAAACAAAGGAACCCATTTGTTTAGGCGTAATGGGCATTTGGTTAGACCTATATTTTACAGACCAGTCGGCGTTTGATCGGTGATGTGGTGGCCCTTACTTCCCAGGACTGCACCTGGTACCAACTGAGGGCTGGGTCGACCTGAGAGCCAAGGTCACTTTTGAAAAAAAAAATGTATGTCTTCGCCAGGACCAGATCCACGACCTTTCCACCCACAGGTTACCGTCTAACTGCTACACCACAGCCAGTCCCGACATTTGTCATATGATTGACCAACTGGTCGGCGTGGGTGACCTACGCGGTGCCAACGGCTTCGTTATACCAAAATACCTGGTTCGACTCCACCCGCATGTGATTGCGACTATGAAAACTGACTACATGGAGAGCGATGACAAATTACTGAATGTAATATTGCCTAGTAAAACCGAAAAGCCAAATTATGGCGGTGTTTGCTCCAGTAAAGAGTAAGCAACCAAACTGTCTTCTTTTTCTTCTTCTTCTTCTTCTTCTTCTTCTTCTTCTTCTTCTTCTTCTTCTTCTTCTTCTTCTTCTTCTTCTTCTTCTTCTTCTTCTTCTTCTTCTTCTTCTTCTTCTTCTTTTTCTTCTTCTTCTTCTTCCTCTTCTTTTCTTCTACTTCTTCTTCTTTTTCTTCTTCTTCTACTTACTCTTTGCGTTCGGTTTCGTATGCTCAGATGAGCCCATCGGGTAGATTGCCTCTATGAACTTACATGTCAGTAGCAGGTCCTTAATGGATCCCCAAACTGTGTTTAATGCATTACATTTGTATTACTGGATGCGAACGAAAACACTTACGCAAGTCCATAAACTGGAACACCCTGGTCAATGTTGCTGACATGTCTTTCATGTACTCATCAGTTCTTGTTATCAAGAAAGCGGATCGAGGAAACACGTTGAACCATTCTTTAAGAAACACGGAGTAGCAGCCCAGGTGTAAGCGCGCCTAGGGAGGAAAGAGATGACAATATTTGATCAGTTTTCATTATTAAGAAAGTAGTTCGCTGAAAACTTCTAATGTCAAATCAGTACTTTTGTATGGGGCGGAAACATGGAGAACAACTAAGGCAATTACTAATAAACTACAAACATTCATTAACTGGTACCTGCACAGAATAAAAGGAATTAAATGGTATGATAAAATAACTAATGTAAAGCTTTAGGAGAGAACTAAACAGGCTCCAGTGGACCAAGAGGTGAGGAAAAGACGCTGGCGTTGGATAGGACACACACTGAGAAAACAGAAGAACAGCATAACTAGAATGCCTTTGCTTTGGGACCCACAGGGGCATAGGAATAAAGGAAGGCCTAAAAACACATGGAGAAGAGAGCTGGAGAATGAAGTTAGAAAGATGTGGAGGACATGGGAAAAGCTCCATGCAATGGCGAAGGATAGAACGACTTGGCGGGAGTTGGTTAAGGGCCTATGCTCCATTGGGGGATAGAAAGGTAGAAGAAGAAGAAGTTCGCTGAAACAAAGCTGTCTCTAATAATTAGAGACTGCGTTGGGTAACACACTCACACACAAAATTATCTTCCCTTACCCCAGGCATAGAAACATGTGTAAATAAGCTAAGATTCCAGCAGCATCCAATATATATATATATAAATATATATAGTTTTTTTTTCAAGTATTTTCTTATACATTTCATAAAGTTTTGAATGAACTAAGATATTTACTTGCCATTCAGTGAAAAGAAAAACGTAATAATGATAGTGTTCGTTTTGTTATCTCTATTCTTAGGCAGCTATCTACATGTAATTTCATTAGCCAAACTTCCTTGAGTTTCAGATCTTTCAAAATGGCCGTACTTGTCCTCTTCTTATATATATATATATATATTATATATATATATATATATATATATATATATATATATATATATATATACATGCAAAAACTGGAAACATATCTGATGTGCCTTCTTGTGGTCCTGCACGTTGGTTGTGTGGTACATGGCCACGATGTTCTCTAGCAATTGATTTGTATCCTGTAGTTTTCAAAAACAAACCCTCGTTTGTGTCTATCGAAAGCCTTCTGCTGATAAAATAACATATATCCTTTAAAAAAAAACCATAGATCAAAGTGGGAATTCATTTCTCACTGGTAGTTTTTGATAGAGAGCTTTACTAAAATAACAGAATCGCCTGCTGTGGTTGCCCGTGCAATTGTTCATCAAGTCTATGGCCTCCATTGAATGTTTGTGAAACTCAGTGGGGTTGTTTCCGTACTTCAGAAAGATATAGTCAGAATACAATCTGAAAGAAAAACAAAATATCAGTAAGGGAAATAAATAGCAATAAAGCGAATTATCCTTTTCGTTACTTATTAAATCATAATAACTATTCCTTATTAATTAATAATATAGTTAACACAACGAGCCACATTAGCGTAGTGGCTAGACTCTTAAGTACCGGCAGGAAGGTTTTGTTTTAAATCCGCATCAATGGGTAACTATTTGTCAAAACTGACTTCGGGCAAGCGTCTGTCTATCTATTGTCTTCCTCTGCTGTTAGGCGTCGCAGACACGGTTACTGATCTGTTTATGGTATATAGTGTGCGCTCGTTAGCTTACATGGTGATACTGCTGAGTTTCAGCAAGTTGTTAGTTCCATCTATCCATGTTTTTCTTGGCCTGCCTCTTGATGTTCCCATACTAATGTTGTATGTTCTTGCAACAGGTGACTACCAATTTACAATTACTGCCTTTTATTATAATTTTGCGGGGAGGGGAGGGGGTCTTAGAGCCTGAGGATCTACGGCCGCATAGCTAGTGCTGTCGCCACGACTGTGCACGCGAGGATTTATTTTGCACCTGACAGAAAAAAATCCACAGCCTTACTGAGGATTCGAACCGCAACCGGTGATGCTGCCTTTATACTCACTAGTTATTCAAACAATTTCAGCATTTGTTCTTTCAAAAAATCCATGTCGACATAGCCAAAATTGGGTATCAGATAATGTTATAATGGGAAAGGCGACCGATGAGATGTTAACATTTCAACATGATGGATGTAAAGTCCATTACTATATACACAATGCACAACTGGTCTAAAAACCCTTCACTTTAGCTTCTAATTTTACTTGACAGCAGTCATTTCTCTTGCTCACGGTCTTGATTTTACGTGTTCGAATCATCAATGAATCAGATTTCGTTTTAAGCTGGCCTGGGCTTACTCGTCGACCCACTTTATATTTTTTTTAAACAAAATATTATCATGGGAAATAATGATGATAAGTACGATGTCGACCGCGTTACTAGTTAAGTAATTTGAAACTATGGGGCCTACAGATTGTACCGCATACGCCACGAGGGGTAGACACAAGTAGGTAGGGGATTTGCTGAAGAAAACAAATAATTGTTATGTTCATTCAGTATCTCTAAAGCGGGAGCTGTTGGTTATAACTGTGCTTAGGTTATGTGCGCCATAACACCCGTGTGGGTTCCGGAGCCCCATTTTTGGAAAACAAGAATAGACCCACTGCCATCCCAAAAGCATGTCGTAAGAGTAGAATAAATGGGGAGCTTCTTTTGAAGTCGGAGCGCATCTGCCGGAGAGGCAAGGAACCAACAGTGTGTATTCATTCATACATACATACATACATACATACATACATACATACATACATACATACATACATACATACATACATACATACATACATACATACATACATACATACATACATACATACATACATACATACATACATACATACATACATACATACATACATACATACATACATACATACATACATACATACATACATACATACATACATACATACATACATACATACATACATACATACATACATACATACATACATACATACATACATACATACATACATACATACATACATACATACATACATACATACATACATACATACATACATACATACATACATACATACATACATACATACATACATACATACATACATACATACATACATACATACATACATACATACATACATACATACATACATACATGCATACATACATACATACATACATACATACATGCATACATACATGCATACATACATGCATACATGCATGCATGCATGCATGCATGCATGCATGCATGCATGCATGCATGCATGCATGCATGCATGCATCCATACATACATACATACATACATACATACATACATACATACATACATACATACATACATACATACATACATACATACATACATACATACATACATACATACATACATACATACATACATACATACATACATACATACATACATACATACATACATACATACATACATACATACATACATACATACATACATACATACATACATACATACATACATACATACATACATACATACATACATACATACATACATACATACATACATACATACATACATACATACATACATACATACATACATACATACATACATACATACATACATACATACATACATACATACATACATACATACATACATGCATACATACATACATGCATACATACATGCATACATGCATGCATGCATGCATGCATGCATACATACATACATACATACATACATACATACATACATACATACATACATACATACATACATACATACATACATACATACATACATACATACATACATACATACATACATACATACATACATACATACATACATACATACATACATACATACATACATACATACATACATACATACATACATACATACATACATACATACATACATACATACATACATACATACATACATACATACATACATACATACATACATACATGCATCTACATACATGCAGAAACAGAAAAGACACACACATACATACATGGACATAAATGCACACACACACACATTCCATTCGTACACACCTTTACATGCATACATGCATACACGCACATACAATCACATGTACAGACACCCAGATATGCCCACATCCACACATTTACACTCACATGCATGCATACATGCATACACACACAGACATGCATACATACATCTATACATACACCTACATCTTTACACACATACATACATACTTGCATTCAGAGAGGCAAAGGAGACTAAACTGTCATTCGTCATGACAATAAGAATTATCTGTGTCAGAGATGTTTGAAAACAAGGTTTTTTAGAAGGTTGAGGACTGGCATGATTTTCGAAACCGAACATTATCGACATTGAGAAGAAGTAATCTTGCAAACTGAAATAATATCAGTCCCTACCAGTAGGCCGGCATCCGTAGTTTAGGCCTTGCGATAGCACTTCTGAATGCCTGGGTACCGGGTTCGATCCCAACTGCAGACGATTTGTCAGCAGGCGGCCTTGCCTTGGTTTCAACTTTGGTATCTAGAGCCAACCATTGAGAAAGCAATGGCAAACTCCTGAAGGTAAATGTGCCTATAAATACCGCAATAGCTGAAACATGCTGGGATTAGTTCTGCAACGTCCTGTAAAGGATACGCATTTAACTTACCGGCACAGTACTGCAGGTTACACTGGGCCAGTGTAGCCGCTACATGTGGGCATTTATAATACTTTTTGAAAGGCACGCCAGAGGAATAATCTGGGTCTAGACTGGTTGGTCTGCCATCCAGACTTAAGCTGTTTTCATCTCAAGATGTCAAACTTCTAAGTAGTAGCTCTTCGGGGAAAAGTGGACCCACTACAACTTTCACCCAGCTATTGTGTTTATCAAAGTCAGTGGCAATGCGGTCCTAAATCATCGGGAAAACACAGGCAGTAATATTGGCGTCTGTGGCTTAGGCGTTGCGAACGTGCTTTGTAATGCCGGGGTGTCAGGTTCGATCCCAACTGCAGGCCCTGTGCCTTGCGTTGGTTTTGACAGTGGTATCCAGAAGGCGACGGTCCATAAAGTAATAGCAAACTACTGGACGAAAATTTGCCTAGAAAAACCAGAACCAAAAAAAGCTGGGGTTGATTCTGCAATGTCCTGTAAAGGATTCGCAACTAACTTTTGTTAATGGTCTCTCTCTCTCACACCCCCCACCCCTCCCCCCCCCCCCCCCAAAAAAAAAACACACGCGCGCACGCACGCACACAGAAACACACACATGTGTTAGTCAGAAATATTATAAAAACTATTATACACAAACAGTGCTTTATGTTAATAATATACACAATAATTGTGACTATTACAACTTCATTCCAGACAGTAAACGAGCACGTACCTTTCCACTGGCTCTCTAAGCTGAATGATGAACTTGGGTGTCCGTCCTTGATGAATATACTGAATTAGATGTGGTGTCAGCACTTCAGGTTCTTCTTTGTGCGCGTTCTGGGGGATCGACGGCCAGGATCGAAAATCCCAAAGGTCCATCGGGGTGGCGTCTCCTGCAATGAATGATGTTTTTCGTTACAGATCCCTATGAAATAGCGGTTAGTAAGTTTGTTTGCTTAGACCAGTGGTTTTCAGCCCCTTTTCAGGTGGCGCCCTCTTAAATATATTGTAAGATCCCTCCACCCACCACAAAACTGAAAAGGTTAGTTGCGTATTCTTCACAGGACGTTGCAGAACCAATCCGAACAGCCCCTGGCTGTTGTGGCCCCTGGCTGGTGTGGGGTTTTTCTAGGCAAATTTGCGTCCAGTAGTTTTGCCATTGCTTACTGGACGGTCGGTTTTCTTGATAACACTGTCGAAACCAACGCAAGGCGCATGGCCCGCAGTTGGGATCGAACCCGGCATCCCGGCATTACGAAGCGTTCCCATCGACTTAGCCACAGAGCTGACACATTACTGAAAACAGGACATTAAAAAGAGGACAATAAAAAAGATAAATCACAAGCCCTATTACCACGAACTCGGAGCAAATTGTCCACGTTAAAAAAAAAATAAAGGACTCTTTTCCACGGCTTCAGGCGTATTGGAGAGACCTATATTGTATATACCAATCGGCACTTGGTGGATGATGTGGTCAGCATCACGTCGGCCGCCTTTACTTCTCAGGACTGTGTCTGGTACATACTCAAGGCTAGGTCGACCTTTGAGCCAAGGTAAAAAAAAAATCGGCCACTGTTAGGACGCCACGATTTTCTGATCCGCAGGCGATCCTCAAGCCCTTAGACTACGGAGACCACCTGTCCACATAAATTGAAGTGGCAAATTAAAGAGAAGAAAAGGCCATCAACAACTGGTAATTTATTGTCCAAATATCACTGTTATTGCTTAGATGGCATCTTCTATATTTGGACTGAGTGGAAAGCAAGTCGGAAATGAAAAACCCTGATTTGATCGACGAGTCCAAACGTAGAAAAGAGCTGGTTTCTCACGGATTTGGCTGATTTTTAGCCGTGAACTGGGCACGAAAGGCTGTTATGCAGCTTCAGGTATTATAGCCAACCACTGGCGATTCGGTGACAAAGAAGCTGACAGATCATGTTACGGTTTTAAAATGTTATCATAAGTGACATCACTTCACATTGGGCATTTCTATGCGTACTCAGTCCCCCGAAGCAGCAGCCACTCCAAGGTATCTCTACTGATTATTCCCATGAGATGTTGCTTATCGTGTCTCCATATAGGGCTAAAGCTATACTTTATAGACCATTCGCAACTTGTTGGGTGATGTGGTAAGCATCCTGCCTGTCGCCTTTACTTCCCAAAGCTTGTACCTGTCATCCACTCAAGGTTTCGTCGACCTGGGAGTCAACGTCATTTTCTAAAGTAGTCTGGACCCGAATTTACGATCTTCCGATCCGCAGGCAATCGTCTAGCCGCTACACCACGGCGACTCACCATGACAAACTAAGCACGTCTAAAATGTTTTCCTGTAAATGGAACGCTTCATTATCATCATGTAGCATGTCCTTTGCAGAACCTCGCTCTATTCACGGTCTGCCTGAAAGAAACTCGGTCTCAAAAACGCGAACTCTCCCGTCTCGTACACTTTCATATTCATGGAGTCACTTATATCCTGTACCCATGTTCGTGTTGATCGGCCCCTGCCCCTCCTTCCTGGTGCCATGCCTTCTGCTGTTATTTGTGTCCCATTCCACCACAGCACTTGATATGACCAACATATTTCAGCTTCCGAGGCAAGATGCTGTTTATTAGCCAATCTTCCTTGATGTTCAGATCTCTTAGAATGTCAGTATTTCTTTTTTTTTTTCCTTTGTCCATGGTATTCTGAGAATCATTCTATAATGGAACATTTGACTAAATGAGACTCAATAAACGACGGTTGTACCTGTAATTATCTGCGTCCTGTTGGCGTCCTGTATCATTTTTGCTGTGTCTGCAAACATCGTCAGATAGTCGTCTAAATACATCTTTCTGTTTACAGTCTTTTTGTTGAAGATACCTGAGGATTGCCAATGAGAACATTTTGTGAGAATAGAGATTAGAGAAAATACAAACATTGGTAGATAAAATTGTAACAAACAGTGATAACAAAAGTTTTAGTTTGAGCAACAGCTGAATATAATTAAACAGTTGGGATCTAACCAGGCACACCCGCGCGTTTGCAACGGTTAAGCCACAGACAACGACAGAATCAGAATAAGTATGGTGGTCATCATCAAAAGCCTTGTGCATCTCATGGCGTTCATGCATTTCCACGAATCTCGGTCTTTGGTGTTCAGGATCAATTCTGCTGATGATATCACCCCATGCCACTGTCTGAAGCCACCAACCATAATTTCTCTTGGTCTGCCTCTGTCTCTTCTACCAGTAACCTTTCTAGTCGTCACGATATCCCCCAGTGCCCTTTTCTAATCACATGACCAGAGAACTGTGTTTGTCTCCTTCTCATTGTCGTATATAATGTTCTACTTTTATTCACCATTTCCGGGCAATCATTGTTAGTAATGCTGGCAGTCCAAGGTATTTGTAACATTCTTCACCAGAACCACATCTCAGCTCTCTGTACCATTCTCGAGAACATCGCAAGACTGTCTGCTGCCAAATCCCCTGCAGCTGGGAGCGAACCCGGCACCCCGGCATTACGAAGCGCGTTCGCGACAAGTAAGCCACAATCGTCATCAAAAACAGAAGTATGGTAAGTAAGTATGGTAGTAAAATGAAATAGTAATAAAGAGCCTTGTCCTGTCTTGATTTACGGGAGTGAATCATTGACAGTTGGACGGCAAGGGAAAAGTTATTCGGAAGCAGATGAGGTGTGGGTTTATAGATGAATGATGAGAATACACGAAGGCCCTAAGCCTTTTCAGAGATACACAGCGTTATGTGAAGGTAGGTAAGTAAAGGTCCTCTTTCACACCTTCAGGCACATCGGGCATATGCGAAGAGCACCCATTTTTTTACAGACCAATCGGCACTAGGTAAGTAATGTGGTTAGCATTACGCCTGCCGTCTTTCCTTCCCCAGGACATACTTCCTAGTACCCTTTTTAGGCTAAGTCGACCTGCGACGCCCCATACCATGATAAAAATTCATGCAGCCAGCAGTGGGTTTCAATCGCAGAACTACGAGTCGGACTAGCAACGCATAAGCCAAAAAAGCCTAATGACTTCCCAGTAAATGTTAAAAGTTAAGTCTCTCCTCAAAAAGGCTAGCCGCACAGAGCACTAACTCCGATCCACAGGGATCTTCGTAAAAATTCACATTAGTGAACTATAGATCGCCGCCGTAAAACGAACTCCCGACCTTTAGAGCTCGAGGCAAACGGCTTGACCACTTCGCCAGGGAAACCCCGATTTCCCAGTAAACTACTATTAGGTAGACATTTATACCTAGTTTTTCCCTCTGACTCCGCTGAAGCGTATCAAAGTCGAAGACATTTTGGCTGGCAGGCAAGCGTTTTGTCACTTTCGTTACTGTGGCTCTCTTATTTACATGTACCCAGAGCTTTTATTCTATGCACACAAAAAAAGTGCCAGTACTCACCAATAGTATAAAAAATACGTGCCGGTTCTCATCAAAAAGTGTCTAATACAATTATCATCATCATGTACCGAGTCCTTTGAAGAACGTCGCTCTTATCACGGTTTGCCTGAAAGAAACTCGGTCTCGTATCACCTCTCCCGCCTCGTGTACTTTTCATATTCAAGGAGTCACTTATATGCTGTGCCCATCTTTGTGTTGGTCGGTCATGCCTCCTTACTGCCACATTATTTTCCCAGGATACTGAATTCAAAAGTGCTGGAAAGAAAATATGCCTTACAAAGTGCTGGTTGTAAACACCGTTGCGTACCAGAAGAAAAAAGGCCTGTGTACACTACATACAAACATTTACCATATCTATACCATGACCAATAAGCTGTTTCTTTGCCAAGATTGCCTCTGTTTTCCATTACAAGGGGATGTTTGGCTAATCGACTATGGAGATCCGTGGAAGCACTTTTGTCCATTCCAATAATATAAAAGTATGGGAGACAACGAAGCTCGCGATGTTTTGATCCATAGTCGTAGAAGCATGGGTTTTTTATGTGTGGTAGAAATTCTGGTAAAACCTGGGGGTGGGGAGGGGAAGGGGTGGGAAACAAGGATAAATAAAGCTAGTTAATGTACATTATATACATAATGAGAGGTAAACAAAAAAGAGAAGGAAAGTGGGGTTTGAGAGAGGGCAAGGTCACATATAAATATGCACAAATAGGCAGACTGACAGAAACACTTACACTGAGGGATTAGAAATTATTCAGACAGACATTTACGCACACATAAACACACACACACACACACACACACACACACATACACACACACACATACATGTAGAAACAGTGATAGAGGGAGCTAGGAGGAAAAAGAAGGTAGAGACACATAAAAAGCAGGAGAGGGAGATAATGAATCAAGGAAAACAAACAAACTGAAAGCCCTCTAAGTTTCAAATAGAAAAAAAAGCTATGTTTATATTTAATACACAATTATAAACTGTAATAAACTAATAATCCTCAAATGCAATCGTTCGACAAATGTAGATGTAATATGGCTCTTTTGTGCCTCGTGGCTTTTTAACATATTTTAAGTGCTGGGGGCGGTGAGGTATGTTTGCCTTGTTAACTCTCTCACTATAACGTAACCCACCAGGCTATTTCACTTTGTCATGCTCTTGTGGGATGCAGTTGTTCTTTATTTTGAAGCCCTACTCTGGCTGTTGCCAGGGGCCGCAATATAGCCCTGCCATAAATATGGTCTAATGGCTGAACGCGGTTTCTGGGAAGTCTCTACTGGTGATCCTCATCCACATGGTGGCACTTTGTGTCATCGGGTGTTTATCGCTTGTGTGATGTCCTGGTCGGGTATAAGAAGATAGATAGATAGGCCCATCGGGCCTGTGTTTGTTTTTGCTGACATGATCAACTGTTCTGAGACGAGAAAGAGAATTCTCAGAAGCTATTTCAACCCTAATCTGATTTACGGATGTGAATCATGGACAGTTAGTCGGTTAGCAGCTGAGATGTGGAATTAAAGACGAAAAATGAAATTGCCCTGAGCAGATAAAAAGAGTAACATGAGGTTTTGAAAGAACCTACTCAAGAAGAAAAATGTTTGCCCACAAAAGAGGGAAAAAAACTGGGGTACATCGCGACTTTGAGATAGGGGGGATGGGAAGAGAAGCAGATGGAGATCGAGACAAAACGAAAAAAAAATGTATATGAAACTACAAAAAGTGGAAATGCTTTAATGATGTCTGTAACGCTGAAAACTTACAATACAGTATATATCCTCCACTCTTTTGTGTCTGTTTGCCAGCCTGTCGATGCATGTCCATTCTAACAGACAAACATAAACTGTTAAATAAACAGACTACGCACACTTTAATAATAATAGGCTAACAAACAATCACAATAATATTTTCTACACGGAAAATTTAGTCTGAGTCTTTGGTTTAGTTTTAGTCAAGGTTAACTAAAATCGGTTCACCCCACATTGCCAAGTTCCTGTGCCAGTGAACGTCAAGTGAAATGTCCCTCCCTGTCGCATTTGAAAAACTGGTGAACAAACAATCATCCCGGAACAGTGCAGAAATATGTGCACACAGTAAATACAAAGTACAGTTCCTGGATGCGCTAAAAACAACTGTTGCCACCATAAATGCATTTTGTCGTTAATGGAACTGGTCGGGCACAATAAGTTGATTATACACACGAAGAATTACTACATATATTTTTTTTATCTGCCCACACGTAAACCGGTTACCGGCCACATTGAATATCACGACACAACGGATGCACACATAAAAGGCAGCTTAAATTACAAAGACAGTTCGTAGGGCTGCACCAAGAACTAAACTCAAAAACTCAGGCAGCGAAACTGTCCATACGCTGAAAAGCATTAGCAAATCACTGTCAGAAGCAAAAATAACCTAGAAGCTTAGCATTCTGCCATGCCTAGTTTTTCATTTTAGACGAGATGCTCTGAAAATACTTATTATGGCAACTATTAGATTGAGTACACCTTTCATTTATTAGACATTTTTGAGACTGACAACAGCTATTATACAGTCTAATTTACTTTGTACACACCTAGTATTTATTTAGTGATCTTTCTTCTTATTGCAGAACAAGGAATTTCCCGTGCAGATTGCAACGGCTTTTGCAAATTTAGTAAACTCCTATTACGGGCATAGTCAATAACTGGGAAGACATAGTCCCTCTCAATTACGTACCCGGAGTAGGGGAAATGACATACTATCTAAGAATTACGTCCCTTCAACTTGGCTGATCCATCCAAACACACACTGCAGAATGTACTCAAAAAGATCACTTTGTAAATCTCAGACTTGTTTGATAACCACATGCCTAATGGTAAACACAATATGGGATTCATTATAAGGACAAGATCTGTCAAAAAAAAAAAAATATTTGACAGCGTCTACAATATTAAAAAAAAGAAACGGTCCCTTTTCCTCGCCTTTAGGCGTATATGACGTATAGGGCTAAACTAATTTTTTAAAAGACGAATCGGCACAAGATGGGTGATGTGGTCAGCATCACGCCGACCGTCTTTACTTCCCGGGACTGCACTCGGTAACCACTCATGAGTGGGTCAACCTGTGAGTCAAGGTCATTTTTTAAAAAAGTCCTGCTACGCCAGGGAGCGAACCCACGACTTTCCGTCTACTATATACAGTCTAATATTTAAGGCGAAATCAATTAGTCAGACACCTACTGTAATGTTCCTTAAAACCTGAAGTTGAGACATGCTGAGCATCCATGCAGCAAGGTCGGATGTACTCCCGGCTGGTCCACGACACCTGGACAAATATGTATACCACAACCACGGCCACCATTGCACGCAGCCATCTTGATTTGGACGACCTGAAAAGAATTTGACGAGTTTATTGTGACATTAATTTAAATTTTTATAATTTGTTTAAATCATCACTGATCACTGGCATCATGCGAGCTAATAGACTAAAATGGTTGGGGCATATTGAAAGAATGTCAGATGACAGAGAAGTTAAAACTGTATACACAAAGGAGATGAATAGTCGTAGACCACGAGGCAGACCAAGAAGACGATGGAGTTTTAATGTCCAGACAGACCTGCAAACAATTGGTGTCACCAGCTGGAAAGAGATGGTCAACCAGAGAGATGAATGGACGCGGGTGATATCTGCAGAAATGAACCTTAAGGGCTCGGAATCCGGAAGAAGAAAAAGAAGAATTACTTCTAATTTAAAAAAAAAAAATCTCAGTCTGTTTTTACTGTTTCTTTTAAGGCGGGGTGGAAGAGGGTGGCCTTGACTCTGAGTTGTTTGGGGCATTCATGAAGTAAACTGTTTGTCTTTCGTTCATGACCAGGACAGAAAATATTTTTATCACAGACTGAGGATTCTTCTTCACGTTCACATGCTGTAAATTCCGGCGAAGAGTTCTGCTTGTTTGTCTACCTAGTATGACAGAACCAGAGTTACATGCACCTCCGTTTGACAGATCTGGCTAGTTTATATGCAGACCGTTAGTCTGTTGCCTTCTAGGCAAATGTACTCCGACCTCAAACAATGCCTCCAGTTAGTAGACTATTCCTAACTCTTCTAACATAAATCAGCAGGCTGATGCGCAAGATTACTAGCACGTTTTGGACGGACAAGAATATGCTTATCTTGCCACTCAGAACAAGTTACAATACACAATATGGAGCAACATCCTAGGCGCATGTAGTCGACTGTCAGAGACAACAGATTACGAATGGTCCAAATACCACACATTGCGGCAATCAAGTAGAAGGAAAAACCAATCGGTACTCGGTGGATGATGTCGCCAACATTACACCCAACGCCTTTACTTCCCATGATTTACCTGGTACTCATTCAATTCTGCGTCGACAATAAAGCCAAGTTTATTCTTGAAAAAAAAAATCCGGTTTCGTCCGGACTTGAACCCAGTACTTTCGTATACGTAGGCCAGCGTCCAGCAGCTACACCACATCGGCTCCATTGAAAACATGAAAACAGTGCTCGGATAAATGATTGTAGATAAACCTCACTAAAGCTTTAATGCAGAGAGAGAGAGAGAGAGAGAGAGAGAGCGTCCCAGAGAAAATCATTGAAGATTGTTTTATAATTTTCGTTAATAGCTAATTTTTCTTAATTCTTTTTTTTTTACACAGAATATAAATTCGAAACAAAAATTTCTAAGAATTACATCACTTCTTTTTGGCTGATCCAGACACACCTACAGGATCTCCTTAAAAAGATCACGTTGTAAAACTCAGACTTGTTTGATTATCATATGCCTAATCGTGAACACTTTATGGAACTTATATGCAGACTATTGGTTCCTTGCATTTGAGGCAATTGTACTCCGACTTCGAAGGACGACATCTAAATGAAACAGACCATTTCATTTTTTTTTTATTTATGGGCAGTAGAAGTAACAGAAAATTTCCCCTATTTATGTAGCAATTTTGACTTTCCAAAAGATACAACGAAGAAAATTGTGATTCGCATTGGCAAAGCAACAACAGTCTTTTACAAGCGTTAACAAAATATGGAGCTTCAAGTTATACAGCTTTAAAACCAAACTGCCAAGCTTCAAATCTAATGTTATTTCAGTTCAAACAAATGCCAGCGAAAGTTGAAGAACCAGCAAGGATATGGAACTAAAGTTAAATACATTTGAAAACAAATATCTGAGAAAATTATGAACATAAAATAGGATTTATTAAAAAAGTGAGGAGATCAGAGAAATGTCTGGACACATATTTGTATCGACTGTAATAAAAAAAAAAAGAGACGAAATAAGCAAAGAATTACACACACAAAAAAACAACAACACTGAAATGGGAAATGAACTGTCTGAGAAAAATAAAACGTCCAAGGAAAATTTCCATCGAGACGACCATTAAATGCGAGAGAGCTATATGCAATATATTTGAGTGGTGGAATCAAATGCGAGCCCTGTGTGACGTCTAAATGCACACAAAGGATGATGATGATGATGACTATAAATTGGCATTACAGACTTAACAAGCACTTATGTTGATTAGGTATGTGCCAGACAGCTTTCTCCCAGGGCTTCCGTGCTGAACAGACCCAAAAACATATCTCGCTAGATTGTCCTCTTCGGGTAGAGAGACGAATGGGCATGTGGCCACATCCAGTAAACATCATAACTAAGCTACTGGGAAATCGGACTGGCCTCGAGAAGGCATTCCAGTTTATTATCCACAGTGAGTTCAGCGCAGGATCAGAGATGAAAAGGTTTGCAGTCGCAAACGTTTGCTAAATTTAAACTTACTGTTATGTCATCATGGTTCACTTTACGAAGTCCTGCACAGCTGCACACTAGTTGACCTTTCATTCATGCTTGCTCAGGCTAGTCTACGTGAGAGAAGTTTCGTGTCCGGTACTGTCACCGGCGAACGACGCGATATCTAGAACTGGCCCTAACCCTAACCACTCTACTCTTTTTCCTGCCCCACAGAACTAGCCTATGTCCAACGAGATAGTGTAGCGTACAACCCGTGGAAACAACGATTTTCTGCTTGTCGCTCGTCAACTGACAGCTCAAATTCATGTCGTTACTTTAAATCCGAGACAGCTATGATATACGCCGCTTCTCGCAATACAGTGTGACACCCCTCTCGCGTAGACTAGCCTGAACAAGCATGAATAAAAGGTTAACCACTGTGCGGCTGAGCCGGACTTCGTAAAACCACCGTCATCATATAAAAGAGCCTTGGCAGAACGTCGCTCTCATCACGGCACTAGAAAGCTAATCTGCCCCGTCAACATTCCCACCAAATGAACTTTTAAGTCCAGTAAATAAGGTAAAGGAAAAGGACCCTTTTACACGCCTTTATGCGTATTTGGCATATAGGGCTAGACCTACATTTTACAGGACAATCAGCACTTAGAGTGTGTTCATATCTAGTGTGTCGTCGATAGTCTGTATTTATCGCTGTGCAACAAAGCGAAGGCACAAATCGATTATTACTGTCTAAGGAGAATGGTGCTGCGAGGAGTTACATGGGAACTGGCAGATGCTCAATACTCAGGGTAAAGGGGAGACAGACATACAATCAGACAGTTACTGGTACCATTTGAATTAAAACTCTTCGCTTGCTGCTGACGATGGGGGCGGAGCCACTATTGGAGTGTTCCGAGTGCTGTGATGTCGATTTTTAATTTAACATTTAATAACATTCAACATTTACCGTTGTGCCTCTTTCTTATGTATATGCGAGACTGAACGGTGAAATTATACCATAAGTAAAACATACTTACAAATAGAACTGTGAAAATGTCATTGTTGAGTGAAACATTATGAAATGTCCTGGTTTGAAAAACGTCATCCAACCTCGCTGACTGTCTCTGTTCTTGGAGCCATCGAGACAATTTGTGGTCTTGTCTATTGCTAGAGCATTCTTTTAGGAGAGTCTGGAACAAATAGTTTATATTTTAACCACTATTTTAACCCACATCTGTGGTGTCTCGACCTTGCCGCGGTTGGGAAGCATGTGTTTCCTAATGCACCTGAAAGTTATGCCGGCTGTAGCGTAGCCACCAGAAGGAGCTCTTAAGCTAGACAAGTCAAAGAGCAGTGAACAAAGAGAAACATCCCAGCCCACCAGAAGAAGAATCTGGAATGAAAGCATCAAGAAATGGACAGGGCTAAGTTATCATACATTTGTTTAGGAAGTGGATAGATATTTCTTTTTTAGTATCCAGAAGCCATGAGTTGTTAACCCTCAGGCTTGGTATTATGGATATCGCAACACTTCGGCCTTGATTCCATGATAAATACCGTAAATCTGGGTCAAATGTGGCTTATCTGCCTACTCCCGGGCGTGAACCCGGACCACAAGGAGTTAGTCACCCGGTCACAGCGCAGTCCAGTTTACCCAACTCGCTAGAGAGCCGGGCTCAGGAAGTGGAAGACAGAGAAAGATGGCCGGGTTTTATGTCATAGAGCTTCCATCGATACACCTTCACGACCCTAACGGTCAAGGGTTATGTTATCCTGGCATTTTAGATTAAGGACTAAATCGTGGGGCCCACAGCCTCGCCTCTACAAAACCTCTTTCCTCACGATTCAGATATCTAAGCCTTGAATTCTGAGGAATTTAAAATGACAATGACCCTGGCTCGTAAAGAACACAAAAAAGTTAAATCCGAACAGACCACATGGCTAACCATAAAGAAAAGCTAGTTTAATACACACACAGACAAACAAACATTTGAAGTCACAAATGGAAAGAGGAAGTCAATCACATATGTAAGTGGAGGCAGGTGATGTCTGCAGCAATTAACATCAAGGACTAGGAATGCTGGAGAGGAGACGAAGAAAATGTTAAATCGTTATGGCGGCTGTCTCAATGACATTGCAATGTTTGGACATATTTTGCAAATGGTATATTTTCTCTGCCGAATCAAGTAATCCTTTTCCGTCTCTGCTATGAATATTATTTGCTTTATAATTCTCATGTATGCACTGTATCTTGTCGCTAGTTACATACAGCCACACTGCTATATGATTTCATCACCATCTGTTATCCTTCCATTTGCACAATTGTGTATCCTTGCTTACAACTTTGCCTTTCTTGGTGCTTGTAAAGGTTTTCTTTTTTTTTTTTTTTTTTTTTTTTTTTGCATTTATCCATTTCATCAGATCTTTTTGTATCCCTATTGTATCCTCTGTAATTGAAAAAAAAAATGTGTTCAATGAAACGCACCGATTCTTCTGTGTGGTGTAGGGTCAAGAGAGAGGGATAGTACCTCACGGTCAGTGGCAGCCATATCCGTATGGATAGTCCAGGATCCTATTTGGTTCTCATCTCTTTACCTAGCTCATGTATGGCTCCACGAATACCGCTTGTGTACGGCGGTGGCCACACCACGGGCAACAGTCTTGGCTGACTGGCTAAACTACATGAGTGAAGTGGGAGTAATATCTTACTAAGGGAGATGTCCATCCCTAGTACACAAAGACTGGGACGGTAAGCAAGGCGGAAGAATCTAATTATTTAGATCAACGGCTTGCAAAGCGAAACAGCAAAGTGTGTGGCACACATGAGGCGTGTTGGGACACGAAGGAAAACATGGCTGGCCATCGTGGAAAAGATTGGGACCTTACCACGTAACACCCAAAGACAGTAATGGAAGCACAACAAGTTAGAAAAAGCGATGCAGGCACATCTTGGCCCCCTGGAGTAATGCCTGTTGTTAATACAAACAGGGAAGAGACAAATCCTCTGTTGACTAGGGTAGAGCATAATGACGAGTGCGCCTTAAATTCTTCTGAAAGGGCACATTCTGACAACGCATATCTGAAAAGTAGAAAGAGATGTCTTCGCATTGGCACATGGAATGTTAGAAGGTTATATCAAGTTGGAAAATTTGACTGTTTAATTTCTGAGGCAAAGAATATGAATTTAGATATTTTGGGAGTATCAGAAACAAGATGGACAGAAGCTAGCTGCCTAAAGAGAGATGATTACATATTTATTAATTCTGGAGGAGAACATCATGAACGTGGAGTAGGATTCTTGATAAAAAGAAATTTAGAGAAGTTTTTTAGCGGGTTCTGGGCTCACAATGACAGAATTATATTGATCAAGATCAAAGCAAGACCTATTGATATTGCAATAATACAGACATATGCACCAACAACTGACTGCAGTGATGAACAGCTTGAAGAATATTATGAAGAACTACAACAAACACTGAAAATTGTAAAATCATCAGAGGTCTTAATAGTTATGGGAGACCTGAATGCAAAAGTGGGGAAAAAGAAGCACAAACATATTGTAGGGCAATTCGGCATGAGATCAGGAATGACAGAGGAGACAGATTGATACAGTTTTGCGAAGAGAACCAACTCATTATCTGTAAAACATTTTTTCAATATCTACCTAGAAAACTGTTTACGTGGAAGAGTCAATGAGATATAAATAGAAACCAAATTGATTATGTAATGATTAGAGACAGATTCAAAAACAACATAAAGAACGCCAAAACATACCCAGGTGCGAATATAAATTCAGATCACAACCCTGTTGTAATAAAATTACAAATTAAACTTAAAAACGCAGGAATAAAAACGCAAAGGTCACCCCACATAGACATATCAGCTTTGAAACAGCCAGAAATAAACCAGCAGTACCTAGTGGAGGTTAAAAATAAATATGACAGATTATTAGTTGAAAGCATGGAACAATATCGACGGGAGAATCCAGAGGACAAAATTAATACAAAATGGGAATGCTTCAAAACTAGTATAGAAACAGCTAATGCCATCTTGCCAGTGAAAGAAAACAAGAAAAATCAAGTATGGATGACTGAGGAAATTATTAACAAAATGACACAAAGGAAGAAAGCAAAAACACTCCAGAATATTCATGAACAGACAAAGAAATACGAAATATGTGTACAACTGCTAAGGAAACATGGATTCAATTAAAATGCAAAGAAATAGAGGATCTTGAAATAAAACACAGAACCAAGGAAATACATGCAAATATAAGGAAACTTACAAACAAGGAAAAATATTTAACAGGTAATGGTTGTATTAGGAGGAATGATGGAAAAATTATTGTTGATAAGAAAGATTTAATAAAAAGATGGACTGAATACACAGAAGACCTGTTTTGGGACAACAGAGGAGACAAACCGCCAATCCATAATATTCAAGAGGGACCAAACATATTAAAGTCTGAAGTAGAGAAAGCCATTAAACAGGCGAAGCAGGGAAAAGCTGCAGGTCCAGACAACATAACTGCAGAAATGTTAAAATCATTATCTACTTTTGGAATTGATACTATCACAGAAATATGCAATGACATTTATAACTATGGGTACATTCCCATGGAAATGAAAACATCTGTTTTTATCACACTACCCAAGAAATCAAAAGCTGTTGATTGTGAAGATTACATAACTATTAGCCTAATGAGTCACGTAACTAAGTTACTCTTGAAGATAATACAAACAAGAATTCAAGATAAAATAGAGAAAGAAGTTTCTGAAGAGCAATTTGGATTCCGTAAAAACAGTGGTACTCGAAAGGCCATAATTTGTCTAAAGATGCTGACTGAAAAATATATAGAAGTTCAGAAAAATATGTATGCATGTTTTATAGATTACAAAAAAGCTTTCGACAGAGTGCAACATGAACAACTAATTGCAGCTCTTCAAAACATAGGACTAGATGGAAAGGATATCAGACCTATTAGAAACTTATACTGGGAACAAGAAGCAACAGTAAGATATGACAACATCTGCTCACCCCAGATAGAGATCAAGAGAGGAGTAAGACAAGGATGTGTTCTGTCGCCTAGCCTTTTCAACTTATGTACAGAAACCATTTTTAAAGAAATTGTAGAATTACCAGGACTGCACATCAATGGTAGAATAATAAACAATCTGAGATATTCTAACGACACAGTGTTGCTAGCAGAGAGTGAGCAGGAGTTGCAAGACCTAGTGGAGCAAGTAAACAGAAGGAGTGCAGAAATTGGATTAGATATAAATTTGAAAAAGACAAAAAACATGATTTTTAGCAAAGAAAATAATCAGCTAACAATGTATATCACAGTGAACGGGGTGAAATTGGAACAAGTCAAAAAAATTGTATATCTTGGACAAGTAATAACATGTGATGGCAGAAGTGAAACAGAAGTCAAGAAAAGAATAGGGATGGCCAAAAACATTTTCAACAACATGCAAAAGTTACTGACATCGATACATTAAAAATGAGAATTGTCAAATGTTATGTATTCCCAACCTTACTGTTTGGCACAGAGACATGGACAATGAACAAACAACTGGAAAATCGTATCTATTCTTTAATGATGTGGATATACAGAAGATTAGGTCGTATTTCATGGAAACAAAAGCTATCAAATACAGAGGTACTGAGGAAATTGGGAATGAAAAGAGAGTTGCAAGGGGAAATAAAAAAGAGACAAGTGAAATATTTTGGCCACATTAAAAGACATAACAGTTTTGTAAAGATCATCCTAGAGGAAAAGGTTCAAGGTACTCGAGCAAAAGGCATACAGCGTTACAAGTGGGAGGATAACATCAAGAGATGGACGAACAGCAGTATGAGTGAGTGTACATCAAGGGCAAGAGACAGGGCTTGTTGGAGATCTATTGCAGCCAACCTTCATTGTGGAGACAGCACCTTATTGATTGATTGATTCTTCTGGTCTCCACATCTCAAGAAACTCAGTTTGGCCCTCAGTTATCCAACTTATGGCACTATACATTTTATTTTTTAATATACTTTACTTCTGACAGTAACATAAGAGCAGAATATAATAACGGGTTATTTATGACATCAGTAAACAGACAAAGGAAACAAAAACAAAACCCTATTATTAAAATAATGATGACGTTACGGTAGAAGATATTAACACAAGATGTTGCTGAAGATACGTCCGTCCGGATACAATTTTCCTGCACTAGTGCCCAGTGAGCATTCAATACCATGAGAAGACAAGCCATCTGTTGATATTGGCTCGCAACCAAGAACATTTGGTAATGTAGCTTATGTAAGAGATACATCTCTCCCTGTTGCGTGTCCTTCTAACACATTTTCAATAACCTCCAACTAGGGCTGCCGAAATATGTACTGTCGTTCCAGTTTAGTATTGTTTTAACCTTGCATAGAAAAACTGTACTTTTGGTACCACATCCGATGTTTAGTACGGTTTGGAAATTGTTCATTATTATTTTACATTTTTGTCGCTTTTTTAAATTTTTTAAAGTGATTATGAGTGAACTAATTTAAAAAAAAAATTTAAATTAACAAAAAAAAAAACAAAAAAAAAAAAAAACATGAGGCAATGGCTAATGCCAATGTACCATCTAAAGTGATTGGTCAAGAAAATGTTCGTTCTTGTTTCAAAGGCCATTGTTGGAGAGTCTATCCAGACAGGCGGTAGATGGTTCTCTCTCATGTCTTTTGTCACAGCCTGGCATTTAAATGTATTTGACCCTGAAGCTTTTGATATAGACTTTTATTTTTAATTAGTGAATACCATTTTGTCAACAACCAAAAATACAGTTATTTATATGTGCGTTTGTGTATTCTAAGATGTTTTAATGAATTTTTATAATAATATTATAAATAAAAAATATGAGGCACTTTTTGGCGTGATTTTGGTACCCTTTTAAAAACATTCGATACTATTCCTATAATAAAATTTCGACAGCCCTGATTCCAACACCTCCTATGTTACGCTGCTGCCTTCAGCGTGTCATCCGTTTGTCTTGTATCGGACGTTTGCTTTGTCCACACACACAGTGTGGTTTGTTTTCGTCACGTTCTAAACTACACTATATACTGTTACACTTCTACTCAACCCAAGCTAGGAAGCCTAACAGTCTAGCATAATAAATATTGAAAGGAGTTCGCAAGAGAGGTGGGGGAGGGGGAGAAGGAAGAGAAGGTCCCGTATCACGTCAGTATCAAAACAATCAACTATTTCACTAAGGAAATGGTAAGTCGGTAACAGTAATCTTACGATCCTTAGATCCCCACATATGGCAGCTACAACACGGCCTCTCCAAAAACGAATATACCAGGCAATAAATTGTGCAAACTATGGCTTGTGTCTTCTCTGATTAAATTTACAAAGAAGAAACACTGGTTTAATTTTTAATGAAACAAGGTTCTTGTCTGTTAAACGACCACACTACACGAGATTAAGGAAAATCCCATAGTATAGGGGTTGGGAAAAGGGGGGGGGGGGGTTAGAGTTAATAGTAGCTCCTATTAATTTAACATTAGCCCTAACCCTTACCTCCTGTAATATGGAATTTCACTAAATCTAACGCGATGTGATCGTTTAACAGAAAAGAACCTGGGTGAATTTCACGATAATCTTCCCACTGAAACTAGGTCACGTTCCATTCATACATTTTTTAGACTGGTCTGCTGTTCGGGGGGTTACAGGTTGCCGCTATGTTGTTTTCTTTCTGGCTTGTCTTGCATTTGCGTTTTTCTTCCGAGAAAGAGAATGCCTGTGGCATAGGTTGCAGACCTCTCTATGGAGGTTGTGTGTTAGACCCAGTTTCTAAATGTTTTTGTAGTGTTAAAAGCGCTGGCGTGCTTAAATATACAACACGCGATGTCAACGGCATCGCCGAACACCCCGGTAGCAGTGTGCGAAACTCGGGTGACTGCATGTCGACCAATCAGAAGTGAGCTAGTGTATATATGGGCGGTCCGTGTGGAGATTATCGTGGAACTGACCAGAACCTGAAACAATACAACGGATATGGGATGTGTCACGTGCCCTAGGAAGTGGCGACTGACGCTTACCAGCAGGCAACAAAACTGAGGCTCAAAATCGCATTTTAAGTGACCCAGGACTCCAAGGTCAACCCAGATAACAGCAGTATAAGCCTTTGCCATGTGAAGAAAAGAAGTCAGTAACTCGAATCACGCATTGCTTTGTTTTAAAACAAGCTCTAAAACAGTTTTTTTTTTTTTTTTGGGGGGGGGGGGGGGAACAACCGAACCATGGTAGAAACAACAAAACCAGCCCAGGTAACAAAAGAATTGAAACGGATTGAGTGAAGTAAGCAGGCTTGGAACAGATGAGAGGATGGTCAATAACAATTATTTATTCAGATGGGAAACACATAGAAAGGGTAAGTACAATGGAGTCACCTCGAGCTGTAAAGTGTATGTAAGAATAAGAAACTAGTTTAAGTCGGATGATCAGAGCCCGATTCAATAATAGACATGCCGAATAAGACAAATAGGGTGTAGATTTTTTTTTCACACTCTGAGACGAAATGAGCAAAGAATTACAAAACAGGCGCTGAAATGGGAAACATACTGGTCTTAGAAAAAGAAGACTTACAGAGGAAACAATAAGAAAAACATTATAACGAGAAGCTAAAATTGCTGGGCTGAAAACCATGTTAGAAATCCAGAGAATTGTATGCAACAATAGAGCGGACTGGAGGAATCGAATGCAGGCTCTGTGTGATGTCTAACAGCACTCAAAAGATAATGGTGATAATGATGATGTCAAGAAAAGGCATAGGGGGAAACTTGAACACATCTCGCAACAAGTATTGATTATGCTACCCCCCCCCCCCCCCCCCCCCCCCCCCCCCCCAAAAAAAAAACAGAATGGAGTTTTAGTGCCTTCCATATAGAAGTCTTTCCGTACTTTAGAAATCTGCAACTCAAAAACCGTTAGATGTAAGTTGCTGAAATTTGGTATACAGCATTTGATAATAATGTGCGTGTAAGTGTGTGTGTGTGTGTGTGTGTGTGTGTGTGTGTGTGTGTGTGTGTGTGTGCCTGCGTGTTTTGTTTAAGTCATGTAAACAAACAGTAAGTTTTCATTCTGAGTTATTTGTATATATGTATACCATCATCATCATCATGTAGCAGGTGATTTGCAGAACATCGCTCTCATCATGGTGTGCCTGAAAGAAACTTGGTCTCTCGCCAGCTCTCCCGCCTCGTGTACTTTCATACTCAAGGAGTCACTTATATCCTGTTTCCATCTTTGTGCTGTTCGGCCCCTGTCCCTTCTTCCTGGTACCATGCCTTCTGCTATTATTTTTACAATCCGTCGTGACGCTTTATATGACCAAAGTATTTTAGCTTCCGAGACAGGAAATGCATATATAAGTAATCACCAAGCATCACCGCACATATGAGGTGATTTCTACTCAGTCTCCAAAGGTGTATCAGTCATTCTATTCGTCATGGGTACATAAATTATTAGTCAAAGATCAACGAAATGAGCAGCTCAAAGAAAACAGCAGCCTGCACAATTGTAAATTCTAGAATCACAAGGACATATGAAATCTAAGGTGCAAAATTTCGTACTGATCCGTACAGAAGGTTTTGATATATTTGTTTAAATATGATGGCATGAGATTTGAAACATACTATAGCACCGTGTGCCCGAAAAAGCAAAGGCATAAAAAGGCATGCAAAACGCAATTACTTCACTATACTTTACACAGGTAGTTGAAAAACGGTAACCGATCAAACGTATATGCTCTAGATAAGATATTACTCTGTGCGAGAGGAGAAGAGACTATAATAAATGAGGCGGGAAAAAAGCAAGACGAAACAAAGTCACCAAGAAATACTGAAAACAATGGTAGGCACAGAACTGGTAAATAATTTCATAGGACACTAAAGAAGCAAAATGGTTTAATCACCTGGTCGGAATGGAACAAAAACCAGCAAGCAGCAGATGAAGTGTGTGCCTATAGACGGTTCCACATAGATAAAGAACAGTGTGGCTTCTGGTTGCTTATCAGTACTTGTGTGTGTTTTTGTACTGAAACAAAACAGGAACAAAAAATGCATTTGTGTTGTAGTGAAAGATACAGAGAGAAAGAAATAAGTTTCTTTATTAATATCCTACTCAAAGATGACGTCACATGAGAGTCCAACATTTTAGAGGGTGGTAAGACTGGGTTTCCAGGCTTTCTAATGCTTTTAACGACCAAAAAAAAAAAATATCTAGAACTTGCTCTAACCCCAACCCACCTACCACCTACGAGGGAGTGCAGCCTAGTTCCCACGAATGCTTGCAGACTATGTCCCACGATTGTATGCAGCCTATCTACCACACATATTAGACTGTCCTGTGATCTGTGGATTTCCCCTGTTTGGGGTAGGATATTAATAAAGCACCAGAAATGAAAACTACAATGGAATACAGATTACTTTGTAACATTTATGTAAAGTAAAGACCTTTTTCCACTCCGTCAGACGTATTGGGCATATAGGGCTCGACCTATATTTTATAAACAATCGGCACTTGGTGTGTAATGTGATCAGCACCACGCCGGTCGCCTTTACTTTCCATGACTCCACCTGGTACCAACTCTAAACTGTCGACCTGGGAGCCGAGGTGATTTTTGAAAAATGAACCCACAACCTTCTAATCCGCATTCAAGCGACTAGCCCCTACACCACGGGGACTCTCGTAACCATTATGTGGTGCCCCAATATAACTATACCAGTGTTTTCTAAACTTTTCTTAGTGGCGGCGATTATTTTCAATTAAAATGTTTTCACGGCGCTCTAACTTAAGTAAAAGTATGACTATTCGTATGTAGTAGATCAAAACGAAACAAAACTCGTGTATCTTCGAATATTTTGTGGCGCACCTGTGATATGGTCACGGCTCGTTGGGCACTGCAGTGCACAGTTTGAGAATCACTGGTGTATTTTGTAGAGCTGGATTTAATCCTAGTGCTTGTGATAATAATCCACACTATCATCATGTGGCAGGTCCTCCGCAGAACGTCGCTCTCATCATGAACGAAACTCGGTCTCTCGCCATCTCTCCTGTCGCATGTACTTTCATTTTCAAAGAGTCACTTATATCCTGTGCCCATCTTTGTGTTGGTCGGCCCCTGCCCCTCCTTCCATGGTACCATGCCTTCTGCCCCCCCCCCCCCCCCCAAATCCACCATGGAGATTAAAACTGCAAACATGAAAGGGGAAAACTAAAGAAGAAAAAAAGCAAGTGGTGGTTAGATGGTTGTCTGTATAGTGTTGTATGAAAATGATATGCTTTATTGTTAATATACAGTTTAAGTCTGAAACATGAGTTTGGGGAAGTGCCGACCCTTTACAAATAAAGTTTGTGCTTTCTTTCGTTCTGTCGAATGATTTGACTCCCATGTCGACGTAGTATAAATATGGTAGCGGGGAATCTTACAGGAAGTTTACAGACATGTGTTATCTTCATCGCATACCCACTGTAAATTGATAGCTTTATTTTAAAAAAAAAATGAATCTAGCAGTATATACACTATACGCCAAAACCATAATAAGTTACTCTTACTTTTTTTTTAAAAACTTTTGTTATATATGTTCCAGGAGTCATACGTCCGTGACGTAGCGGCTAGACGCTCTCGTGCGGATCGGAAGGTCGTGGGTTCGCTTCCTGGCGAAGCCGGAATTTAAAAAAAAAATGATCATGACTCCCCAGGTCGACCCAGCCTTAATTGGGTACCGGGTGCAGTCCCGCGAAGTAAAGGCGGCTGGCGTGATGCTGACCACACCAAACATCTTGTGCCGATTGGTCTATAAAAATATAGGTCTAGCCCTATATGCCCTATACGCCTAAAGGCGTGGAAGAGGGACCTTTACTTTACTCTATATGCCTTACTATGTACGACTATTAGGCCTTCTAGCTTGAGTAAAGCAAAAGTTCTTGACCCTCTAACCGGGCTAGACCTAATGTTTATTGAGCATTCGGCACTCTAGGGGGTGTGGGTGTGGATGAGGTGGTTAACAACATGATTGCCTACTTTACTTCCCAGGACATTACATAGTAAACTATTTTAGACTAGGCTGAACTAGGATACAATGTAAGCTGTCAAAAGAGAAATCCAGCTTGAAGAGGATTTGAACCCCATACTTCTGGATCGGCAGGCGTGCGGCTAGCCTCCACTGCACAGGTTTGCAAGAATTTTTCCAAACAGTGGTGAGCTATGAAAATAATATTATTGGAAAAATTTAAAACTCACCACATTGCGTTCTGCGCAGAGATAAACGCGTTTTCGATGTGTTTTCATTAGCCTTTTTAAAAAGACTATTTATTCATGCAGAGACTGGCCAGCAGGTGCCACAGCGGTGGAAATTCAGCAATTAATTCAAGAACATGCTTGCTCAGAGGATTTGATCATTTACACAGACGGTTGAGTGTCAAGAGGCTAAAGAAGTGTTTTGGGGTTCTTAGCAAAAGTTAATGGTCGACGTTTGGTGCAGGAGAGCCTTGCATTTGATACCGCAACATCCAGCTTAAGAATGGAGGTGGAGGCAGTCACTGCAGCTTTCCGCTGGCTAGAGAACACGACACACACATCGTGATTGTAACTGATTCAGAAAGCATGCTGAGGAAGATCAGAACAGGTATGCTTCGTGCAGAGTGGCATGCTACGCTGCAGAGGACACGGATGAGGAGTATTGTCTGGATTTTTTCACCGGGCGACGCAGGTGTGTTGGGAAATGAACAGTCGGACAGACTGGCTGGCTCTGCACAACTTCGTGGAATACTGATACATGACAAAGCAGACGTGGTTAATGCCTTGTGGGAGCGCGTGTGCAGTTCGGAGGAGCAGATGGATAACCACAGTCTGGTGAGATTGATGCAGCGGGGGAGTGACTCGAGGTTCTGGCAGATGCTCGAGGCTCAGAGGAAAGGCAGGACGGACGTTTAATCAGAATGCTACTGGCACCATTAGTACCGGAACTCTTCGCTGGCTGCTGAAGATGGGGACGGAGCGCTTATGGGAATGCCCCGAGTGCTGTGATATCGGTTCTTGAATCAAATCAAATCAAATCAAAAAACTATTCATAAAGTATGGTGTCACGGGTCATTTTGCCTCTATAAAATTGGGTGGCAATTCTAAAAAGGTTGGGAACTTTTTGGGAAACTGCTATACCTTTACAGGTGATATGAATGATCTTGCGAATCGCGGCTGAGTGGTTTAGTCTTTTGCCTAGCAAAAAATGTTGCAGGCTTTTTCCATGGACTGCATCGTTTGATTCACAAGCGCAATTTTTACGGAAATTCCTCGGGATAGTCATTGGAATTTCAAAGTTCTTTCCTTGCGCACACTTTTACAAGCGGCTAGCAGTTGTACATTAGGAGGCCCAACCATTTTTAATAAAATCTGGTACGATAAGCCAATCCTCACGATTTCAAAATTTCAAACATTTAAAATGTACTTTTGTTCTTTGAAAAGCCTTGTCGGATCATGCCAAGAGGACTTGCAACCAATCTGTCTTTTCTTACCCTATTCTCTTTAACAGAAATTACAATAATTTGGAAGCAGTGGTTTTATAGATGAATGATGAGAATACAATGGACAGATACAAAGATTTATTATGATATCTTGAAAGAAAAACTGACCTAGGAAGAGAACTGACTGAACACATCAGAAGGAGGCAATCTACTTTCTGTGATCATGTCATGAAAAAAACTGGAATACATAGCGATTGCTGAAGAGCTGGAGGTCAGAAGAGGCAGAAGGAGACCAAGAGAAAAGATGCTATACAGTTTTACAGCAAAGCATGGAAGATCATCTGTGCCAGATAGGATTGAAAGTAAATGAGAAAGAAGGTAATTTATATATATATATATATATATATATATATATATATATATATATATATATATATATATATTTATGTACCAAAGATCACCTATCTTGAATTATAAGAAGAAGTAAATACGACACATACAACACAGAAGTCCGTACTAAAGATACAACAGCATTTGATAAAAATAACACTCACAAACATATAAAACTGAGACATCTAAACACACTACTTAGATGTATAAACTAAACACCCCACACATCTGTCTATACTAAATATACAGCACACTTGTCAATACTAAACATACAATACCGCTGTTTAAACATACAACATCGCTGTCTAATTATATATCAGTTGTCTGTACTATACACACAACTCAAATGTCTATTCTAAAGACATAACTCATCTGTCTATTCTAAACATTTAAAAAAAATGTGTTGCATAAACATACAACATAGCTGTCGGTACTAAATAACTTTACGTTTGGTTTTAAATTTTTTTTTATCGATAAACATAAAACACATTTGTCTATTCTAAACATACAACACACTTGTCTATTCTAAACATACAATACATTTGTCTACTCAAAACATACAACATATTAGTCTATTTTAAGCATACACAAAAGTTGTTTATATAA
>CAJHNH020007679.1:162500-177500 GCA_905116865.2 Candidula unifasciata
CACACTTGTCTAAACTAAAGACACAACACACCAGTCTGTATTAAACAGTGGCCACACCTGTCTGCACTAACCACACAAAACATTTATCTACACCAAACATAAAACACATGTGTCTATATTAAACATATAACACACTTGTTTATGCTTAATAGACAACACACATGACTATATAAAACAAACAAGACACTTGTCTTTATTAAACACACAACACACTTGTCTATGCTTAATAGAGAATACACATGTCTAAATCAAACACACGACACTAGAATATATTAAACACACAACACACTTGTCTATACTAAACACACAACACACAAGTCTATATTAAACATATAACACACTTGTTTATACTAAACACACAACACACGTGTCTATACTAATCACACAACACACTTGTCTATATTAAACATACAACACACTTGTCTATATTAAACATATAACACATTTGTCTATACTAAACACATAACACACTTGTCCATATTAAACACACAACACACTTGTCTATATTAAACACAAAACATACATGTCTATATTAAACACACAACACACTTGTCTATATTAAACATATAACACATTTGTCTATACTAAACACACAACACACATGTCAATATTAAACACACAACACACTTGTCTTTACCTCACATTTTGCTCACTTGTCTATGCCTAACACACAACACACATGTCCATATTAAACATTTAACACGTTACTCTATTGTAAACATTCAACACACTTGTCTATGTTAAACATAGAACACACTTGTCAGCGCTAAACATTCAACACACTTGTCTATGTTAAACATAGAACACACTTGTCAGCGCTAAACATTCAACACACTTGTCTATGTTAAACATAGAACACACTTGTCAGCGCTAAACATTCAACACACTTATCTGTACTAAATATGAAGCACATGTGTTTATACTAAACAATCAGCCCGTTAAACTTAAACAGTGAACTTTTTTTTCTATACTAAAATTGAACACATAGGTCTAAACGAAATAATCCACTTATGTACACTATACAACGATCCCACTTGTATACTCGCCATGGCTCTACTTAAAACAGTTAAAAAACCTATACCTATTAACCCATATGCAGCTTCACTTAATATACACAAACCTGGCTCTGATAAACATGATACTAACAAATATACGTATACTAAAACTACGTACGCTAAACACGTAAAATACTAAACGTACAGTTGCCTTTCTGTGGTATATCTCAACAAAGAATGACTTATAATCCCCATTTTCACGACAGTCTGTACTGACAGACTGACAGGTCTCGTTACTGTTATATTTTAAACTGTCAAAACACTTACACCTGTTAACCAATGTACATCTTCGTTAAATATACACAAACCTGGCTATAATAAACATGATGCTAACAAATGTACGTAGACTCTGTATACTCTAAATACGCAACATATTAAACCTATAGTTACCTTTCCGTGTTATTTATAAAAAAAAAGAATGATTTGTACTTCCCATTTTCACGACGGAGTCTGTACTGACTGACTGACAGGTCTCATTACTGTTTTACAGACGGCGGTACCGGCCAGGAATTAGGAAGGAGAAAACTTACCAGACTTGTGTGTTCTATTTAACCCCTTCAATACTTAGCTACTAACAATGCTGTTACATCTCCCTTACATGGTATAGTTTTACCACCTTGTGGGCTCTTTCCAACCGCAGTGTTTACTCGTTCGATCCTCATGGTTACTTTATCTTCTTCGTGGTCTCCTCCTACCTCCAGGTGCACTTCCATGTTGTACGCTCTCGTTTGAATCCATTTTCATTAAATTACCAAAGTTAATGCCCGGCTCGCTAGGGTAGTTGGCTAAACCGGACTGCGCAGTGACAGGGTGACGAACTCCTTGTGGTCTGGGTTCACCCCCGGGGATAGGCAGAAAAGCCACATTTCTCCCAGATTTACGGTATTTATCATCAAATCTAGGCCGAAGGGTTGCGATATCCATAATACCGAGCCTAAGGGTTAACAACTCATGGCTTCTGGATACTAAAAAAAAAAAAAAAACACTAAAGTATGTAGGTTTTTGTTTTTCGATGAATTTAATTATAGGTACTGTTCCAAAAGTTCTTGTAATTTTTTTGTTTTTTCGAATCTCACGTGATCTGTTTTAGTTTTGTTCAGGGGCTTTCTCAATCATCTCAATTCGCAGGTGGTTAGTTTTCTTTAGTGTTCTTTAGTCAATGTTCAAAGCTGACGCCGATAGCACAAAGCTGGTATAAAGACTACATTTGTAATGTATTTTTTGTCTACATTGGAATAGCTGGGTATTTCAAAATTGGGCTTAGTTTGTATGGGACATTTTTTATGTTTGGAACTCTTCTTTCAATCTGTCTCAATATTCTGGTATCACATGTAAAGATGATCCCTAAGTATTTAAAGGGTTGAGCTTACACGTCTTTATTGCCCCAGTAATCGTAAAAAATTATTATGATGAGTATTGTCTTATCCTGATACTGACTAAAGTAATGAAACAAACCAGCTCCCATGCTATGTACACTACTGAACCAGGTGCACGGACACAAAAAGAAACATATTTGTAAATAGACAGTAGAATACTGAATCAGGTGCACTGACATAGATAAAACATATATGTAAATAGATAGTACAATACTGAACCAGGTACACCGAAACAAATAAAACATATATGTAAATAGATAGTACAATACTGAACCAGGTGCACGGACATAGATAAAACATATATGTAAATAGACAGTACAATACTGAACCAGGTGCACGGACATAGATAAAACATATATGTAAATAGACAGTACAATACTGAACCAGGTGCACAGACATAGATAAAACATATATGTAAATAGGCAGTACAATACTGAACCAGGTGCACGGACATAGATAAAACATATATGTAAATAGACAGTACAATACTGAACCAGGTGCACGGACATAGATAAAACATAAATGTAAATAGACAGTACAATACTGAACCAGGTGCACGGACATAGATAAAACATATATGTAAATAGACAGTACAATACTGAACCAGGTGCACGGACATAGATAAAACATATATGTAATCAGACGATACAATACTGAACCAGGTGCACGGACATAGATAAAACATATATGTAATCAGACGATACAATACTGAACCAGGTGCACGGACATAGATAAAACATATATGTAAATAGACAGTACAATACTGAACCAGGTGCACAGACATAGATAAAACATATATGTAAATAGATAGTACAATACTGAACCAGGTGCACGGACATAGATAAAACATATATGTAAATAGACAGTACAATACTAAACCAGGTGCACGGACATAGTTAAAACATATATGTAAATAGACAGTACAATACTGAACCAGGTGCACGGACATAGATAAAACTTATATGTAAATAGACAGTACAATACTGAACCAGGTGCACGGACATAGATAAAACATATATGTAAATAGACAGTACAATACTGAACCAGGTGCACAAATAAAAAAAAACATTTGGGAGAGTGGGGGGGGGGGGGGGGGCTTAACAGCCCCGGCCCCAGGTCTTACAAATGTGCATTGAGTGAATAGATTATCAAGTGGCGTGAATAATAATCATGATAAAAATTAAAAACAAAATTACATCTACAATAATCTAGATGTGGTTAGGGATGCAGTTTAGCCTCCAAACAAATGGCGGAGGGGATGGAGGGGGGGGGGGGAATTATAAGGTACTAAGCCACCAGGTTTCAGCGCACTTTAATGAACAGAATATATAAATAACACTGTACGTATGCGGTGACGTGTAAACACATATTCCTGTCCATCCTATAAGACAGATGATTGGCATTCGCGTATCTGTGGCTTGATTGATGTGATTCATAGAGTTTGTACAAGGCGGGATTTTACAGTTCTTCGCTATGTAGCTTATGAGAGTTGCTTACTCGTTTGCGGGTGTAAGTGTGTGTGTGTGTGTGTGTGTGTGTGTGTGTGTGTTTGTGGCGGGGGCATGTGGTGGTATTTGGAGGGGAAAGGATTATTAGCGGGGGGCGGGAGGGGTGTATTTAATAATTGGCACTTGTGTGATTCCAGTACTAACCTATGGATGCGAGAGCTGGAAATCAACGAAAACTCTAGACACAAAATTAGACAGTTTTGAAAATAAATGCCTTAGAAGAATACTAAATTTCAAATGGTCAGATTTCCGAACCAATACACAAATAAGGCAAGAATCCAGGCAAGAGTATGTGTCTAATTTTATACGAAAACGCCGCTGGAACTATGTCGGCCACGCCCTTAGAACGGATAAATCAAGACTTCCTTAGCAAGCCCTCATTTGGACACCACAGGGGAAAAGATCTCGTGGAAGACCAAGGGAAACTTTACGTAGAACTATCATCAGGGAAGGCTCGCTCATGGGCCACTCAAACATCCAAGACCTACAACGGATTGCAACGGACCGCCGTGCATGGAGAGTCATGACCTCTGCCCTATGTGCCGCACTCGACACAAGAGGAAAGACTAACTAACTAACTAGTAGATAGAAACAGTAAAACAAAACAGGACATTACCAAGAGTTCTCACATGGGTGAGATCTGGTGAATGACCCCGCTGCGACTGAGCTTTATCGTTCGTTCGGCGTACGATGTATTACCGTCCGGTGTTAACATGGTGAAGTGGTCTGCGACTAACGATCCGACTTGCCCGCTGTGCAAAGCGAAGCAGACGTTAGAACACGTTCTATCCGCATGCAGGAAAGCCCTAGGTCAAGGCCGATACACCTGGTGCCACAACAAAGTGCTAAGAGAGTTGGCAGCTGTTGTGGACCAGGCTAGGACGAGGGCTAACGCGAGAAGGTAAGGTCAACCAATGCGCATTCGCTCCATCTATGCTAGACTCTGCGAGGGACTTGCTACTGGCGGTTGATCTGCTGGGCGATGAAAGGTACACTGAGTCAATCCGGAAGACCCGCCTGCGACCTGACATAGTTCTCCACTCTGCGGAGAAACGGGCAGCTCATCCTGATTGAGCTGACATCCCGTATGAGTCGCGTATGGACAAACATCACATGTATAAGCTCGAGAAATACAGTGATTAAGCAGCCGGTCTGAGGAGAGACGAGGGATACACACTACGTGTCTTTGTCGTCGAAGTGGGAGCGAGAGGTCTCGTCTCCACTTCACTCTACAATGTGGTTAAAAAACTAGGATTGCGCGGTAATGAACGGAAACGGACACTTAAACGGCTGGGCGAGGTTGCTGAGAGGGCCTCGAGCTGGATCTGGACGCAACGGAACAACGTAGGGGACGGGCCTCGGTGAGCTGGTCCGGGTGTCTAGTGGAAAAGAGTTTCTCATCCAGTGAAAGTCCATCGTGTCCGAATTGTCTGCCGGTGTTTCTCTGCCACCTGCTAACAAAAGTCCAACGTGTGTCCGGTATACCAAACGTAAGCTTGTCGCTCGGTCGTCCAGGTATGCAGACTGCTCTAATTATGCTACCGCGACGACTTCTTATCTCACAGTGCCTTCTGCAAAATAACCAAGTCGTTTTGTCCCTATCCGAACAACATCCGGTAATTTCGTGCAGCAGGGAAACCAACCCTGAGCTTCATGAACTCAGGTGGGCCCACTCTCTGAAAACATCTAGGAGCTTGTGGGCCGAAACGTTTGTCGACGGGAGATTACTTCTACTGACGATTGGTAGATCCCCGCTGTACATGCTCCCCTGTGGAGTTTATTCTTTTTCTTATTCTTCTTGTTTGTTCACCGGATGTAAGCCCCTGTGGAGAGTACCGGTTGTTTGTCCATTTGGACTCTGGCTTTGTACCAGGGTCTGATTTTTGTGTATGCATCCGTTATGCAGGCTTATTTGTGTGCGGCTGGTTGTTGCTTGCTGCTCGGGCAGATGTACTCCGACTTCGAAGGAAGCTCCTAATTAGTCGACTCTTACGACATTCTTGATGGGGAGGCAGTGGGTCTGATCGTATTTTCCCCCATCGTAAGGCCCCTGGAACAAACAGGGGTTGTTTCCATCAGAAGTTGGTTATAAAGCCTTAAATCTTGCCACGAAAACAGCGTAGAGTGCTTCACGTGTCATTTTTCCAAGATCATGTACTCGGGTACTCATGAATCATCATCACCAGGTGCCTTGTCGATTGGAGTGGTCGATCATGCCTCTGGCTGTCCAAGGTATTTTAAGCATTCTTCTGTAAAACCACATCATGAATATCCCCTTAAAATAGACTATTCCTTACAGCATGCATGTATCCGCCCTGGTGTAGTTGAAAAGGGGTGGGGGGTCGCTTGCCTCAGGTCCTAAGGTGGGGGTTCAAATCTACAACAAGATACAGTCTGGAGAAGTAAAGGCAGTCAGACTGTTGTTGATGACATCACCTATCGATTGCCCGTTGGTCTATAAAATATAGTAAGTAAAAAGTAAAGATCTATTTTCCACGCTTTCATGCTTATTGGGCATATACAGCTAGGCCTTTATACTATAGGCACTTGGTGGGTGATGTGGTCAACACCACGCCGGCCTCCTTTACTTCCCACTCATTGCTTGGTCGACCTGACAGCAAAGGTCATTCTTTTAAAGGACCCGAACCCAAAAACTTCCGATTAGCAGGCGGGCGTCTAGCAGTTATACCACGGCGACTCCCATCAATATAGGTCTCGAGATATATACCACAGTGCGCCTTTGAGGTTTGAACAACAGATCAACATTATGGCACACGGGTAGTAACCCATAAGTGCTCCGTTCTTCTTCTAACTTTAGTCCGAAGAAGCGCTGCACAGTGCACAGGCTCTTTAGAATCGGCGAGGATCCTAAATACATTAGGCAGATTTTAAATTCTAAATGCTGCCCGGGCAGCGCCATTAGGCTACTCTTTTCGATTTTCAACTGCCAAAGGATTTTGTGTGTGTGTTCAACAATGCACACGGGCTTCCGATATCACCACCCAGAGATAGGAAGAATTACTAGAAGTCTAAATCAACGTTAAAAGATACTAGCCCTTACCGGGGCGTGAACCCAGAACCCCTAGCACTCGAGGCGGACACCATGCCTAGAGACCACGCAGCTCCCCACACACAGTACGCCTATGGACGTGGAAAAACTTTCTTTTACATCATAAGAGCATATCCCCTGCAGTCCCTTGCAACCTGCTTTGTTTATCTGCCCGACACATGTAATTTTCTTTTCCTTATGATTTTTCATAAGCGACCCTGTGTAACACTGCAGCTGTTAATATCTCAGACCATTGTGGTGTGAGAATGTACTGAAGCGGTCCGACAAGCTAGTAATTACATAAACCACATTGATAGTGATCTATCTCTTTCTTGTGAACTTGTCAGATGGTGTTAAAAGCTTTTGAAATAAGTATGTAGGTGCTTGTTGAAGACAATGCCACTGGGCCAGTGGGAAAACATGACTGTGTTTTTTTGTTTATTATCTTTTTCAAATTGTTACGAAATGGATACGCTGGTACGTTTGGCATTATTTGTTTTTTATCTCCACCTTTTTATCATCATCATCATTTTGTAATACTACGTTTTGCTGGGTCACCAGTTTCTGTTGACTGTCTGATTAGCTCTCTCCACCGTTGGCGATCAGTTGCGATAGAGTTCATGGTTGCATGCCTGCGGCCTGTCCAGTAAGTCAGGTTCTGTAGCCAAGCCAAATGTCAGTTAACCAGACACTAAGCCAAATTTCAGTAAACCAGACACCGAGCCAAATGTCAGTAAACCAGACACCAAGCCTGCCAAATGTCATTAAACCAGAAACCAAGCCAGCCAAATGTCAGTAAACCAGACACCAAGCCAGCCAAATGTCAGTAAACCAGACACCAAGCCAGCCAAATGTCAGTAAACCAGACACCAAGCCAGCTATATGTAAGTAAACTAGACATCAAGCCAGCCAAATGTCAGTAAACCAGACAGCCAGCCAAATGTCAGTAAACCAGACACCAAGCCAGCCAAATGTCAGTAAACCAGACACCAAGCCAGCTATATGTCAGTAAACCAGACACCAAGCCAGCCAAATGTCAGTAAACCAGACAGCCAGCCAAATGTCAGTAAACCAGACACCAAGCCAGCCAAATGTCAGTAAACCAGACACCAAGCCAGCCAAATGTCAGTAAACCAGACACCAAGCCAGCCAAATGTCAGTAAACCAGACACCAAGCCAGCTATATGTCAGTAAACCAGACATCAAGCCAGCCAAATGTCAGTAAACCAGACACCAAGCCAGCCAAATGTCTGTAAACCAGACACCAAGCCAGCCATATATCAGTAAACCAGACACCAAGCCAGCCAAATGTCAGTAAACCAGACAGCCAGCCAAATGTCAGTAAACCAGACACCAAGCCAGCCAAATGTCAGTAAACCAGACACCAAGCCAGCCAAATGTCAGTAAACCAGACACCAAGCCAGCCATATGTCAGTAAACCATACACCAAGCCAGCCAAATGTCAATAAACCAGACAGTCAGCCAAATGTCAGTAATCCAGACAGTCAGCCAAATGTCTGTAAACCAGACACCGAGCCAGCCAAATGTCAGTAAACCAGACACCAAGCCAGCCATATGTCAGTAAACCTGACACCAAGCCATCCAAATGTCAGTAAACCAGACAGTTAGCCAAATGTCAGTAAACCAGACAGCCAGCCAAATGTCAATAAACCAGACACCAAGCCAGCCAAATGTCAGTAAACCAGACACCAAGCCAGCCAAATGTCAGTAAACCAGACACCAAGCCAGCCAAATGTCAGTAAACCAGACACCAAGCCAGCCAAATGTCAGTAAACCAGACACCAAGCCAGCCAAATGTCAGTAAACCAGACACCAAGCCAGCCAAATGTCAGAAAACCAGACACCAAGCCAGCCAAATGTCAGTAAACCAGACACCAAGCCAGCCAAATGTCAGTAAACCAGACACCAAGCCAGCCATATGTCAGTAAACCAGACACCAAGCCAGCCAAATGTCAATAAACCAGACAGTCAGCCAAATGTCAGTAATCCAGACAGTCAGCCAAATGTCAGTAAACCAGACACCGAGCCAGCCAAATGTCAGTAAACCAGACACCAAGCCAGCCATATGTCAGTAAACCTGACACCAAGCCATCCAAATGTCAGTAAACCAGACAGTTAGCCAAATATCAGTAAACCAGACAGCCAGCCAAATGTCAGTAAACCAGACACCAAGCCAGCCAAATGTCAGTAAACCAGACACCAAGCCAGCCAAATGTCAGTAAACCAGACACCAAGCCAGCCAAATGTCAGTAAAATAGACACCAATCCAGAAAGCCAAATGTCAGTAAACCAGACACCAAGCCAGCCACATGTCAGTAAGCCAGATTTATACACATAATGAAAACACAATGGACAGATAAAATATGTAATGAAGAAGTCTTGACACAAATTAGTTCACAAAAATGAACTCAATCAACAGCATCAAAAGGAGATTTTCTTTTCTAGGTCATATTGTGTTATGCAGAAAATTGAAGTACAATGTGACAACAAGAAAACTGCAGGAGGCAGTGTAGCAGATGCAAACCAAAAGAGAGCTTGTTCATCAGTTAGGCATTATGAAATGGGTGAGCAACCGATTTTGGGACCTAAAAGTCAGTGCATTACACTTTGAGTGGATATATAACAATACCCCAAGCAACACAGTTGATCATTTTCTTTTTCTTCTTTGCGTTTACCAGCTGTAAACTCTGGTGGAAAGTTCTGGTTGTTCGTTCACTTCTTGACTGCAGTCTTGATCCAGAACCTGAGTGTTGCGTGTACATCCGTTTGACAGATCTTAACATTTGTGTACAGACTGTTGGTTCCTTGCCTCTCAGGCAGATGCACTCCGACTTCGAAGGAATCTCCAAATTAGTCGACTCTCACTACATGCTATTTGATCGGCAGTGGGTCTATTCTTGTTTTCCGTATAATAGGGCCCCGGAACCCACCGGGAACCTTCACAATTGATCAGTAATACACAAATTTATTTAGACGCTTTTGTGTCTATGTTTCCGATTGAAAAAAAAAAAAAAAAAGAAGTGTATCCGATTTTCACACTATTTCCCGATAAGCTATCAAGCGTAAATGTTGCTTACACACGTTTTCTGAATAACAAAGCAAAAGAGTGCAAGAATATTCCGGGGAAAAAATATGTAGTAATAATGTAGTCTAAACGATATAATATGGTCGCTTAGATAGAACAAAAAGACAAATATAAAAAAAAATATAAGTAGTTGAACAGATTAAGACAGGTACTAACAGACACTAGACAGAAAAAAAAAAAACACAATTGATTGCGTTCATTCTGCGACGTTCTGAGATGGCGTCCTTCTGCGTTGTTTTAATTTCTGCAGCGTCTTCATTCGGCGATCGATGTCTACATTATGCGATTCTCTCATTCTGCGATGTAAATGTGTTTCTTCTTTCCAGCTTTACGTTGAAAGGGGTTCTTCTCCATGGCGTTATTGGAGAGAATTTCTGCTGCTCTTTTGGCCATCTGTAGCGTGGACAGGGCATCATACCTGGATACAATACAGACAAGAAAATCGTGTTGATGTTGCTGCTGAATCTGTTTCACTTGTTTGTTTATTGGTTTGTGTGTGTGTGTGTTCCCCGGCTGTCAACTAAGGTAGAAAGTCCTGGTTGTTCGTCTTCTAAGAAATTGTTTAAGCCAAATTGTATAGTTAGTATCCTTTACAGGATGTTGCAGAACCAACCCCAGCATTTTTTTTCTTGCTGTTGTGATTTTTAAGGCAAGTTTACGTCCAGTAGTTTGCCATTACTTTCTTGAGGGTCGGCTTCTCGATACCACTGTCGAAACCAACGCAAGGCGCAAGGCCAGCAGCTGGGATCGAACCCAGCACCCCGGCATTACAAACCGCGTTCGCAACGCCTTGGCCACAGACGCCGACCAAATGTTACAACATCCCTTTTTTTCCGCTGATTGACAACATGGCACACCGGTGTAACCCATAAGTGCGTCGTTCTAACTTCTAACTCAACCCTGAGTCTGAAGAATCTCAGTGCAGTGCACGGACTCCGTTGCACGGGTGAGGGTCCTGAAATACTTTGGGTATATTTGTAACTCCAAATTTTAACTGGCCAGCACCATTAGGCTACTCTTTTTTTTAAATTTCCAACTGCCAAGGGATTTTTTTTAACATTCGCAACAATACACTCGGGCGTCCGGTAATATTAATCAGAGACCAGGATAAATTATTAGAAGTCGACATGAAAAATCCCAGCCTTTACAGGTCTTTGAAACCGGAACGTCCAGCACTCGCGGCGAAAGCAATACCTCGAGATTATGTAGCACCCACTACATATTTAAAAAACCTCCATATCTTCGCGAAAATCTAGCACCACCTGTATATGCCCTAATCATATGCAAACATCATAAATCCGTGTGATAATATGTGTATGTCTATCACGTATGTATGTCTAATATGCGTGCATGGCTACTGTTTTCGTCCGAATTGGAACTCTGTACCTGGTTCAGAAAATAAAAACGAAGCACTAATCGGAGTATCCCGAATGTTATAAATACGTGCATTTAACTCAACTTGTTTCAGCAATTCAACTCGTATGCTTGAGTGTATTTCACTTATGTATGTATGTCTCTTAAATTTGCGACCTATATGTCTATATCTGCTGATGACAGTCTTGATAGCAAAAAGTTGGAAATAACTACATGAAATGAGGACACTGTGGTGGTAGAAAGTGGAAGAGTTGGCCTCAGTGAATAATGGAAAGACAAAAGTAATAGTGGTATCAAAGACACGAATTATTCCTAAATGTATAATATTAGTCGATGGTGTTATTTTGGGACAAGCACATGGATAACATTAGATGGAAGATGCATTACTGAGATAATAAACATAATAGGACAGACAAAAACTGCTTTTTATAAAATTAAAAACACCTAATGCAATATATCTCTGTCGTTGAAGGTTAGAACAAAAATTCTTGCTTGCTTCACACATCCAGTTTCAACATATCACTATGAATCCTGGACAATCGGTCGGCAGGCCAAACAATTTCTTGAGGCCTCAGAGATGTGGTTTTACAGAAGAATGCTTAAAATACCTTGGACAGCCAAAAAGAGTAACCAAGAGGTTTTGAAAGAGGCGGGAACCCGAAGACAACTTATCACAGACATCAGAAGGAGACAGTCATCATTTTTAGCCATGTTATAAAAAGAGGGAAAATGGAAAATGTTGTGACCACTGGAAAGATCTGTGGAAGGAGGGATAGAGGAGAGAAGATTTTTGACAGTCTTGTTGCATGGCATGGAGGTGTGCCAGCATACGAACTGATACATGCTGCAGCAGATTCCAGATTGTGAAGAGGCATGATCGCCCACGCCAGTCGACTAGGCACCTGATGATGATGATAAGGACGATCCGTCACATGCAAATAAATCATCAGACTATGACTATACTGTATATCCTGTTTCTAGACACAATTGCAGACAATTTCTTGAGGCCCAGCGTTGTGGTTTTACAGAAGAAAGCCTACAATTCACAGGACAGCCAAAATTGATTTGTCCATGCATTTCAAAAGAGGCTAGGACCCGTTAACAAACTATCACAAATATCCGAACGAGGCCGTCCTCAATTTTTTTTAATGAAAAAAAAAGTTGTAGCAGGTTGTGACGACTGGCAGGATCTGTAAAAACAGAGACATAGAAAGTCAATGCGATATGCTTCCTGGCAGCTTTTTGTCAAGGCAGGGAAGAATACAGACAAATTGATTCCTGCTGTTGGACATGAACACCTGTGGAGGAGCATGATGATCCATGAAAGTCAGCAAATCATTTGATGATGATGATGATGATAATGATGATTTCACAAGAAATGAAGCCCAAAGTCATGAACTAGCTATAGTCGCATTAATAAAACCAAATCTATGCTAATAACGACCAGGCAAAAACTATACAGTTTAAATTCTAAGAGAACGCTTCAACTCTATATTGGAGGCACTCAAGTAGAAAATGTAACTGAGCACAAGACACTGGGGTTGGTAATTGATGCAAATCTAACCTTCAACTCACACGTACAAGCCCTTGTGAAGCAAACAGCTAAAAAGGTTTACCAGCTTGCTAAAATTAAAAACTTTCTTGATGAACACACAAGAAAGATATTCTATATTTCTCATATCCAGACACATGTAGACTATTGCTCTACAATATGGGATGGCTGTTCCAGCTCTGTTATCAAGCGACTCACATCACTGCAAAAGCGCGCCATTCGCTTAATTAGTAACAATCCGAAACATATAAAGGTCTTAGACTACTACCGCTTCGTGAAAGTCTACTTTTCAATAAGGCAAAATATACTTACAAAATATTATCTCAAAAGGCTCCATGTTACTTATGGCCGTTGTTCAAATATAATGAACGGCATAGTAAGCGTCTAAACATATTACACATCCCTTAACCTAGGATAGACCTTTATAAAACCAGTTTGTCATATTCCGCAGCTCAATTGTGGAACTATCTACCACAGCACATCAAAAGTACCACTAGTCCATATACATACAATCGGAAACTGTTCGAATATTATCTGAGCACCGATTATACGCCCCCATAGAAGATAACACATATGCGAAAAATAGAGCTCATTTTCCTTGGATTTGTTACAACTAATACGTTTTACTGTCGTTACAAATGTGCACATTCCAGTGCTTGTATTGATTATTTTGATGCTATTGCTAACTTTTAATATTACTTGATATGTGAATGAAATGATGTAAGAATGGAGGGAGACCTCGAAGGGCAGAATGTTAGACGGGCCTGCGTGCCCAATTCTTAACCCTTTAAAAATAAAGTTTGTTTGTTCGTTCGTTCGTTCGTTCGTGGGCTTTTCTGGCGAGTATTCATTTCCGGTGGCTACACAAGTGTTGATATTCTACTTACTGGTCAGAGATTTGATTTCTATTAAAGATACATCAGTTAAGTGATTACAGAGGAATTAGCGCTAGATGTGCCAAAGCTAATCAAGTAATGAGGCAACTATCTCCTCTGTTGACACATAAGCAGATACCCCGGAGTACTAAAGTCAATTTAACACTATGCTATCAGTGCCAAACATATGCACTTTCATCCTCCAACAAACGTAAAATTGTGACAACAGAGATGAAATGCCTTAGAAGAAGAGTTTCAAGTAAAGACGGAATACGAAATCATGAAATCAGACGAATGCTGGGAATAAAGTCAGTCTTACAAGTCATCAAAGAACAACAAATGAAGTGGTTTTAACACCTAACAAGAATGCCCTGGTACTATCTGCCACAGCGAGCCATACTAAAACGATACAATGGGTATAGAGCGAGTGGAAGACCTCGGAAAATTTAGAGTGATGGCATTACAGATATGAGCATCAGTCTTAATAGTGCTCTTGACAGAGCTCATCAACGAATGTTACATCCTCCCGCCCCGGCCCCCACCCCCGACACTTTAGTGAGGTACAAAGTGGAAGAAAAGAAAAGGAAAGAAGAAGAAAAGTGATTTTTTTTTTTTTTTAAATTATTTCTGTTTGTTTTGTAGTATTGTTGACATTTGTAACGTATTAGTGAAGGCTGTCTAGCGACAACCGGACATTTATTTGCCGTTTGTGTTCGTGATTTTGTAAAGCTGACTGGTTCGACGTTTCGTCTGGTTTGATTCTTTTCACTGACCTGGCTAGGATCTCTTCTTTCATGGCTTGCACACTTTGTGGCCGGTGTCCAGATGACTCTGGCTTGTCCCAGTCACGAGCCCCACGATCTCTGAAGGGCTTGTTGTGTAGAGGGTCCCAAACTCTAACGTAAAAATACAGAGATAACGAATGATATCACTTATGTCTTATAGACAGGCAAAAACGAACGAATAAACGAACTTTATTTCCAAAGAGTTACACATTGGGCATGCGGTCCCTTTTTAACATTCGACCTTTTCAAGCACTCATCTTTCATAAGGCAATTGTATTCTGTCTGTCTGTCTGTCTGTCTGTCTGTCTGTCTGTCTGTCT
>CAJHNH020007679.1:182500-195000 GCA_905116865.2 Candidula unifasciata
AGGAAGCAGGAGCTATGCTGAACAAACTGGAACCATATGATATAAAACATAACGCAGTGACGTCAATAATCTCAACTTTGAAATGCATTCTTTATAAAAAGGATGACCAGCATTACCTATTCGTAGCGTAGTCAGCCATGTTGGCATCTGTTCGAGCTGCCCCGAAGGATCTAGGATCTGCAGCCTTGACTGTAGCAGGTGGTCGGTGTGGATGTTGGGTTTGATTGACTGCAGCATCAACGATTTCTGGGTGTAGTCGTAAGTCTGCTTGTGGGATGAAATAAGCAAAATACGAAGAATTAATGCACGGATGAATGAGTTGATGGATGGATTGATTGGTGGGTGGGTCGATGCATGCATGCACGAATGCCCCCACCCCCCCCCCACCCCCAACGCCCCCCCCCCCAAAAAAAGATCAAAAAAATGAATTAAAAATAAATGAATAAAGTAATGATTGGGTGGATAGATTACTGCATGGATAAATGGGTGTGTGGATGTATGGGTGGTTTTATGGATGGATGATTAAAATAATGAAGATTTGATATAACTGGAATACCTTTCTTTATGGCCTAAAGGTGTTTTGTTGTTTCAATATTTATCGTAATAAAAGTGGGAATAAAAGGAGCTTTGTGTCAAAGTTAACGAAATTAAAAGTGGGAGTAAACGGTTTTTTGCTAATGCCGATTTTTACGAGAGATTAAAAATAGGAGTAAAAGGGGTTTTGCTGGTGTCAATGTTTGCCGAAACATAAGTGGGCGTAAAAAGAATTTGCCGGTGTCAATGTTAACGGGATTAAAAGTGGGAGTAAAAAGAATTTACCGGTGTCGATGTTTGCTAGACTACAAGTAGGAGTAAAACGAGTTTTGCTGGTGTCAATGTTTACGAGATTAAAAGTGGGAGTATTTCTGATGGTTTCTCATGTGTGTGTCTGTGTGTGTATGTCTGCGTGTGTGTCTGTGTGAATGTGTTTTTGTGTGTCTGTGCGTGTGTGTCCGCGTGTGTGTGAAAAATCTCTGCAACTTCGTTGCACTTGCGAGGATCCTAAACTTCTTGGCTAAATTTCCAGAGCCGTTGGGCTACTCTTTTCGATTTCCACCTGCCAATGTTCTTTATACGTTGCAACAATACACACGGGTGTCGGCTCTCACTACCCGGAAACTGCAGCGAATTACTAGAAGTCCACGTGAAATAATCCCAGCCTTTACTGGTACCTAAACCCGGGACCTCCAGCACTCGAGGCGAACACAGTGCCTCGAGACTACACAGCCCCTTGTTGTGTGTGTGTCTATGTGTTCGTGTTTCTGTGTATATGTGTGTGTGTGTGTTTGTGTGTGTGTCTGGGAAGTAGGTACAAGAGGTTACAATAGATCAGCCATTTTAACTTGATTTGGTTATGAACTAAGAGATGATAAAGAGCCCACGTACCTCGGAGTCACATTTGATGACAGGGTGACATAGAGAAAACATATCAACTAGGCAGCAACCAAAGCCAGGAGGAAGACAGCCATACTAAAAAAAAAACTAAGTGGAACCACATGGGGAGCCAGTGGGAAAATACTCAATAAAGTATACAAGCAGAGCATACTTCCACACTTGGAATATGGGTCAACTGCATGGTGTTCAGCATCTAGTACCACATTAAAAGAGTTGGACAAAGTGCAAAATCAAGCACTCATAGTCATCACAAGAGGGATTAAATCAACCCCCATATTAGAAATGGAGAAAGCTGGGAAAACACAGGCACTGAGAGAACGCAGAGATACAAAGTTGCAAAAATAAGCTGAAAAGTTCCTCAGTATGCCAGATCACCCCATGAAAAATAAATTTCAGAACCTAGCCTTGGGATGGTTAAAAAGAAACAGCTTTACACATCAAGCAAAAAGAATATGTAGACAATCTGCTGACCTTCCAGAAATTGGTTGTCCAATTAACAGTATTCCAGAACAAACCCCATGGAGAGAGAAATGCACACTAACAGTACAAATCCAGACAAATGTGAAAGGAATATTTGACAAGAAAGAGCATGATAGTGTACAACGCAGAATGGCCACCCTCAGTTATATTGATGAAAAATACCCACAAGAACAATGGGTCAGAGTCTATACAGATGGGTCCGCAGAAAGTGCAGTTAGAAATGGTGGTGCTGGAGTGTACATCGAATTCCCAGATGGTACTAGGGATAAGTCCAGCGTACCAACCGGGAAGTACTATGATGCAGAAACTCAGGCTTTCAAGATAGCAACAGAGAAAATGCTAAATACCAATCTTGGCCCCCAGTATGTAGTAATGCTGACAGATGCAAAATCAGTACATGAAGCACTTCAGTCTAGGAAATTACCAGAATTTCAAACACTGCTGACACAACTTAGCTTTCAGCAAAGAGTTGTAATGTATTGTGGAGTGCCTGGAAATGAGAAAGCTAATCAACTGGCAGGAGAAGGTGCGACAAAAGTGCAGCCGGATGTACCAGTCACATACCACCAAAAGAAAAGAATCAATAAATTGATCAGGAAACCACCAGCCCCAGCACAAGACGAGTATTTTATTATGGACAGACCAGAACAAGTCTTTATCCTCCGCCTCAGAACAGGGCACAAACGATTACGTAACCACATGTACACAAAATTCAAGATAGGAGTATCAGCAATGTGCACCTGTGGAAAGGTGCCCCAGACAGCAGAGCATTTACTTAAGGACTGCACTGAATTTGACACATTAAGGCAAACCTTTTGGTCAGAAAGAACAGCAGTGGAACGTAAACTCTATGGACCACTGAATGAACTAACAACAGGGAAATTTATACAAGAGACAAAATTGCTGATAAAGACAACTTATTTCAGGCGAACGAAAGAAGAAGAACCAAGGCTCTATGGAGATTCCAAGGGCAGCTGAATAAAAAAAACCCACCTGCTAGCTGTCGCTCAGGAAGACCCTTCTTTTCATCCATGCAGATTGTTATGTCCCTTAGTTTGTCATCATGGAGACCACGGCTGTTATCTCCATTGACCGGCTGTAGATCGAAACAGAAATGAAAATACACGCAGAAAATGTAAATGTTATTATTATTGTCATAATCGGTTAAATGTCCGAGGTCATAATTCACATGACAATATTTATACATGTGCAACATGTGCAGTTGCACAGGTCAGCAAAATAAAGCTAGTAGGAAAAAGATCACAGATTGGCCTTCTTGTTTTTCTTCTTCTTCTTCTTCTTCTTCTTCTTCTTCTTCTTCTTCTTCTTCTTCTTCTTCTTCTTCTTCTTCTTCTTCTTCTTCTTCTTCTTCTTCTTCTCTTCTTATTTTTTCTTCTTCTTCTTCTTCTTCTTCTTCTTCTTCTTCGCTTTCACCGACTGTAAACTCCGGCGGAAAGTTCTGGTTGTTTATCCACCTTTGGATTTTAGTCTTTTTCCAGAATCTTGAGTGCTGCATCAGATCCGTTTCACACATCTGGCTTATTTTTATGCAGACTGTTCCTTGCCTCTCACGCAGATACACTCCGACTTTGAAGGAAGCCCCCGGTTAATCGACTCTTAAAACAAGCTTATTGGGGAGGCAGTGGGTCTATTTTTGCTTTACTCACAATGGAGCCCTAAAACCCATAGGCGGATAATCAATTAATGATTTTAAGTATCACAATATGGACATCATCAGTTTCAGCGCTATAATGGACAGAGCCGTCTAAACAGTATGATGGGCCCCTGGGTTAACCAACGTTTTTAGGCCCTACCGATAATAGCTGAGAGGGATAAAACTTTCCTTTATGGCAAACTGTCGTACAAAAGTTAGCACGGAGCTCTTCTACTCGTGGGATCTTCGCGGCAAGTGCCAAGAGAGCCCATGCGGTTAGACTGCAGTGATAATGCGGTTAACTAACGTTGTTATGAAACTGTTAAAAGTTAGTTGCTTATCATTACAGGACGTTGCAGAAGCAAGAGCATCAGTTTTCTTTTAAGGGCAAATTTTAGGTTTAGTAGTTTGTCATTGCTTACTGAAGGGTTAACTCTTTGTACCCCTGTCTAAAACAATGAAAAGATCATTCATTCATCTTTGGGAGATGCAATTTTTCGTTAATTTGAAGCCCCATCCTGGCTCTTGCCAGGTTCCGCAATAAAGCCCGACCATAAATAAGGTGTAATAGCTGAACGCGGTTTCTGTGACATCTCCACGGGTGATCCTCATCCGCATGGTGGCACTTTGGGTCATCGGGTGTTTATCGCTTTTGTGATGTCCTAGTGGGGTATAAAATCTACTCTACTACTCTAGAAACCAACGCAAGATAAAATTAGGAATCCCGGCATTACGACGCGCATTCGCAACGCCTAAACTACAGACACCGACAGTGAACCTGTAAAGCGAGAAAATTTAACTTGTTTTAAAGTAGGTTCTTATCTAACCTGACAAAAAAATCAGGTCGGAAAAGACAAAGGGCGATAATATGATTGTAACTAGTAACGTAATATTTCAATAGTAACGACCCTTGAAACTACACAAAACACTGACTACTGGACCACTGGCTAAATACATACCAGAGCAAGTGCCGCTGCAGCACTGGCCTTACTAGGAGCTTGCCAGGGCAGAGGAGATGAGAATCCAGGGCCTACGCCCTCAGTTTGTCCCGACCACCTTTTCTCAGTGGCATCCACATGCAGGTCCGCCCATGCTTGGCTGATCTGGCTCACAGGTCGTTCTTTATCGTGATTCAGTTCTGCAGATGTATCAGTAGTTTCGTATTTAATTATTTATATAGTAAAGTAAGAAAAGAGCCAATTTACACGCCTTAATGTGTATCGGGCTCATAGGGCTAAACCTATATTTGACAGACTAACTGGGACTAGCGGGTGATATGTTCAGCATCCTGTCCTCCGCCTTTACTTTCCATGACTTCACCTGGTACCCACTCAAGGCTGGATCGATGTGGGAACAGAGGAAATTTTTGGAAGAACAAAAAAGTTTTGGAATTTGAAACCACGACCTTCACATCTGCAGCAAACGTTTAGCCACTAGACGACGCCGCTCTCAGTGACCGGTCAAACGTTTAGCCACGAGACGACGCCGCTCTCAGTGATTAGTCAAACGTTTAGATAGTAGTCTATATAAGGTTAATGGACTTAGATATATTAATATTTATAGTTTAAATGTGCTACAAAAGTGATTGTTATAGTGTAAATATGCTACAATACTGATAATAATAGTTTCAATGTGCTAAAATACTGACGAGTTTAGTTCAAATGTGCTACATATTGATATTAGTAGTTCAAATGCGCTATAATATATATATATATATATATATATATATATATATATATATATATATATATATATATATATATATATATAAAGGAGTCCTTTACTTTCCTTTGCTTTGTACAACATATGTGCAGCATGTCATACCTCTTCACTGAAAAAAGAGGACATGGGAAATGTTCTATTGTTTCACTATTCATTTACGATAAGCATAATCTCCTCACATTGCTGGTCCCAGGCCCGGATGAGATAGGAGTAGGGTTGGACGTGGGCCCAGCTCCCTTACACTGTAACAAAAATCATTTGCTACAGAAATTCGCAATTAGCACAGAATATAACGGAATGTAGGAATAAACTTCCAGCTTCACAAAAAATACAATGGCTAGATCGCTAAGCAAATGGACGCTTCGCTAAAAAGTAAAGAATCTAGACCCGTAGCTAGAAAGCTAAGCGTCCGGACGTGTAGCTTGATCGCTAAGCATCTGGACGCGTAGCTAGATCGCTAACCACCTGGACGTCTAGCTAGAAAGCTAAGCATCTGAACACGTTGCTAGAGAGCTAAGCATCTTGACGCGGAGCTAGAAAGCTAAGCTTATGAACGCATTGCTAGAACGCTAAGCATCTGGACGCGTAGCTAAAACGCTGAGTGCTCAGGCGGGAGAGAAACCATGGTGCAAATCCTCACTAAGGTAATCATTTTCTGTAGAGAGCTAAAACACATCCTAACCTGCACAGTCCGTGGCGACTGCACAAGCCTACGGTTTTAAATCAAAAGACAGACTCAATGCACTCCTTTCCTATATTGCCCTTACAAGTAGTAAATTCAAGCTGTAAAGTACCTATTTCTGACGCCTTCGGCGACATTAGGTTATAAGGCTAAATCTAGATTCTAAAAAACAACCAGCAGTCGGTGAGTGATGTGGTCAACATCACGCTGACCCCCTTTGCCTCCAAAGACATTTCCTGGTACCCATTTAAGGCTGGATCAACCTGGAAACGACAGTTATTTTTGTAAAAAAAAAAAAAAAAACAATTCTGGCTCCGTCAGGACCTGACGGATCAGCAGACAAGAGTCTAGCCACTACACCATAGAGGCTCCAGACACTAAAGTCATGATTTTAATTCAGTCAGCCAGTACTCACTTTCTGGCCTCTGCCTTTCAGAGTTCAAAGACTCACAGTCGTCCTCTTTTAGCCTCTTGTGTTTGCTTCGCTTGAAGTATTGTCGACATTTGTAGATACAGTAGATGGAACTGCAACCCCCATAGATGAGGACCATGATGGGAAGGACACAGAACATGGCCATGTTGTTGTCATCGGAGTAGAACTCCTGAAACAGAAACAGAAATCTGCAAGTTTTCCAAGACGCTTTAGTCTTAAAGAACCCATCAAAGATGCAAACAGCGGGTAATGGAAATTGAGAAGCGACAACGAAATTCATAACCTGTTTAAATAACCACTGATCACTGGCATCATGCGAGCGAATAGACTGAAATGGTTGGGGCATATTAAAAGAATGTCAGATGACAGAGAAGTTAAACTGTATACACAAGGGAGATGAGTGGTCGTAGACCACGAGGCAGACCAAAAAGACGATGGAGAACAAACGAACGAACGAACTTTATTTTCAAAGGGTAACAGATAGAGATAATGTCCGGACAGACCTGCAAACACTTAGTGTCACTAACTGGAAAAAGAACGCCAACCAGAGAGATGAATATAGGTGGGTGATATCTGCAGCAATGAACCTCAAGGGCTCAGAATGCTTAAGAAGAAGTAGTCTCAAAGTCGTGAGGATCGACTTAATTGCACTGGATTTTATGCCATACGGCTCGGTCTCTTGTCACAGAAAGACTAGCAGCCTGCCGAGAGCCCAACGGCGAGCAAGAACTCTGTAGCTCTGGCGACGAGCCCTAGGGATCTCCATAAAAATTGCACTCGCTGACTGAAAAAGCGCAGACGCGGAACGAATCCATGACCTTCAGAGACCTTTTGTGTGTAGTAAAGATGTTAAGTCGGTGTCTGTGGCTCAGGCGTTGCCAACGCGTCTCGCAATACTTGAGTGCCGGGTTCGATCCCAGCTGCGAACAGTTTGTCTTGCTTTGGTTTTGACAGCGGTACCGAGGGCTGACCGTGCAGGTGGCAATGGCAAAATACTTAATTTAAAATTTTCCTAGAAAAGCCACAACAGCCAAAAATTGCTGGGACTTGTTCTACAACGTCCTGTAAACCATACGCAATTAACCCTTTCAGGGAAGCTAGATTTTTCAGGATTTGTTATGTACTTACGTGATTGCACATCGGGCATTTACAAATGTGCTCCATTATCTAGTTTAAAGGATTTGAACAACGGATCAAAATCATAGCACACGGTAGTAAGCCATCAGTGCTACGTTCTTCTTCAAACTAAAGTCTGAGTTTGAAAAATGGCAGCACAGTGCACAAGCTCTGTAGCACCGGCGATGATCCTGACATACTTTTGGCAGATTTTAAACTCGAAATGTTGCCCGGGTAGCGCCGTTAGGCTACTCTTTTCGATTTCCAGCTACCAGGGGATTTTTTCGACCCAAAGACTCGGGGAATTACTAGAAGTCCGTCGACGTAAAAAATCACAGCCTTTACAGGGAATGGAACCCAGAACCTCTAGGCACTCGAGGCAGACACCATGCCTCGAGACCACGAAGCCCCCTCTCAGTTATCTAAAGGTACCGCGACCGAAAGATCCCAAACGAAATTGGTTTTAACTTCTAATATCTTGACCTCGAAGATAACAAATACTTGTTTCAGAAGACAAGTAAAGTAGTCTCTCTCTCTCTCTCTCTCTCTCTCTCTCTCTCTCTCTCTCTCTCTCTCTCTCTCTCTCTCTCTCTCTCTCTCTCTCTCTCTCTCTCTCTCTCTCTTTCTCTCTTTATCTCTCTCTCTCTCTTTCTTTCTCTCTCTCTCTCTCTCTCTTTATCTCTCTCTTTCTCTCTCTCTCTCTCTCTCTCTCTCTTTCTCTCTTTATCTCTCTCTCTCTCTCTTTCTCTCTCTCTCTCTATCTCTTTCTTTATCTCTCTCTTTCTCTCTCTCTCTCTCTCTCTCTCTCTCTCTCTCTCTCTCTCTTTCTTTCTAATTGTAACCTACCAAGGCATCGCACAAGTGATACATACTCGGTGACACAAAGTGCCACCATGAGGATGAGGATCCCCAGTGGAGAGGTCCCAAAAACCCCTTTCAGCAGCTAGGCCTAATGGCCCTTCTAAATTTAGGGTCTCCGGGAAAGGCCAGGAAGGGGCTTCAAATAACGAGAAATTGCATCCCTCACGGGGACAACTATATAATTAGTAAAGCAGTGGCTATTTTTACACGATTTTATTAGGTTCGCCTTTGTTCATTTGTTGTGTACACCCTTTGCATCTGAAACACACCCACTCCCAAACACTGACGGTGTCGAACCTAAAAGCCTTCAGAATGCGAGGCAAATGACTCAACTATTTGGCCACAAAACCTCTAAAATGACGAAAAAGTACTACACAGGTTTTAGGTCTCAGGATCCATCTTACTCTGTAAAAGTGATGTTATAAAGTAAGGAAGTTTTTTCCAAGTATTCCAGGTGTGTTGAGCAAATAGGACTAGACCTACAGTTTATAGATCAATTGGCAGTGGGGGAGTGATAAGGTCAGCATCCCCCGGCCGCATTTACTTCCCACCACTGTACCAGGTACGCACTAAAGGCTGGGATGACCTGAGAGCGAAACTCATTTTCTGAAGAAAAAAAAAGTCTGGCTTTTTCAGAACCCCAACCAACGACCTTCCGAACTGCAGGCGAGCACCTTGACGCTACACCACGACAGTTCTCATCTTATCCTGTCTTATAATTATTGATTGAAGATCGGAATCGAAAGCTGACAATGGGCTCAATAAATCGAACTAAGATATTTACCTGTACGCAGGTAAATCGATTTGTCTCTATTAATCTTATGTCTGCGAGTTTCCTTCTTGCTCTTTTCCAAAAAGAGCGGTGGTGGTATAGTGGTTTTTCTGCTTGCTGGTCCACACTGTGGCCGGGGATTCAAGACTTAAGTGTCACAAGCTGTTTTTTTTTTCTCCCTTTCATCGCAGTACACGGGACATTACCATAAGCGCTCAGTTCTTATCTTCATCAGCTACTGAAGATTATCAATTCCGTTATAAGTACGGAATGGACTAGTGGCTAATGACGAGTCTCTGTCACTAACACTATTGCGTGACATGGGAGTAAAGAATGGTAAAGCATATCTGCGCCGTCTTCGGATTATAAGATAGGAGACCTCATAACCAACCTCTCATGTTGAAGACACAGAGTGGCTGCTGCATCGGAAATGTCCAGTGTCTAGTAGCGTCTATCTTGATAACATCAAACAACATCAATTCCAACAGCAGTTTGATTGTATGTCCGTCTTGTCTTTCTACTAGGTGTAGTGAGTCGAAATAACAGTTGCATTTTATGTCTTGTCTTTCCTCTGGGAGTAGTGTGTCGAAATAACAGTTGCATTTTATGTCTTGTCTTTCCTCTGGGTGTAGTGTGTCGAAATAACAGTTTCATTTTATGTCTTGTCTTTCCTCTGGGTGTAGTGTGTCGAAATAACAGTTGCATTTTATGTCTTGTCTTTCCTCTGGGTGTAGTGTGTCGAAATAACAGTTCCATTTTATGTCTTGTCTTTCCTCTGGGAGTAGTGTGTCGAAAAAACAGTTGCATTTTATGTCTTGTCTTTCCTCTGGGAGTAGTGTGTCGAAATAACAGTTCCATTTTATGTCTTGTCTTTCCTCTGGGTGTAGTGTGTCGAAATAACAGTTCCATTTTATGTCTTGTCTTTCCTCTGGGAGTAGTGTGTCGAAATAACAGTTGCATTTTATGTCTTGTCTTTCCTCTGGGAGTAGTGTGTCGAAATAACAGTTCCATTTTATGTCTTGTCTTTCCTCTGGGTGTAGTGTGTCGAAATAACAGTTCCATTTTATGTCTTGTCTTTCCTCTGGGTGTAGTGTGCCGAAATACCAGTTGCATTTTATGTCTTGTCTTTCCTCTGTCTGTAGTGTGTCGAAAAAACAGTTTCATTTTATGTCTTGTCTTTTCCCTGGGTGTAGTGTGTCGAAGTAACAGTTTCATTTTATATCTTGTCTTTCCTCTGGGTGTAGTGTTTCGAAGTAATAGTTTCATTTTATGTCTTGTCTTTCCCCTGGGTGTAGTGTGTCGAAGTAACAATTTCATTTTATGTCTTGTCTTTCCCCTGGGTGTAGTGTGTCGAAGTAACAATTTCCTTTTATATCTTGTCTTTCCTCTGGATGTAGTGTGTCAATATAGCAGTTTCATTTCATGTCTTGTCTTTCCTCTGGGTGTAGTGTGTCGAAATACTAGCTTGATTATATGTCCATCATGCCTTTCCTCTGGATGTAATGTGTTCACTAGCTGAGCCAATCTCTCCAGACCATAATGATCTCTTCTTGCCTACGGATTGTTAACTTTCTCTCAAAGGCCTTGACCTCATCTAGCTTGTCATGCATTCTACCAATTGGTGCAAAAGCAGCCAATCCTTCTCCGAGTTCCTTTCCTGAAACTCCTGCAAGAAAGCTCTTTAATATCTTCAATCCATATTTCCTGGCGCGGCCTCTTGCTCTCACTTTAGATCTTTTTATGTTTAGTGCCTGTATTGGTAGTTGTTCAGACTCAGACTGCATTCTTACTTAAAAAAGGAAACCATGTAATCTTTTGTTTCTGAATGAATTTGCTGCATGGTGTTGTCCCTACAGTCTGTCTGATAAAAACATTCCTACCTTTGTCTTGGATGTTTAAGTTGGCGGCTTTTCTAGCGCATTTCGATTCACATTTGTTAATTTTACGTAGGTTAGCCTTTAGATAATGTACAAGTCTGGATGGTAGCACAGTGTTGGTATGAACATGTTGTTTATAATCTGTTTACTGGCACTCATACCTGTGTTTGGATGTCTCAATATTGGTGTCAGTTGATATATATGTTCTGGTGGCTCTTTGGCGTCTTGTTTCTGTTTCCCGATCTATTCTCCCGTCTTTCGAGAATATATTTCCTAGTTATTTAAATTAGTTAATTTGATTTAGACAATTACTATTCAACCCGATATTGTTAACCACTTGTCGTAAATTACCTTTTTAATAATTTCGGCCAAGCGAACAGTTGGTCCTGACCCAATAGTTTTAAAGAAAAATCAACATTAGATTTTTCTATCCAGGCGAATTTTTCAATTGTCTATGCTATCAAGCCGAAGCAGCCTAGCAAATGCGTTCCAGGAATTGTTTCTGGAAGTAAAGTCAGCCGGAGTAGTACTGGCCCCATCAAAAATATAATGATGAGTTATGTACATTTGAGACAAGCACAAAATCACCACAAAACGTTGGAAAAGGGCTATGAGTTTTCTTTATGGACTCGCAACACCCACTTTGAGAACCCCTTCATTACAATTGAAGACAATATTTAATATTTTCTCAATGCAGGTAATGACGAACAAATTCTCATGTATTGATCCTTATAGGCTGTACCGAATATACGTCCAGTTGCTATTTACATAAACATTGTATAGCATATGTCAACAATAACCGTATCCACGTGAACAGAGCAAGCACAAAAAGGCTGAATTTGTCCACTGCAATCAATGAAAGCCATTGCAAAGGAAGGAACATAGATCGGAGAGGAAGCGACGGTGATACAGGACAATGTCACTTTTGTCTTTGCTTTCTTACTGTGTTCAGAGGCTTCCGATGTTTATCATCAATCAATAAAATAATCGATAAACTATTTTTTTTAAATGTAGGTTCTGTTGAAGGTGGATGCAGTCACTGTAGTATACCGTGTGCTTGAGAATCAGTAGCATAAACACGCGATTGTAACAGACTCACAAATCATGCTAGGAAATGTGGAAAGATGTATGCCCTTTCATAGTCCCACGCGTCCATTGGATATTTTCTCCAGGGCAGGCAGGTTCCTTGAGAAAAGAATACGCAGACGGACTGGCTGGTGTTGAATCCCTTGGTGGTAAATTGATGTGTGATGACCTGGATGGTATTAAGACCTTTTCGGAGTGAGTGAAGAGTGGGGAGGCAAAAATAGATCATCAAGGTTCGAAGACAATGAATGGTGCAGCGAGGGCTGACCCTTGGGATCTAGCTGACACGCACACATACACGAAGGAAAGGCAAGTCGGGCATAAAATCAGTCTAATGAAGATGGCGATGGAGGGAGAATGAAGATGTCCCAAGTTTTGTGATG
>CAJHNH020007679.1:202500-275000 GCA_905116865.2 Candidula unifasciata
AAACTTGTTAACTTTACATCTTATGACATTCTTCTTCATCTTCCGTTTATTCCAGAGTGAAATATAGACTGTCAACCAAATCCCGCCAAGTAGTCCTATCGTTTGCTATCGAATGCAGCTCACCCCATGTTCCTTTTCTCTGTCGTTTTAACCTTACTCTGTAGCCCCGTTTTCCTTTGTGTGTGTGTGTGTGTGTGTATGTGTGTGCGTGTGTGTGTGTGAGTGTGTGTGTGTGAGTGTGTGTATGTGTGTGTGTGTGTGTGTGTGTGTGTGTGTGTGTGTGTGTATGTCTGCCTTTATTTCCCTCGGAATTTACAGATACCTATTTGCAGCTGGGTCAACTTAATGAGCTCTTTCCGTTTTGGAAACTTCTTTGGGTCAAGATTTGAGCGTATGACACGCAGTGGAGAACTGGTAAAGTAGGTAACTAAGTTAACGAAAGTGAGACAAATAAGGAGATAAATAAGGAGTATATAAGTGTGCTACATGTTTAACTTTGCTCAAACGATTAAAAAAAAAAAATAAATAAATACAGTAACTGACTATTTAACAGACTGAGTAAATCATTACACTGAATAAAGACATCCCCATCGTCATTACCAGCATCTTCATGTCTTTCCATTTATACGGCACACTCCCTGGGTGGGTTTATAGACACCATTTTCAAAGAGGGGGGGGGGAATGACCCACTGCTACCTAACAATCGTGACGTAAAAGGCGACTAATTAGTAGTGTTTCCTTTAAAGCCAGAGTGCATCTGCATGATAGGTGAGGAGCCAACAGTCTGCGTATAAATTAAGAAAGGTCTGTAAAACAGATTTGCGCGCAAACATCAAGTCCTGGAAAAAGACCAAAGTTCAGAAGTGGACGAACAACCAGAACTTTCCACCGTAGTTTCTAGCCCGTTAACACTAAGGAATTAAAGAATGTGTAGCACAGTGCTTGTGATCTTTTTCTGTAGTCTTTTCTATTCCAATCTTTTTAGAATAAGCAGGTGTCTTGGTTTTACTTGAATGTATGCGCCTGCGCTTGTCGTTTGTTTTCAATTCAGTTCCTGACGGGAGAAACTTTGTCCGCTTCTGTTCACGATGTGCTCATCGTGCAGCCAAATACAGACAAGAGTCTTCATAAAAATGTAATTTTCGCAGTGTTATACATAGACATATAGCTGTGAATCCTGGACAATCGGTAGGAAGGCCACACAATTTCATGAGGCCTCAGAGATTTGGTTTTACAGAAGAATGCTTAGAATACCAAAAAAGAGCAACCAAGAGGTTTAGAAAGGGGCGGGAGCCCGAGGACAACTTATTACAGACATCAGAAGGAGACAGTCATCATTTTTTGGCCATGTTATTAAAAGAGGGAAAATAGAACATGTTGTGACCACTGGAAAGATCTGCGGAAGGAGGGATAGAGGAAGACAAAGAAAGAAGATTCTTGACAGTCTTGTTGCATGGCATGGATATGTGACAGCACACTAACTGATACATGCAGGAGATCGCAGATTGTGGAGAAACATGATCGCCCACGCCAGTCGTCAAGGCACCTGATGATGATGATACATGGAACAATTTAAACACACAGAAGCGATAACAAATGGGTTTCTAACCAATAATACAAAAACAATCCATTTTTGCTTACATCAGAAAGAGACGATCTATATTATTTGGTTATGTCGTGAGAATGAGAAAACTTGAGTAGGAAAGTTTGAGGGAAGAAAAGGCAGACAGAGACCGAGAGAAAAGATGCTGCGCAGTTTGACATTATGGCAGGCAGGATCATCTATGTCAGAATTGATTGAAAATACACAAGACAGAAGGTTGTGGATAGACGTAACTACGCCACACGACATCGACTCTAAGCAGAAGAAACTGCCAAACTGTCAATTACTGCCGGTATTTTACCACCTTTGTAGTGTGGGCAGAAGGTCTTTGAGCCTAAGGATATACGGCCGCATGGCTAGTGCTGGCGCCAAGACTGTGCGAATGATGAAAAAAATATCCCCAGCCTTACTGAGGATTTACCTCAGTCTCCCGCTTAAGAGCCCAGCATACTAACCGTTCGGCCAGCCCGGCTCTCTAGCCTAGTTGGCTAAACCGGATTGCGCGGAGACCGGGTGACGAACTCCTAGTGGTCCAGGTTCAATCCCAGGGGTAGGCAGGAAAGCCACATTTTCTCCCAGATTTACGGTATTTACAAATGAATCAAGGCCGGAAGGTTGCGATATCCATAATACCGAGCCTAAGGGTTAACAACTCATGGCTTCTGGATACTAAAACAAACAAACCGTTCGGCCAACCGCTCCTTAGTAGAAGAACAATATATTTAAAAGGTACGCGCAACAATTCCTTAATTAAACAATTAAGTAACTGAAACCATGAAAATTATTCGACATAAACTAAATGCAATAACAAACTGCTATCAAGATGCATGTTAAAAGCTGCAATCGCAATTCCCATCAGAAAACAATGAAATTACCGCAGCAACAGTAACTAATAACATGCAGCTGCGTCTGCCCCAAACAGTTTATTAACCTTATGGAACGAACGATCAGACAGCTTTTGAACGCTTAGCGGATATATTGGCGAATTAACTTGTAAGACCTTTTCTGTCCAGATACAAGTTGCCAGTGGCTGCCCAGTCTCTATGGAGACAGCAAGATGACGTATCAGTTGCGCTTGCGTGAACTTTTTACAAGTGTTTGTTGTCTAAGTGCGAATGTGTGTGAGTATGCGCGCGCGCGAGGGTAAATGACTGTCTTTCTGTCATACTTAAAAATTTTATTGATATTTTATTATGCAACGAGAGAGTCTCGTGGCATACAGTTTGTGGTATAATTGCCTGCTAAGACAATGATACGAGATCAATCGCCAGCCAAGACAAAAAAATCTATATTTTAACAATACGGCAATGAAGTCGCACATATCTTATTAACAAGGTCGGAAATAACTTATAAAAGTCTCATGGAATTGTATGGAAAGCAAAGTTTACACCGTCTTAAGTGACGGGACATAAAACTTATAGTTAAAACACTCCACTCCACCCCTTTCCTTTTTCTCCTCCTCCTCCTTCTTCTTCCTCTTCTTCTTCTTCTTCTTCTTCTTCTTCTTCTTCTTCTTCTTCTTCTTCTTCTTCTTCTTCTTCTTCTTCTTCTTCTTCTTCTTCTTCTTCTTCTTCTTCTTCTTCTTCTTCTTCTTCTTCTTCTTCTTCTTCTTCTTCTTCTTCTTCTTCTTCTTCTTCTTCTTCTTCTTCTTCTTCTTCTTCTTCTTCTTCTTCTTCTTCTTCTTCATCTTCTTCTTCTTCTTCTTCCTCTTCGGTCTCATTAACTTCTTGTTTCTCCTCCTCTTCTATTTCTTCGTTAGCCTTAATAATCTTCCTCCTTCTTCTGCTCTTCCTTCACCTTTTCCCCCCAGTATTCTCTTTATCCACTAAGCACATCCAATAACAACTAGAACATCTACTTTAACATTAACTTTTTTTTGTATTAAACTCGTTCTGATATTGGCTGGGAAAGTCAACATCACGACAAGGGTATCTTCGTTAATGGCATAATATCGGCTTTATGCATGGACAAATTGGTCACCTATTGATTAATGTTTCTCAATCGTTTTTTATATTTACTTTCTAATGGCTTAGTTTCCAAAACCCGTGACAATAATTCATCTATTTTATATACCCAACCTCCGAGAAACAGGTTTTGTAATGGCATTAGCATATTGTACTCACTTTCGAAATAGGAATACGCCAACTAAAGATGTGATTTTCTAACAGGTAGACACTTTCAAGTACCTTAATACTTCTTCTTCTTTTTTCTTAGTCTTCTTCTTCTTCTTCTTCTTCTTCTTCTTCTTCTTCTTCTTCTTCTTCTTCTTCTTCTTCTTCTTCTTCTTCTTCTTCTTCTTCTTCTTCTTCTTCTTCTTCTTCTTCTTCTTCTTTTTCTTTTTCTTTTTCTTCTTCTTCTTCTTCTTCTTCTTCTTCTTCTTCTTCTTCTTCTTCTTCTTCTTCTTCTTCTTCTTCTTCTTCTTCTTCTTCTTCTTCTTCTTCTTCTTCTTCTTCTTCTTCTTCTTCTTCTTCTTCTTCTTCTTTTTCTTCTTCTTCTTTTTCTTCTTCGTCTTTCGCGTGGGCTACGATGTCGCATTGTGAGGGAAAACAAGAATAGAACCACTGCCTCCACAACAAGCATGTCGTAGGAGTCGACTAACTTAGACATCCTATGGAGTCGGATTGCATCTTTCTGAGAGGCAAGGTACGAACTGTCAGCATACAAATAAGCCAGATCTCTAAAACGGATGTGCATCCAACTCTCAGGTCCTGAACAAGACTAAAATCCACGGGAAGACGAATAACTAGAACTTTCCACCTGGGTTTTGTGAGGAAGAAAAAGATGTTGATATAATGGAATGCTTTTACAGCTGGATTGAGCATAAGAAGCTTAGAAAACTCTTTTATGTCAGGAAGTCACAATAAAGACATAAGGAGTGGATTGGTACTATAAGACTGAAGAAAGTATATATTGCTTCTGGGTGGCCGAAGCTTTGAGGTACTACGTCTACCCCTAACTGGAGCAGACTACGTATGATTCCCAGCAAGGTCGATATGCATTTTCACAAAATAAATAATGAGTGCTGCAGATCAAGGTCTACATCATTCACTTCAGACCGCAGTGAACTAGTTAGTTATGCCTCTGCTCTGTTCACTCGCTGCTAAAGAGCCCATACATCTACCTTTCATGTTACAGGCTACTACCGAGTAGTTCAGAACCAGCCAGTCAGTCTTTTTATTCGTTTCCCAACACACCTGATTCCCTGGAGATAATATCTAAGAGATGCTAACTTCTTGGTATCTCTAAAGTGATGCATGCCAGTTTACAAGAAACCTAACTGTCTGAGCTTTTCTCAACATACTCTGTAAATGAGTCATATTCACGCTGTGAATGCATCTGGTTTTTAAGCTAGTGAAAGTATGTAGTGACTGCCTCCACCTATATACTAAAACTAGATGCTGTGATATCATAAACCAGGCTTTGTTGGACTAAGCGATGTATATTTCGCTTGTTTTTTCCTTCTGCTTGTCATGGTACCTCCCCACAGCAGAAGTGGTTGATGATGATGATAATAACGATGATGATGATAATGATGAATGACTTTCAAATGGCACTGGAAACGAGCCTAGCCATTCTGGCGGCGGAAGTCCTCCTAATGAGAAAACTGACATTATACGTCAGAACTATGTCAATAGTCAATGATACTTAAAATGCCCCTGACAGCAAACGGTTGTTTTACACGACAATTAACGGCAAACTTGGAAGTTGATGAGGGTGATGATGATGATGATGATGATGATGATGACGACGACGATGAGAGATTACGAGAATGATAATGTCGGTGGTGATGATGACGATGATGAGGATGACATGCAAATTATATTTTTTTGAAGATATGTGTATAGTGAGGCACGTCTTGTATATTGTATCTAATTATGTTTACATTCAGCTTATGGTATCAGTGTTATGGCTTCTTCCTGAATGTATACCTGGGAAAATTATTCCTTTATCTGTTCAGGAAAACCTTGACCTAGCAGTTGCGACCGTTGACCTCTTTCGTCCCTAAGCAACGATGTTTTAAATTTTGCGGTATCAATATGTTTGAAGTTTGAGGTTTGAACAACGGATCAACTTCATGGCACACGGGTAGCAACCTATAAGTGCGCCCCCTGTTCTTATAACTCTTGTCTAAGGTCGAAGAAGCTCAGCACAGTGCACTGTTCTGTAGCACCGTCAAGGATCCTGAAATACTTTGGGTAGATGTTTAACTCCAAACGGTTGCCCGGGCAGCGCCGTTAGGCTACTGTTTTCAGTTCCCAACTGCCAAAGAATTTGTTAAGTGTGCAACAATGCCCACGGGCGTCCGATCTCACTACCCAGAGACTAGGGAGAATAACTAACTAACTTCTACCCCACCAGGGCACAACACAAGCGATAAACACCAGATGACACAATGTGCCACCATGTGGATGAGGATCACCGTGGAGAGGTCACAGAAACCGCGCTCAACCATTAGGCCATAAATATGGCCCAGATATATTGCGGTCCCTGGAAAGAGCCAGAGTAGGGCTTCAAATAACGAACCATTGCATCCCACAAGAGGATGACAAAATAAGTATATACCAGGTGGAATCACTAGAAGTCGCAGGTTGACCCAGCATGAACAGGGTACCAGGATGTACGTTCTCGTGAAGTAAACACGGCCGGCGTAACGCTGACCACATTACCCACCTGGTGTCGATTGGTCTGTAAAAATATGGGTGCTCTTCCCATTTACCCGATGCGCCTAAAGGAGTGAACAGAGGCTTTTACTCACTTTCCTTTACTAAGTCCACGTAAAAAAAGTTCCAGCCCTTACTGGGGATTAAACCCGAAACATCTAGCACTCGAGGCGGACACCATGCCTCGAGACCAAGCAGCCCCCCCCCCCCCAACCCCTTTTGCGGTATCAATATGTAATTACTATAACTTCTTAAAACCCGGGAAGTTCTAGTTTTAAGTAGCCAATATTTGAGTACGTGAAATGTAAAGAACTAAGTACCCTTTTCCACACCCTTGGGTGTTTTGTGTCAATAGTAACGTAAAGTGAAGGACACTTTATTACGTGTCTTTATGCATATTGGGCATATAGGGCTAGACATAAATTATATAGACCTATCGGCACTCAGTGGGTGATGTGATCAACATAACTCCGGCCGCATTGTTTATATAGTTCTAGACCTATATTTTATAGACAAAACTGAACTCGGTCGTTGAAGTAATCAACTACAAACCGGCCCCCTTTATTTCCCAGGACTTAACCTGTCATTATTTAAGTATTGGTTAACCATGGAGTTAAAAGGGTTTCTGAAAAAAAAATCCGACTCCTAGGATCTGAACTCAAGGCCTTTGAGTCCCAGGTAAGAGTCTAAGCCAATAGGAAACGGCTGTTTCCTCAAAGAAATTGTCATTCACCTATTCACTGTCCTATTGTAAATTTAAATGTCAAATAAGGCTTACAGTCTATTGCTCCATTCCACTATATCTTGTGCAATCACTTTGATAACATGTATGGAATCCAGCCCTGCGCCTTTGGCTTATCTTATCAACTGTTATGTGTGTTCTCTGTGTGTGTGTGTGTGCGCGTGTGTGTGTATGTGTGCGCATGTGTCTGTCTGTGTGTCTGTGTGTGTGTGTATCTTGATGTGTATGTATGTGTATGTCTGTGTGTATCTGTGTGTGGTTGTGTGTCTGTGCGCATGTGTGTGTTTGTGTGTGTATGTGTGTGTGTCTGCATGTGTTTCTGTGTGTGTGTCTGTGTGTGTATATGTTTATCTGTATGTATGTGTGTGTGGAATGTGTGTGTATTGAGAGGGTGCATGTGTGTATGCGTATGTAAGTGAGTAGGTGGGCGTGTTTGTGGTGTGTGTGTGTGTGTGTGTGTGTGTGTGCTAGTGTGAGCATGTATTTTACCACCCTTGGTTCTGTGTTGTTGTTTTTTTTTTTTCTTGATATTTACAATATGAATATTATTAAACACATATAACATTATTTATTGATAAAATAAAACTGCTGTGTGAAAGTCAAGTATTTAGAAAGGCCGAATTTTAGACGGGCTGAGTGTCTATTTTGTGACCCTTTGAAAATAAAGTTCGTTCGTTCTTGGACTTTCTCGTCTCCAAAGTCTCACTTTTCCCCAGTGCAGTGCCTGTTTGTTGATTATCTGTTCGTTTCTTCTCAGCCTGTATCCAGTATAGCGAAATTTTCTTTGTTTTGATATGGTGTGTACTTTAGTGGTCGCTGCATTGGAAGACTGAGCACGCATGAGTATGCCCAATGTGCAATGACGTCGATTGTGATAACATAACACAACGTATCCCATTTCTGTAACTGTTGCTTCATGAGAAAACTGTTTCAAATAAGCTCAATAGGTACCACGTGATGAATCAATTAGATCAAAACAAAGGTAAAACAAAGATCCCTTTTTACGCCTTAAGGGGCAGCAGGCATATAGGAAGAGCACCCCTATTTTTACAGACCAATCAGCACTAGGTGGGTGATGTGGTCAGCATTACGCGGTATTATCTTCCCCAGGAAACATATCCTGGTACCCATTTTAGGCTAGGTCGACCTACGACGCCCCATAATATGGGGGGGGGGGGGGAATTCCATGCAGCCAGCAGTGGGTTTTGATCGCGGTACGTTGGAGTTAAGAGTCGGACTCGCAATGAATTTCATCAAAGGTAACGGTAATAAATTAGCTCAAGGAAGAACCACTGTAAAGCTCATTTAAGGCCATGGTGATAAATAAACCTCAAAAGTGGTGGCTGAGATGGATTGAGCTGAAGGAAGTCTACGATGATAAATGAAGCTTAAATGTGGTGGCTGTCATAGATGAAGCCAAAGGAAATCCACACACACACACACACACACACACACACACACACACACAAAGAAAGCTCAAAGATGGTGGCTGTGATAAATGAAGCTAAAGGAAATCCACCTTGAAAAAAGAAGCTCACAGAAGACCACAGGTATAAAATGAAACTCAGGTAAGTTTACTGTACAACGGAAGCTAAGGGAAGGCTATCTGTATAAATAACGTTCAAGGCAGGTAACCTGTATAGATTAAACTCAGGGAAGCTTATTTTAATAAAGAAAGCTCAAATAAGGCAATGTATATAAAAGATGGTAAATGTAGGCCATTTGTTTAAATGAAGATCAATGAAGTTTAAAGTTCTAAATGAAGCTTGAAAAAGGTCATGTGTATAAATGAAGCTCATTTTAACCCACATATAAATAAAGCTCAGTGCAGTTTACTGTAATAAAGGAACTTCAAAGAAGGCAATGGGTATAAATGAAGCTCAGCGAATTCTATGGTATTAAAGCACGCTCAAGGAAAGCCACATGCATTTTTTTAAAAAGCTGAAGGAAGTTTACGATAATAAAGAAAGTTCAAGGAAGGCCACAATAATAAATGTAGGTCAAGGAAGGCCATGGGAATAAATGAAACTCAGTGGGAGCTATAGTGATAAATGAAACTCAAGAGAGCCTACAAATATGTTGAGAAACATTAATGACACACTTAACGGTAACCTCACCACACCCCGCCTATATACACCCTAGGTCACTTCCGCAATGCCATTGATAACGCGTGTATATATCAGCACTACTGGCTCTAACACAACTCCCCTAGAGAGTGCTACAACCTATGTCCCATACATTTTCTTTCTCGAAATAAAAACGTAAATTCAAGACACGTCAGAACTCAAACAACAGAGCGGGACACACCCGTAACCTTCAGGAAAGTCGACCAGCCCACCATACTTGTGAATGAAAAGGGACCTTCTCTATTTTGTGAGTTTAATGTTACTTTAACCACATTGATTTAGGAGATATCATTTATCCGCTGTGTCCAAGCAATAAAACACATATCTGGCACTCTTAAAATCCAATATGCCCAGGAAAATAATACTTAACTTATCTAGCTGCTGACGAGACAATTAGAGGATCTCCTACCGGAGAGAAGATTTTAAGTTCGAATCCGTACCAGTTGGATTTTAAAAACAAAACGACCTCGGCCTAGATGGGGTATCTGGTGATGTAGTGGACAGTAAGAGAGTGCAATTTTGATTACGCTACCTTTTTAGTGCCGATTGACTTCCGGTCCAGTATGGCGGATCGCCGTCTTACCGCTGACGCTCTGAAAAGTTATTTGTTTCCAGCCAGATTTTGCTGGTGCAAATTTCTAATTTCTGGCTCGGGAGACCAAACGTTCTGCCGCCCAGATAATGAGTTGAGTGCTTGATGCGACACTGTGACCTGTGCAATTGTTTGATGGAATATCGTTTTTCTTGTTCTCTCTGGTGCCCTTGAGGCTTTGTGATGTGAACGTCTCTTAAAAAATGGCTGGTGGCCAGCTATGTTCGGAATGGTGTGTACTTATGCAGCACTGCGTGTACAGTGCTGGTTTTCGAAACTAACTATATGCATTAACAGTGAGCTGCAATGCTTGTATGGGACTTTTGGTGTTTGCACATTTTATAGCTGCCCTATGCATTTACTTTGCTTATGCGAGCTTCAAGTTTTTACTGGGACCGACATTGGTTCACTAGTTTAAAATAAGACACTGAAGGACATATTGTGTGATTTTCATTGCTACAGAAACAGATCAGTTATGAGGCCATCCGTACACAATATAGATGGAACACAGACTAACAACTTATGTCAACATGCTGTTGCATACATCATATGTTTATCTTGACTCGTTATGTTCCATCTATGAGGTACATGATCCCTATTGCTCCAGTTATTACTTCTACTCCTTCTTTCTCAACCTGTTAACAGTATACCTCAATTAGAATGGAGAATTTAATAGTTAAAGTGGTCATGCCTTAGCAAATAACCAGAAATTATGCCTCTCTGGAAGTTATTCATTCCTTCTTTGTCCTGTTGTGTCATTACGTGTTGCAGTTCATTTCTACACTCTGTTCTAACATGTGCAATTACTTTGACATCACGGAGGGAGCCTATTCCATGAGCAGCTTTAGCTTCTCTCATCAAGTTCGTCTTAGGATTTTTTGTGGACATTCTCGTTTCCTCAGTCCTTCTATTTCCAGTTTCAGCACCTCTCTTGTGATGCGATTCTCTGATCGTCTTTTCCTCCGAATTTCTGGTAAGTTTTTACAGGGTCGGTGAACTTGCCCTATGCCAAGTCTTTCTTTCTTGTTTTTTTTTTCTTTTCTTGTTTTTTTCGAGTCTGGAGGGTGGGGGGGGGGGTGGAAAGGGGGGGGGGACTAATTACTAGCAATGGTAGAATAGAAAAAGTTAATCTTACGTGCCAATAAGTACAATAGCTGACACAGGTAAGTTAACTCACTTGGACTTTGGACTGACGATGACAGAATATAAATAGTTAATCTTATATGCCGTAAAGTCCAATAGCTTACACGGGGGATTTATTTTGTTCCAAAATGTAATAAGCAGATAACAAAGAAAGAGTTTTTCATAGTTAAGGAAATACGAAGTGATTTGTTAAGCAGACATGTCAAGCTGATAACATAGATTGTTAGTTTGTTGTTGTGAATTAAGCACACACAAACGCACTCACACACACACACACACACACACACACACAACAGGAACATGTGAAACATGAAAGATTACTGGTGGTTTAGAAGTTCAAAAGGTACCCTTCTCCAATAAATACAGCTACATTTTAACCAAGGCTCAACAGACGGCTTACCTAACAGTCAGCAGTCAACGAACTTGTTACTACGTATAAAGACATTCAGTCCAATTTAAGTGTTTTCAGGAAACAGACATTGTTTTTAGAATATTACTGCTGTAAGTATAGACTCACAGATCAATAAGCAATTAAACAGTGAAGAATTTGATCATTCGTTTAATTTTATAGAAAAAAAGTTTGCTGTTTTCACGAATTTCATAATAGATGTAATGAGGAAAGATCGACTTAGAAACGATGATATTAGGAAGAGAGACGGCATAGAACCAATGCTAAACTTTTTAGGTGGAAAAGAAATCAAATGGTTTGACTACTTTTAATGTAGACAACAAATCAAATGGTTTGACCATGTAACCATGTAACCGGCGACAAAGTCGTCTACTGACCAGCCACTAGGCCACCTGGGAGCCGATGACATGTTACGGAAAGAAATACAAAAGATATAATAGGGAAAAAGAATCGATTATGAGACTAGTGAGGTGCATAAACTGCACAGTGATTGTGTATAATATTTGAGATTTATTCGTATTTCGTGAATACCTCTTTTAAAACAACAGCACTGTTTTACTATGTTCTTATGGAGATAAAATACGCGTTTTCTGTGCCTAAAATTAGTGAAAACGTAATTCTTAAATAGAAACTAATGATAACTTTCGTCTGCTCTAAACATTTACTAGAATTTACAGAAATAATGCAAGTCTTTCGCAATAAATGAGTAAAGAAATGGACCTCGATTAAGACCAAGAGTCGTCGTCTGTGGCTTACACGTTGCTGACGTGCTTTGTAATGCTGGTATGCCGGATTCGATCCCAGCTGCAGGCAATCTGGCAAAAGATCGTTTTGCACTGGTTTCCACTATGGTACCCAGAGGTGATGGTTGAAGAGGCAATGGCAAACTACTGAACGTAAAATGTGTCTATAAAAACAGTAACAGCAAAAACAAAAACAAAAACCAAAAAAAAATCGCTGGTCGAACGGTTAAAACGCTGGGCTTTCAAGTGCGAGACGCGGGTTCGAATACTCGTTAAGACCTGGGATTTTTTTTTTCAGCCAGGGGCAAAATAAAATCCTTACCTGCACATCCGTAGCGACATCACTAGCCATGCGGCCGTAGATCCTCAAGCTCAAAGACCCCCCCTCCCCCCTTGCCTACACCACAAAAGTAGTATACTAAAGGCAGTTATTGGCAGTTTGTCAGTTTTTGATTCTGCAACCTCAAGTAAAGAATATGCAAAAAAAACTTTTTGTTTGTTTCAGCGAAGAGATCACCAAATAACCTAACAGCACTAAGATGACAGCTATACAAACAACACGCAGAAAACTCGACAGACATGGGAAGCTAGAACCACCAATACTGAGAAACACACGATGAAACAAGAGCATAAACAGGAGCCAACACTATAACTAATACTATCTAGGAGAGGCTAGTTCCCTAGGCAGCGGCTGAACTTGGCCAATTAAAACTGATGATGATGATGATGATGATAATGATGATGATGATGATGATGATGATGATGATGATGATGATGATGATGATGATGTTGAAAATGATGATGATATATCACATATGTAGTTGAATAAAAGTATATGACCCCTAACAGACCCGCGGGACATCAGACAAGTGATACTACACTCATATTTTATATACTAACTGACATTCGATGTGTGATTTTGTCAACATCACGTCTACCGCCTTTAGTCCTGGGACATTTCAATCTACCCATATACTGGATCCATTTAGGAACCTACGTATTTTTTTTTCAAGTCCGTCTCGGAGCTAGCTATATCACGTGGTTTGGTCAACGCCATGCCGACCAGCTTTACTTCCCAGAATGTTTCCTGGTACACGTTTCGGCTGAGTCGATGTGTTAACACGTGACTGAAAACTTTTCTCGTTGTCCTTGGTTTTTTTAGGTCATGGCACACGGGTAGTAACCCATAACAGTTCCGTTCTACTTCTAACTCAAGTCTGAGTCTGAAATGGCTCAGCGCAGTGCACGATCTCCGTAGCACCGGCGAGGATCTTGAAATATTTTAGGTAGATTTTTAACTTTAAATTTTTCTCAGGCTACTCTTTTTGATTTCTACTGCCAATGGATTATTTTTTTTACGTGTGAAACAATACACATGGACGTCCGATTTCACTACCCAGAGACCAGGTGGAAATTACTAGAAGTCCAGGTGAACAAAAAAATCTCAGCTTTAACAAGGGAAGAGATCACAAGGGCTTGAACCCGGGACCTCTAGCACTCGAGGCGGATACCATACCTCGAGACCACGCAGCCCCTTTGTCTTAAGTCGATAAGGTAACACAAGTGATTGAAAACGTCTGTCCTGGTACTTCTCTCTGGCTGAGTCGATGTGGCAACATAGCTGACTGAAAACGTCTTTCTTCGTACTTCTCTCTGGCTGAGTCGATGTGGCAACATAGCTGACTGAAAACGTCTTTCTTGGTGCTTCTCTGTGACTGAGTCGATATGGCAACATAGGAGACTGAAAACGTCTTTCTTGGTACTTCTCTGTGGCTGAGTCGATATGGCAACATAGGTGACTGAAAACGTCTTTCTTCGTACTTCTCTGTGGCTGAGTCGATGTGGCAACATAGGTGACTGAAAACGTCTTTCTTCGTACTTCTCTGTGGCTGAGTCGATGTGGCAACATAGGTGACTGAAAACGTCTTTCTTCGTAGTTCGCTGTGGCTGAGTCGATGAGGAGCCTTCTCTACGCCTTGAGGCGTCTAGGGCATATAGGGCCAGACCTATATTTTTAATTGACCAATCGGTATATTTTCGTTACTAAAGATACTTTTATGTCAGACTAGTGATCATACTTGATATTTCCGCTACTGAAGATACTATTATCAAATTTTCGCTATTAAAGATACTTTTATATCTCGCTTGTGATTGCTACTTTCTAAGTGTTTAACTGGTCTAACCTTTAATTAAGTACATTATATTCTCCATGTGAGTTCAGCGCCTCCATTTTGGGAGGAACAAAGATAAGACCTGATGCCACCTCACAAGCGTGACGTAAAAGTCGGCTTTCTATGGTTGTTTACCTCAAAGCTGGAAAGCATCCGCCTGAGAGTCGACGAGCAAGCAGTCTACATACTCATAAGCCAGATCTGTAAAACGGAAGTGCACGTAAAACTCAAGTTCTGGATCAAGATCGAAGTCCATAAGTGGACGAACATCCAGAACTATCTGTCAAAGAATACGTACATTATATAAATCGATGATTAGTATACTCTGATGAAGATGTCGGGTTCAAAGCAGAAGAGTTTGTGTGTGTGTCTGTGTGTGTGTCTGTGTGCGTGCGTCCGTGAAGCGTGCGTGCGGGCTTAATAGTATTTATGTTTTTGTATTTTATAGAATGATGGAAACATTAAACATTTCTGACAAAGATGTGGGAATAATTTTTTAAAAAAATTTATCAACAAACAAATTTAAAAACTAAAGAATATCTGTCTGTAGATTTAATGAAAACGGTAAACAATCTACGATATCCTGGTGATATTGTGTGTGTGTGTGTTTTTTTTTTTTTTCACAACTGACAATTCATTAAATTGTCATCATCATCCCGTGCTCTTCAGACTGACGTAGACGTTCATGCATCTCCAAGATCTACTCTGTCTCTTGTTCTCTGGATCAGTTCCACCGATGAAATCCCTTTATGTCACCCTCGCAAATTATCCGTCATCTTCTCTATTGGTCTGCCTCTATCTTTTTTTTTACCTTTAATCTTCCCAGTTTTTACATATTTCTCCATTGCCACCCCCATCATCAGATGAAAAAGAACAGTGCTAGTCTTTTTTCTTTATAGCTATATATATATATATTTATACTGATCTGCTTTCATTAGTTTCCTTTAAGCAATATGCAACACATCTATGAGAAATGATTGTTCTCCTGGTGACTGCAGAACGTAGTTTGAACAGCAGAAAAACTAACCAAAGTAATAACATAAAGTATACATGTGTTTAAAATAATTAATAGTACACAAGTGAGAAATATCCATAGATATGTTTTCCAACCTCACACAAGGACTTAAGAAGAGCATTTTTATTTTAAGGCTTCGTGATTCCTTTTTTTTTTTTTTTACATAAACTGTTTGTAATGTACTTTTATATTTTTTTTTTCAGCGGTCCCTAGCCAATTTACTGAAAGAAAACTTGATGTTTAAAATGAGCTTCCAATCTTGTTGCATACTCACTGGAATTGTGTTGCTACTTTCCGATATTGCTGTTGAAAGTGCTATATGGGAATGGGGGTCAACAGCCAAGGGAGTGATAGGACAAACTGCAACTTTTCCATTATGGGAATATCTAACAACAACACCGCGGGAGAAACAGAAAACAGCATCTTCTCCATTGTGGGAATATCACACAGTAACGCCGTGGGAGGGAGAGAAAACTACTCCTCCATTATGGGAATATCAAACAACAAAACAGGAGGAAGAGAAAACAAGAACTCCTCCATTATGGGAATTTCAAACAACAAAGCCGTGGGAGAGAGAGCAAACAACAGCCCCTCCATTATGGGAATATCAAACAACAAAACAGGAGGGAGAGAAAACAACAACTCCTCCATTATGGGAATTTCAAACAACAAAGCCGTGGGGGAGAGAGAAAACAACTCCTCTATTATGGGAATATCAAACAACACCACCGTGGGCGAGAGAGAAAACAACTCCTCCATTATGGGAATATCAAACAACACCACCGTGGGCGAGAGAGAAAACAACTCCTCCATTATGGGAATATCAAACAACACCACCGTGGGCGAGACAGAAAACAACTCCTCCATTATGGGAATATCAAACAACAACACCACGAGAGAGAGGGAAATCAACAACTCTTCCATTGTGGGAATATCAAACAACAACAACACGGGAGAGAGAAAAAACAACTCCTCCATTATGGGAATATCAAACAACAAAACAGGAGGGAGAGAAAACAAGAACTCCTCCATTATGGGAATTTCAAACAACAACGCAGTATGAGAGAGAGCAAACAACAGCCCCTCCATTATGGGAAAATCAAACAACAAAACAGGAGGGAGAGAAAACAACAACTCCTCCGTTATGGGAATTTCAAACAACAACGCCGTGGGAGAGAGAGAAAACAACTCCTCCATTATGGGAATATCAAACAACACCACCGTGGGCGAGAGAGAAAACAACTCCTCCATTATGGGAATATCAAACAACACCACCGTGGGCGAGAGAGAAAACAACTCCTCCATTATGGGAAAATCAAACAATACCACCGTGGGCGAGAGAGAAAACAACTCCTCCATTATGGGAATATCAAACAACAACACCACGAGAGAGAGAGAAATCAACAACTCTTCCATTATGGGAATATCAAACAACAACAACACGAGAGAGAGAAAAAACAACTCCTCCATTATGGGAATATCAAACAACAAAACAGGAGGGAGAGAAAACAACAGCCCCTCCATTATGGGAATATCAAACAACAAAACAGGAGGGAGAGAAAACAACAACTCCTCCATTATGGAAATATCAAACAACAAAACAGGAGGGAGAGAAAACAACAACTCCTCCATTATGGGATTATCAAACAACACCACCGTGGGCGAGAGAGAAAACAACTAAACCATTATGGGAATATCAAACAATACCACCGTGGGCGAGACAGAAAACAACTCCTCCATTATGGGAATATCAAACAACAACACCACAAGAGAGAGAGAAATCAACAACTCTTCCATTATGGGAATATCAAACAACAACAACACGAGAGAGAGAAAAAACAACTCCTCCATTATGGGAATATCAAACAATACCACCGACGAGAGAGAAAACAACAACTCCTCCATTATGGGAATATCAAACAACAACACTGTGGGAGAGAGAGAAAACAACACCTCCATTATGGGAATATCAAACAACAACGCCGTGGGAGAGAGAGCAAACAACAGCCCCTCCATTATGGAAATATCAAACAACAAAACAGGAGGGAGAGAAAACAAGAACTCCTCCATTATGGGAATTTCAAACAACAACGCCGTGGGAGAGAGAGAAAACGACAACTTCTCCATTATGGGAATATCAAACAACACCACCATGGGCGAGAGGGAAAACAACTCCTCTATTATGGGAATATCAAACAACAACACCACGGGAAAGAGATAAAACAACAACTCCTCCATTATGGGAATATCAAACAACAACACTGCGAGAGAGAGAGCAAAAAACTCCTCCATTATGGGAATATCAAACAACAACACCGTGGGTGAGAGACAAAACAACTCCTCCATTATGGGAATATCTAGCAACACGACCGTGGGAGAAAGAGAAAACAACTCCTTCATTATGGGAATATCAAACAACAGCACCGTGGGAGAGAGAGAAAACAACTCCTCCATTATGGGAATATCTAACAACACCACCGTGGGTGAGACAGGAAACAACTCCTCCATTATGGGAACATCAAACATCACCACCGTGGGTGAGAGAGCAAACAACTCCTCCATTATGGGAATATCAAACAACAAAACAGGAGGGAGAGAAAACAACAGCCCCTCCATTACGGGAATATCAAACAACAAAACAGGAGGGAGAGAAAACAACAACTCCTCCATTATGGGAATATCAAACAACAAAACAGGAAGGAGAGAAAACAACAACTCCTCCATTATGGGAACATCTAACAACACCACCGTGGGTGAGAGAGAAAACAACTCCTCCATTATGGGAATATCAAACAACACCACCGTGGGACAGAGAGAAAACAACTCCTCCATTATGGGAATATCAAACAACACCACCGTGGGCGAGAGAGAAAACAACTCCTCCATTATGGGAATATCAAACAACACCACCGTGGGCGAGAGAGAAAACAACTCCTCCATTATGGGAATATCAAACAACACCACAGTGGGTGAGAGAGAAAACAACTCCTGCATTATGGGAATATCAAACAACAATGCCGTGGGTGAGAGAGAAAACAACTTCTCCATTATGGGGATGGGTAACAACAGCACCGCGTGAGTCAGGGAATACCGCAACCGTTCCATCACAAACAGTTATAACACCTTTTAAAGAAACTGTGACAGCAAACAGTACAGTAGAAGAAGCTACATCTGCAACTTCCTTACCATTTAACTTCACAGACAGTTCGTCGCATTCGGTTTCAGGAGCTTCGGCGGCTCCAGTAGTCAACAGCGATCATAAACCATGTGTGAACAGCAACAATGACAACAGCAACAGTGTTAATGGCAATAACAACATCCAAATCAACAAAGCTGACAGCGATATAGAGGTCAATCTCAACATAAAACTGGCCAAACAAGCACAGAAAAAGGACAAGGGCAGGCCCTTATTAGAGATTCTGCTTTCCATCAATTAGTGAATGTTTTAGTGATGCTCTACAATTAGTGAATGCCTTCATAGGGCTCTTCATTTAGTGAGTGCTTTAGTGATACTCTTCAATTAGTGAATGCTTTAGTCTTCTTCTTTTCTTCCACCTTGTACCTCAGTGAAGTGTCGGGGGTAGATGTAATGTTCGTTGATGAGCTATGTCAAGAGCACTATTAAGACTGATGTTCATTTCTGTAAGGCTGTTCTTAGTGCCATCACTCCATCTTTTCCGAGGTCCTTCACTCGCTCTATACCCGTTGTAACGTTTAAGTGTGGCTCGCTGTGACAAATAGTACCAAGAATTTGTTGGGTGTCCAAACCACTTTATTGTGAATGCTTTAGTAATGCTCTTTATTTAGTGAGTTTTAGTGATGATCTTCAATTAGTGAATGTTGTAGTGATGCTCTTAAATTAGTGAATGCTTTAGTAATGCTCTTTATTTAGTAAATGCTTACTAATGCTCTTTATTTAGTGAATGCTTCAGTAATGCTCTTTATTTAGTGAATGCTTCAGTAATGCTCTTTATTTAGTGAATGCTTTAGTGATGCTCTTCAATTAGTGAATGTTTTAGTGACGCTCTTCAATTAGTGAATGTTGTGATGCTCTTCAGTTAGTGAATGCTTTAGCAATGCTCTTTTTTTTAGTGAATGCTTTAGTGATGCTCTTCGATTAGTGAATGCTTTAGTGATGGTCTTCGATTAGTGAATGCTTTAGTGATGCTCTTGAGTTAGTGAATGCTTTAGTGATGCTCTTCAGTTAGTGAATGCTTTAATGATGCTCATAAGTGGCACAGTTCAGTTTACTTTACTATTGCTACTTCTACTACTACTAATACTACTATTGCTGACACTACTACTACTTCGTCTTCTGCTGCTGTTGCAGTTGCTGCTGCTACCACTAATACTGCTGCTTGGTCAGCTACTACTGCAGCTGCTGCTGCTACTGCTGTTGCTGCTACTTCTATTACTGCTGCTTGCTCTCTTGCTGCTGCCGCAACTACTACTACTTTTTAAAAAAAAAAAAGATTCCTTTAATACCATTGGTTCATAAGGCATATAGAGAAAGAAGATATTTATATAGAAAAAATTTCACGCGTTGGGTTATATGGTCAGTCTCGATGAATAATTTTGTCACTCTTACGATGGTCGCATTTATTTTCCTTAATCTTTCCTGGTATTTCATTTTAGGCTGGTTGGCATTGGAGCGAAAAAAATTTTTTTAAACTGCCTCCATGAGAATTCTAACCCAAGACATTCAGACCGCAAGGAAAGAGATTTAACAAGACTCTACAATTGTTCCTACCATCATCATCATCATCATACGCATGATGGTGATCTTCGGTATGGGTTCCAAGGTCCCATTTTTAGGGGGTGTGGGAAGAGGTAGATAGAGAACGAACGAACGAACTTTATTCTCAAAAAAGTCACAAATTGGGCACGCAGACCCGTCTTATATTCGTCCCTTCCAAACACCCATTTTTTTTTTTTTTTTTTTTTTACACTGCAGTGGTAGTTTTTCAGTAAAGCATGTTCATATAATAATATTTATATAATGAATATTTAAAAAAAAAACATGACAGACAGACAGACAGACAGACAGACAGACAGACAGACAGACAGACAGACAGACAGACAGACAGACAGACAGACAGACAGACAGACAGACAGACAGACAGACAGACAGACAGACAGACAGACAGACAGACAGACAGACAGACAGACAGACAGACAGACAGACAGACAGACAGACAGACAGACAGACAGACAGACAGACAGACAGACAGACAGACAGACAGACAGACAGACAGACAGACAGACAGACAGACAGACAGACAGACAGACAGACAGACAGACAGACAGACAGAATACGGACCCACTGCCTCCCTAACATCTATGCCAAACAGAATGACTAATTAGGGGTTGCTTATTTTTAAATTTTTTTTTTTTATTGAGAGGGCATATGTTCGCATACAAATAAGCCAGGTCTATAAAACGGGTTTGCATGCACAACTAAAGATCTGGAACTAGACAAAAGTCTAACTAGTACTGGGTTGAACCACCAGACAGAGTTCAATGGCCGTGAACGCCAAGACGAAGAATATCGTCATCATCATAATTGCCATCAGCATCCCCAGTTATTTCTATTTTTCACCGATACACGTATTTTGATGTTTATGTTTATTGTTTATTAAAAGGATCAGCATCACGGCACACCGGTATAACCCATAAGTGCTCCGTGCTTCTTCTAACTGAACGATACACACGGGCGTCGGATCTTACTACCCAGAGACAAGGAGAAATTACTAAAAGTCGAGGTGAAAGTAGCCCAATTTTCATCTCGGCGTGAACCCAGGACCTCTAGCACTCGAGGTGGACACCAAGTATCACGACCACGCATAAAATGAGATATTCTGGGCATATTGTTACAAAAGCATGCCTATTTTCTTCTTTTTATCTCTTCAGAAGTTGAGAACACTAACAGTAATGTTGGTGATGATGATGATGATGATGATGATGATGATGATGATGATGATGATGATGATGATGATGACTATAATGATAATAAAATACGTTTGCTATGGAAATAAAATGTATTTTCAATATCTATTGGGTACGTTCAATAAACAGATGTATGTGTGTGTCTGTGTATAGTTTTTTGAATACCTACATTAATGTTGCAACTGTTGCTGACGATAATACTGAAAATGATAGTCGTGATGAAGATGACGGCGATGATAATTATAAAACCCTAATTTTAAAAAAACAATATTCAAATCAACCTCATTGGGAATTTGAACGCTTAACCGCCAAACCAACAGGTAAAGGTGTTACGTAATGCGCCACTGCAGCTGTTACGCGTGTAAGCGTAGGAAAAAACCTACAATTACCTTGTTCTGTATCACATCTGCTCAGTGACTCTCTGCCCCAACCTACCAATTTTTTTTTCGGAGGGTCTAAATAGGTGCACGAGCTCACCACCAAGTGTCTAATCAGAGTACATGAACTCACCACAAAGTGTCTATACGGGTGCATGAACTCACCACAAAGTGTCTAAACAGGTGCACGAACCCACCACAATGTGTCTAAATAGGTGCACGTACTCACCACAAAGTGTCTAAACAGAGTACACGAACTCACCACAAAGTGTCTAAACAGGTGTACGAACTTACCACCAAGTGTCTAAACAGAGTAAACGAACTCACCACAAAGTGTCTAAACAGGTGCACGAACTCACCACAAAGTGTCTAAATAGGTACATGTATTCACCACAAAGTGTCTAAATGGGTGTACGAACTCACCACAAAGTGTCTAAACTGAGTTCACGAAGTCATCACAACGTATCTAAAAAAGGTGCACGAACTCACCACATCATCAACCTCAGAGTCCTTTACATAAGGTTGCTCTCTTCACGGCACGCCTGAAAGTATCCCTTTCCCTAGCCAGCCCTCCGGTCTCATGCACTTTCAATGCCAATGTTGTGATATGTGGTTATTGTGCATTTAGAAGAAAAGATTCACTTCTCCTCTGTGCTTTTTTGACGACCAGAATTAATTTTTCTACACCCTGTACACTGTTGGAAAGGAGAACTGTGTCGTCTGCAAGTCTGACTTCTGGGATACGATTACCTCCAACTATTAGTGGATCAAAGCTCTCCCATGCCTTATTGCTAATGGTTAAAAAAAAGTAAAGTAAAGGACCCTTTTCCACGCCTTTAGGCGTATAGGGCATATAGGGCTATACCTATTATTTGTTAGACCAATCGGCACACGATTGGTGATGTGGTCTGCATCGCGCCAGCCGCCTTTACTTCCATGGACTGCACCCGGTACCCAATCAAGGCTGGGTCGACCTGGGAGCCAATGTAATTTTTATCGTTAATGGTGTTTCTCATAAAATGTTCAGCATATATGTTGAAGAGGAAAGGAGAAAGAATGCAGCCCTGTCTCACTCCTATCTTGCACTTTAAACCATTTTTCATGTTTCACCAGCTACTTTAAACGCTGATTGTTGTTCATGGTAAAGAGATTCCATTAAGTACACCAGATGTTTTGGAAATCCCATTCCTCTCATTACATGCCATAGTTAATGGTTTTGCACACAGACAAATGCCTTGCTTTAGTCTGTGAAACAAGCGTGAAGACTTGTATTCTCTACACTAGGATGATTCTCATATTGAAAATATTTTCTCTTGTTTCTCTGCCAAGTCTATAACCCCCCCCCCCCCCTTTTTGTTTTTGTTTTTTTGTTTCTTGTAGTTCGTATTCCAATTTATTCTCAGTCCTCGTAAGAATGATATGCAGAAGGATTTTGTTGACATGAATAATTAAAGCTGTAGTACTATAATTGTTACATAACTTGAGATTTCCATTTTTCGAAAGCGGAATATAAACTGATCTTTTACACGCTTCGGGCAAGTCAGCACTGTTCCAGATTTTCATACATAGTGCATGGTATAGAATGACGCTGGCTTCTCCTCCAGTCTGAATTAACTCTGCTAGTATGTCTTCACATTCCGGAGATTTACCTGTTTTCAGATTCTTTATTGCTCTTCCTGCTTCCTCTAATAAAGATTCAGGCTCTTTCTCTTCGATTTCTTTGGCACTATTTTTTTTTTTCAATCTGTTAACATTTCTGCACAATACTTCTTCCATCTTTCAAGTATTTCTTTGCTCTCCGTCAAGGTGTTACCATTTTTATCGTTTATTATATTCATTGAAGGTTTCAATTTTGTTGTTAGTGTTCTGATCTTTTTGAACATTTCTCTATCTCTTCCCTGTTGCTGGAGATACTCTATTCTGTTGCATGTTTTGATTACAATTTGCTTCTTGTCTTATCTGATCGCATTTCTCACTTTCTTCGTGTGGTTTTTATATACTGTGTTGCTGGTTTCTAGACAAAACTCACCACAACGTGTCTAAACAAAAATAAAGGTGCACGAACTCACAACAGAGTGTACATTACAGTAGGGTGGCCAAAAAATTATGCACGAAAAAGTGCCGGTACTGCGTACTATTGCGTCCAATAAAATTTCCATTTTCAGGCAGAACCTAAAAATGAAGGACTCTTTCCAAGCCAGTGGCCGATCGGGCATGTTGGATTCTTGACTTAGTACCGCTGTCTCCAAGCTTTTTCAGTTAGCACTCCACTAGAATGTCGGGCAAGACCCTTACGGCCCCTTAATTTTCTTGAAAGACCCCCCCCCCCCCCAACCCTCTTTTAGTATGTGGTAAGACCCCAACTGCCCCCTTGATTTTCTTGCAAGGTTCCCCACCCCCTCCCACACCTTCTTTTGAGTATATTGTCAGATCCCTACAGTCCCTTTGATTTTCTTGCTAGACTCCGACGCCCCCCCCCCCACCCTCCTTTAAGTATATGGCAAGATCACCACGCCTCCACCCCTCCCCAATATAATGGAATGTGATTAAAAAATGATGGACAATCTATTCTGTAACAAAAGAACACACTGAGACACGTACTCATCATTCCTTTCTCTACTCCTGGAATGTCTCGCTGCGTCAGGGCAGGAAGATATCTCTGGAACTGACCCGCCCTTCTGTTCGCTTCGTAAAAAGTACTTTTCTGTGTCTGATATTTTTGCGGTCCATTATCTGCTCGGTCGACATCTGGCTGTGTTACCGCTGTATCTGTATAACTTTGCTCCCTCTGGTGCCCCGTCTGATGCCAGTCTTGTTACAAGGCTAAACTATTTGATTTGTGATCCCCCTTTAAAGATCAGTATTGGTTCTGTGCCGACTCTTCTCCCGATATCATCGTTCCTAAGTGTATGTTTTCGTGTTACACCTAGCATAGTAAGCACACATTTCCTTTCTGTCGTGAAAATTTTTCTTCTACCTTTTGAAGACAGTGTCTATCTTTGACATTGATAGCCTAGTGTTGGTAAGAATATTGTGTTGAACAGTCTTCTTCTAGTGTTCATATTCACATACTTGCATTTCAAAATGATTGCCATTGGGCCTAAAACTTGATTGGCTTTATGGCATCTTTGCTAGATTTCTTTGTTAATTCTTCCGACTTCTTAAAAAAAAGGCTCCCTGGATATTATAAAATCCTTCGCCTGTTTGAACTGGTGTTCATCAGTTTTGATGTTGGTGGTTCTTCCTTTTCTTGAAAATGTCATCAGTTCTGTTTGGTCTACGTTGATCTTCAAATCATAGCTGTTGCATTCTGAGTGGAGACTATTAATATGTTATTGTAGTTGTGCTGCTTTTGGCGCTATGATTGCCTAGTCTGGTAATCAAGGTTATCTTAGTGACAGCTTCATAGCAAACGGAACACCTAATAGTTGCTCCGCTCCCATGCCAACAAAAAATACATAGAATGTTTATCACAGTCCCTTGTGGAAATATTGACACACTGCTGCCTCGGCATATGCACTAGCATACACACGCATTAAAAGCATACAGCGGCCATCCGAAGTGCTAACACAAACAGTCCGACATTAAAAATGCAGTTCATCATGGATGGTAGCCGACAGATCAGCAGTTTCACACTCGATCAATTTTAATCACACAATGTCACCACCAATATTGCGACAACAGACATCGCGCCCTTTTCTGAATCTAAAACTCACACCACAACGTTAGTAACAGTCGAAATACATTCCAAATGAAATCTGCGGCTCACAGTGTTCAGGCACGCACTCATTTCAGAAGCTGAGTGACTAAACTATAACCTTTCAGTCTACAAATGAAGCAAAAATGCAGCGGCCACCGTCTGGCAGAAGCATACAATTCGCCACGGCTCAAAACAGTGGCTGTGACTAGCACAAAACTGGGACCTGTTAATGTTTCCCGGCTTATCTACACACTTTTTCAGTCTGATATAGGTCAGAGGGGTGTCAGGTTGTATTGCTTTCTTCAGGAAGAGTCTCTCGTATGACCTAGGCTGAGGCTGTAGGTAGGAGGGTTAGGGCCAGTTCTACATGTTTTGGGGTCGTTGAAAGCTGTGTCGAATAGAACACGCCACTTCTGCACTGATGTAATTGGAGGAAAGACAACGTGACACCCCTCCGACGTAGAAGAGTCTGAGAAAGTACGAATGAAAGATCAGGTGATGTGTAGATGAGCCGGGAAACGTGAACAGAGCCTGCAACTGTTTACCACACAGTTTTGTACCTTGGTCGAGTATTTCGGCAGACCTAAAACTTGACACCCCTTATTATTAATTCAACATTCAACGTAAGGGCCTCGGGGCTTTATAAAGCGTAGGGACTCAATCCGGCCCTGCTTTAAACTGTCATATCCTAGCAAGTAACGAAATTTACCGATCTTTTCCGAACCGTTCCGAGGTCAGAGGAATTCACCTTCGTGACGTCACAGCTAGCGTGGGGAAATTCTTGGCATTGTAATGCATCCATTTTTGTAAACTTACGCTAACCGGGTTCTGTGTTGCTCGGATACCTGTAAATTTCGGCCGCGACTCAGGATAACTCCAGTTATCATTCAGGAACAAAATAATCAGGGTACGTAATAATAATTGTAAGTAAATATATTAATTAATTAAAGAAAAATTAGTTCACTTTTAAAGAAAGTTAGATTTTAAGTGCTTGTGTTTGGTAACTTTTGGAAGAGCAGTCTAATGTTTGTGTGTAGTAAGTTGGCTTGCCTGCCTAAGTTGTTAGTCATCGCGTGTACAGTTTACACATAGTTGCAGGTGTGCCTGCGTTCTCGGCGTTGCAGCGTTGGTAAAATGGGAAAAAAGCGACCTTTGTAGTTTTGCTTACGCTTGAAAGTGCAAGCAAACGGGTTGCCCCATCTTTGCTCCGCTCCTGTGCCAGCGAAAAACACCAGAATGTTTATCACAGTCCCTTGTGGAAAGATTGACAGACTGCTGTCTCAGCATATCTAGCATACACTCGCATTAAGCATATGGTAGCCATCCGAAGTGCTAACACCAACAGTCCAAAATTAGAAATGCAGTTCATCATTGATGATAGCAGAACTTGTCGTCAACAGATCAGCAGTTGTCCGCGTGATCAATTTTAATACGGGTCCAGCAAGCATAACGACAGGCATCGCGCCATTTTCTGAATCTACAATTCACACCACCACGTTGGTCACAGTCGAAAAAAAAAAACATTCCAAATGCAATCCGCAGCTCACAGGGTCACGCCATGCATTCAACTCAGAAGCTGGGCGACGAAACTATATCCAGTCTACAAATGGAGCAAAAATGCATCGGCCACCGTCCGGCAGAAGCAAAAAATTTGCCTCTGTTCCGAACGGCGCCGCTGTCTAGCGTCCATTTTAACCGGATTTTTTTTTTTTTTTTTGATACCACTGTCGAAACCAACGCAAGGCGCATGGCCCGCAGCTGGGATCGAACCCGGCATCCCGGCATTACGGAGCGTTCGCATCGACTTAGAAACAGAGCCGACGCTTAGGAAATAAGAAGTGTACACACTCATTTTTGGCCCAGTGTGGGACGCATTTGTGAGTTATTTCGAAGCCCTAGCCTGGCTGTAGTCGGGGTCCCTAATATAACCTAACACGAGTTTAAAATCCACTCAAAGTATTTCAGGTTCCTCGCCCGTGCTACGGAGTTCGTGCAATGCGCGGAGATTCTTCGGTCTCAGGTTTGAGTTAGAAATAGAAGGGAACACTTAGGAGTTCCGGGGCCCTATTATAGGGGAAACAAGAACAGACCCACTGCCTACACAAAAGCATGTCGTAAGCGTCGACTAATTGGGAGCTTCCTTCGAGGTCAGAGTGCATCTGCCTGAGAGGCAAGAAACCAGCAGTCTGCATACAAATCAGTCAGGTTTGTATAACGGATGCACACACAACACTCTGGTTCTAAACAGGACTGCAGTCCAGAAGTGGATGAACAACCAGAAGTTTCTGCTGGCGATCGCGAAGAAGGAGAAGAGGAAGACATGAGTTACTAACCTTGTGTCATGATGTTGATCCGTTGTTTAAACCTTAACCTAAACAGACGAAGCACTTTCGCAACATCTGAGCCACAGACGACGAAATATTATATGATTCTTTCAGTTTTATTTATCTTTGCATCATCTTTAACTCAACAGTTGGGAACTACCTTCACCATCCCCTTTGTGGGATGCAATTTTTTTTGGTTTTTTTTTTGTTTTGTTATTTTGAAGCCCCACACTGGCTATTTCCGGGGGCCGCAGTATTGCCTAATGATGATCCTTATCCGCATGGTGGCACTTTGTGTCACCGGGTGGTGTTTATCGCTCTGTGTGCTATCCTGGTGGGGTAAATTTAGTAACTTACTTACTAACTCAATAGTCAATTATTATTGTGAAGACGACACTTCAATGATTCATTTATTAGCATCTCAATTTTTTTTATTTTATCGTATATTAAAATAGAAGAGAACATATTAATTCTTAAAACAGAAAGCAGGGCCAGATTTAGAATTCCCTACACTTTATAAAGCCCTGAAGCTTCACCATTTATAAATTATTCAAACTAATGAAAGAAAACTTTAAAATATACGTGGACATTTCCATACGTGCTCAGTCCTCAGATGCAGCAGCCAGTCTAATGTACTTGTACTGAAGGTAAAGTCGGGAGATGTGAACCAGCCTCATTGCACACGGTTATAAACTATAAGTGCTCTGCCACCAGTACGGACAGCTGATAAGAATTTTCCGCCTGTGTCGCCGTTCGCACGTAACTCTGTAGCTACAGCGACCGTTCCTCCATTTACCCCAGAGTGTCAACTCTGGTACCCATTTCCTAAAGGCTGGGTGAACCACGGAAACCGCCCGGTTTCGAACATCGACCGTGGGCTGCAGCGAGTCGCAGCTGGATTTGAAAGCGAGCCTCTTATCGACTGCGCTAACGCGGCCTCCCTGTACTTCTACTGATTGTTCTCAAGAGAATTTGTTTATAGTCAATATGGATAATGGAAATATATTGTCGTTTGAGTTTTTTTAAAATAACTAATAAAGAGTATGTCTGCAAAACCATGTATTTCAATAACCCTCAAAAACTTAGTTGCAACATAAAACATTTGTTTCTTGATTCCCCAAAATGAAGAGCGGCTGGCTAAGGGTTGGAACGCTGGGCTCTCAAGCGGGAGACCCGTGTTCGAGTCCTCGGTTGAGCTGGGGATTTTTTCTGTCGGAGGCAAAATAAAACCCTTACCTGCACAATCGTGGCGACAGCACTAGCCATGCGGCCGTAAAGCCTCAGGCACAAAGACCAACACCTGCCGACACCGCATCAGTGGTAATAAAGGCAGTTATTAGCATTGGCAGATTCACTAAATGCAAAATCATTGATATGAATGACGCATGTTAAGCTGTGGTGGTGGGGAGAGAGAACTTAATTTCTACGAAAGAATGGGGGGGGGGGGGGGAGAAGGGGTTGTTGGAATAGACCCAACGTACCTAAGCAACTGTAGTTCTGTGAAGCTTTTTGAAGTCTTACCATTTATCAACTGATAAAATTAACAACATTTAAAAACGAGTGGTTCAACTTCATTGTATCGGGTTTTATCCATTATTGCCTGGTCTTTTTCTTTATCTCTCTCTGTCTCTCTGTCTCTCTCTCTCTCTCTCTCTCTCTCTCTCTCTCTGTCTCTCTCTCTCTCTCTCTCTCTCTGCAAATCAGCTAACCACCCAACAAGAGCGTCGCACAACAGCGAACCCCATAGCTCCGGGGGCGACCCCCTTGGGATTTCCCTTAAATATCTCACTTGTGAACCAAACGACAGATCCATAATATAAACCCACAAACATTCGAAGCGTGAGGCAAACGTCTTAATCATTCCAACACCGATACCCCTATTTTGATTAATTGATACAGGAATGATGTCTAAGTCCCCGTGGCGGAGCGGCTAGACGCTCGCCGCGTATAGGAAGGTCGTGGATTCGCTCCCAAGCGGAGCCGAACGTTTTTTCAAAAATGACCTTGGCTCTCAGGTCGGCCCAGCCTTGAGCGGGTACCGGGTGCAGTCTCGGGAAGTAGAGGCGGTCGGCGTGGTGTTGACCACATCACCCATCTTGTGACGATTGGTCTATAAAAATATAGGTCTAGCCTTATATGCCGTATATGCCGTATATGCCCTATATGCCCTATATGCCTAAAGGGCGTTAAAACGGGTCCTTTACTTTTGTTTTTAACTTATAGGGATGATGCTTTAGGTAGTGTACATGAAAGGCTGCCAGTTGATTTCGTGACGCCGGGAGTGGTTTGGAGGCTTCATTAAGCCCATCGTTTTCTCTGATGGTTATAATCACCGGCAACCATGAACATCTTCTAACTACAGTAGGGTTTTTACTAACGGATCAACATCATGGCACAAGTGCTCCGTTTTTCTTCTAACGCAAGTCCGAAGAAGCTCGTCCCATTGACAGGCTCTGTAGCACCGGCGGGGATCCTAAAATACGGTCGGCTTTCTTGATACCACTGTCGAAACCATCGCAAGGCGCAAGGTTCGTCGCTGGGATCGAACCCGGCATTACGAAGCGTTCGCATTGACTTAGCCAAAGAGCCGACACCTTTTGATCAAGCTTACTTAATTATTAAAGAAAAGCTGATCGAACTGCTTTTCGATGTCACTCTTGTGTCTAAATATAAAATACAACTATTTCGTGAGTGTTGGATATAACTCAGCAAGAATATCAGTCTCTAAGTTATTGAGGTATCCGATTATTGGTCTCTTTTCCTTTTCCTGTTCTTTTTCTTTTTTTCTTTGAAAATGTGTTTTTATATTTTTTTATGGGGTGGGGGAGGGTGGAGGGGTGGTCCTTTTTTGTGAGAGAAGACTTTCTCAGCCATGTCATTAATGAGATTAACACACACAAAAATAGAAAAATTGAATAGTTGTTATTGCAGTGCTTGATGCATCATAAACTAGTCTCCAGCCACGTAAATCAGATTTGCAAGGCTCTAAGTAGCAACAAAAGTCGTTTGTAACTGTGTGACATCGGAATCAGCACACACACAAAAATTGCTAAAACTTTTTTACACTCTTGTGGTTATTTAAAATGAATTAGACACTCTAGTAAACAAGCATATAAATTATGTCACTGCCGCCGACAGGCTTTGTTGGTTGGTATAGTAAAAATCAGGTTATCGGTGACACTGGGAGTCCAACTGTGAAACAGCTTCAAAATAGCGTCATCACTTATGTACCTATATACTCGCCACCGTCTTGGGTTCGAATCCGCACTGTGCCGGATTGCTGTGGGCTTTTGTTTTCCTTATTGATCTTGGCTCCCAGGTCGACCCAGCCTAAAATGATTGACTGGCACCTTTCCGTCCTTCCAGAGACTTTGTGTGACTTGCAATATGTGCCCTCGTTAAGACAAGTCTTCTACAATTATAGCATGGGATTTCATAATCGCTGTTATCAACATTTGTGTTTACGCTCTTTCTTTTCAGACGCTCAGCTCCAATCCTTTTTGCACTAATGTCTTCCTTAATTTTCAGTCCCTTCCTTATTTGTCCCCTCAACACAAAGCGGTCCATAGCATTTTGTTTCCACGAGTCAACTTCAATACCTGTACCATTCATGTCCCGCTTGCACACATCTTTATATCTTAGTATGGGTCGGCCTTGACATCTTCTACCCATCTTAATTCCCCATAGAGGATGTCCTTAGGGACTCTGCCATCCTCCATTCTCCATGTGCCATCCTCCATTCTCCAGGTGTGACCCAGCCACCAGAGCCTTCGTTAGACAGAACATTGAAAAGACTGTTGTAATACCTGCTCTTTACTCAACCTCAGTGTTAGTGATCTTGTCTTCCCACTTAATGCCAAGTTTTCTTTTACGGCATCGCATGTGAAAGCCGTTTCTCTAGTGCGAAAAGGTTGATTAAGTTTCACTTACATAACTGGTACCAGGTAATACCTGAGGAAATACTCTCTCTCACTCTCTCTTGTTGAACCCCACCAGGATATCACACAAGCGCTAAACAATGTGCCACCGTGTGGATAAGGATCACCCGTGGAGAGGTCCCGGAAACCTCTTTCAGCCGTTAGGCCATATTTATGGCCTGGCTATATTTAGGGCCCCTGGCAATGGCCAAGGTGGGGCTTCAAATAACGAAAAACTGCATCCCACATGGGAACGTATAGTTAATTATACTATATAAACCTTGGAAAATGAAAACAGCAGATGCGATATTAACCCAGCATCGACTGAATACTGATAGTCACTGAAATATGAGACTAGCACCATAAGCCTGGTGCACCACTGACGTAGAAAGGGCCCTTTACTTTACCGGCTCACAGCTAATCACTGGTTATTTTATGATGAATGTGATTTAATTTTTCCTCATCTTCATCCCACATTGGACTTGACCATAAGTGCTCTGATCTTCTAATGAGTATGTTTCCTAATGATTTTAGGCCAACAACTCCCATTCTATACTAGTTGATGTAACGACAGGTGATCCCGCATGGTTTTTTTTTCTCCTGTCTTGCTGCTCCAGTTGGTATACCCAGGGCAACATGATTCCAGCTTCGACTTCATTATCGTCATACACTTTTTACCCTTTTCACGACCTGGCTACAGAATGTCTCCTCGGGCAGTCCTTTGGTTCTGGTATTCAGTCGCATTCCAATAATCAGGGCGTAAGTGGAAGTGGTCGTTAAGATAAACTTATATATTTCAGTAATATTTTCACTGAAACGGGTTTTAAAAATTGTACATAAAACACAGTCATTGGGAGGCCTGGATAGCATGCCATACTTGGTAGGGTCAAACAGACTGTGATGTCTAGACCCTTCTGAGTGCTAGGCGTCAGTTTCGTTACTTGTACCCTGCCAGTGTAGGTATAAAGAGAATTGCCTGGACAACCACTAGTATCCGCAGTTAAAAGACAGAGAAAAAGACGCCACACTGGACACGTCCTGAGAAGAAACCATCAGAGAATGACTGAACAGACATTAAAATGAGAAACAGGGGATTAGGGAGGTGAAAACCCCTTAATGAACCCATAAAAAGAATGTTGATGAGAGAGGCTAAAGCTGCTAGACGAAATTCTGTCCATGATATTGAACTGATAGCATGAACCCCTCTTCTTCGCGTTCACCGTCTGTCAAGTCCGGTGGAAAGTTATGGCTGGTTGTTCATCCACCTCTGCAGTTTGGACTTATTCCAGAACCTGCATGCTGCCAGCTCACGCGTTTTACAGTTATTTGTATGCAGACTGTTGGTTTCTTGCCTCTCAGACAGGGGCACTCCGACTTCGAAGGAAATCCCCACTAGTCGACACTTGCGACATGCTTGTTGGGGAGGCAGTGGGTTTATTCCTTTTTCCCCCCATAGTGGGGCCATAAACCCACACATGAACTGATTGCAAAAGACAGAAAGAAACGGAGGAATAAGCTGTGAGCCCTATGTGACATATAGTGGCACAACAGTACAATAAATGAAAGAATGAAAGTTTCTTTCTTTCCTAATTTTTTTTTAAGTGCTGTATTGCGATTGTATGTATATACAGATGGCTCTGTGGTGAGGGGCAGATGAAGTGCATCGGGGTTCATAGCGAAGGCGAATGGACGTCGCTTGGCGCAACAAAGCCTGGCATATGATATCACAACGTCTAGTTTGAGAATGGAGGTGAAGGCAGTCACTGCTGCCTTCCGTTGGCTTGAGAATCAGCTGTACACACATGTCGTCATTGTAACTGACTCACAGAGCATGTTGAAAAAGGTGGTTACAGGTATGATCCGTGCAGAGTGGCAAACATCACTTCAGAGGTCCTGGGTGGTTAGCATCCTTTGGATATTTTTTCCAAGTACGCTGGTGTGTTGGGAAATGAGTAAGCGGATAGACTGGCCGGTTCTGCACCACTTGGTAGTGAACTGATATATGACAAGCTGGATGTTGTGAGGGCCCTTTGGGAGCGAGTGAACAGTGCCGAGGAGCAGATAGATCATTACGGTCTGAAGAGAATGGCACTGCTAGGAGTTACAAGGGGATCTGGCCGACGCTCGACACTCGGGGGAGGGGCGAGACGGATATAAAATCAGATTGTTACTGGTACCATCGGAATTTTAACTCTTCGCTTGCTGCTGAAGATGGGGACGGAGCGATTTTGGGAGTGTCCTGAGTGCTGTGATGTCGATTCCTATTCCAACATTCAACATTCATTTTAAAGTGCGGAAGGTCGTAAGTCAGATAAGTCGTAAGTCGAAGAAAAGGCCTATTTTTTCATGAAATAATTTTTTTTTTAGCCATCTTGTTACAATTTTTAATCTGTGGTCTTCATCTGTTTGTAAGCCAATATCTTTGCAGCTTCCACATAATCTCTCTAACATACTGTCAGTTATTTAGACAAAGACAATTTGTCTGTGCTTCAAACCGTCATTATTAATTACACTGTCAATCTGTCAACGGGTGTAGTGTTGACACAGCCATCCAATTGCGTTGCTATATGTCACATAGGGGTCATGTCACATCGGGACCACGTTTTGACGGGAGCATGGGTGAACATCTTAACCTGCACAGTCCGTGGCGACAGCACTAGTCATGTGGCCCTAAATAGTCTGGCTCTCGACCTCCCTGTCTCATCATCATCATCAGGTGCCTTGCCGACTGGCGTGGGCGATCATGCCTCTCCATAATCTGCGATCTCCTGCAGCATGTATCAGTTCGTGTGCCGACACACCTCCAAGCCATGCAACAATACTGTCAAGCATCCTCTCTCGTTGTCTTTCTCTATCCCTTTTTCCACAGATCTTTCCAGTGGTCACAACATGTTCTATTTTCCCTCTTCTCATAACATGGCCGAAAAATGTTGACTGTCTCCTTCTGATGTCTGTGATAAGTTGTCTTCGGGCTCCCGCCTCTTTCAAAACCTCTTAGTTGCTCTTTTTGGCTGTCCAAGGTATTCTAAGCATTCTTCTGTAAAACCACATCTCTGAGGCCTCTAAAAATTGTTTGGCCTGCCTACCGATTGTCCAGGATTCACATCCATATGTTAAAACTGGATGTATATAGCAAGCAAGAATTCTTTTTCTAACTCTCAATGACAAGGATATATTGCACAAGATGTTTTTCATTTTATAAAATGTCTACACTGTCTTAAACGTGCTAAATCAGACATTAGTGACAGTTTTAATATTTTCGATATTGTGTGTTGAATCTTCTTCTTCTTCTTTGAATCTTTTTCGATATCTCCGGTTTCTCACATTAGCATTCAGCGTATGCAAGCTTCACTGCAAAGGTCACGGGTAGTGAGCATACTTTGGATCTTTTCTCCAGGCAATGCCGGCGTGGGGGTAATGAACAGGCAGAAAGATTGGTTGAATCTGCACGACTGTGTTGTGAATTGATACATGACAAGGCAGATATGGTCAAGGCTCTTTGTGAACAAGCAACTGAATCAGTAGAGATAGAAGATTATTATGGCCAGGAGAGAATGAGGCACCTGGGTTTAACCAGAGGGTCTGGCTGGCTGACTACACTCAGAGGAAAGGCAAGACGGACATTCAACCAGATTGTGACCGATACCATCAGTATTGGATCTCTGCGCTTGCTGCTGAAGATGAGGACGGAGCATGCATGGGAATGTCCCGAGTGCTGTGATGTCAATTCTTGACTCAACTCGACTCATTCTTTGTATGTGTGAGTGTGTGTGTGTGTGTGTATGTGTATTTCATACACCACATATTTAGTACATTCTCACATGCACACTACACATAGGGAATGCGTTCTCTCCTCTCTCTCTCTCTCTCTCTCTCTCTCTCTCTCTCTCTCTCTCTCTCTCTCTCTCTCTCTCTCTCTCTCTCATTCTCTTTCCATTTCTCTCATACACAACATAGAAAGCACATTATCTCTCTCCTCTAAATACACACACAAGCTACACGCAACAAATCTCCTTCCCCCCCCCCCCTCTCTCTCTCTCTCTCTCTCTCTCTCTCTCTCTCTCTCTCTCTGACACACACACTCATACATGACAGATAAGTAACAAACAGTGGAATGTGTGTTACTCAACGCCTGATCTGTTTGCGATGGATTATTAAGTTACAGTTTGTTGCTTTTGCACAGGACTTTTTTTCCGCAGTTTTGTGTTTCACATCCTGCTCCATTTTTCTGACTATTCTGCTTTTGCCTTTAAAAATGCGGTTAGCGCGGTATGTTGTGGTTTACAGCTAATATACTGTCATCTTTATCATTATCCGTAACACTGCATGTCGATGGGTCACCAGCTTCTGTTGACTCCGATGGAGTTCGAGGTTGCATACCTCAGACCTGTCAAGTCAGTCAAAATCTGTATCCGGACCTTTCTTGGTCTGCCTCTGCACCTCTTCCCTTCTACTGTCCTGTAGCATTGTTTTTGAGAGGTCTTTAGATCTTACTACATGTGCGTATCATTGCATTTTTTACCTTTCTACTGTAGCTACAGTCAGCCACAACTCTTTATAAGAAGATATGGAGGATAGTGGAGCTGTTCTTCCACACTTCCACACTATCAATGTGTCCTCCTAGAAGGCAAACAGGAAATCCTGCAGTCTATAGATCATATTGGCGATACTAGAGATGTTACAGGAATCACTGTTCACGAACATACAAATAAAAAAGGCTCCGCGGATAGACAGAAAACAGCAATAGATCGTGCTGCCCAAAGTCCATATTAACGAACATAAAATGATAAATAATGGATCTTTTTACTTCTTCTTCTTCTTCTTCTTCTTCTTCTTCTTCTTCTTCTTCTTCTTCTTCTTCTTCTTCTTCTTCTTCTTCTTCTTCTTCTTCTTCTTCTTCTTCTTCTTCTTCTTCTTCTTCTTCTTCTTCTTCTTCTTCTTCTTCTTCTTCTTCTTCTTCTTCTTCTTCTTCTTCTTCTTCTTCTTCTTCTTCTTCTTCTTCTTCTTCTTCTTCTTCTTCTTCTTCTTCTTCTTCTTCTTCTTCTTCTTCTTTTCCCCCCACGTCGTCGGAGGACGTAATTGCATTGTGGCTGTATACGGCATCGCGACAATATTGGCGTATTTTGAGATGCACATTTGACTTCTTTGGCGATCGTTGCCAGTATTAGACTTTCTGGGGAAAGGGTACCAGCCGTGTGTAATTGTTAATCAAATAAAACAACTTTACAAAAAAAGTTTATAAAAACATGTGTGCAGAAAAACGGTTAAAATAATATTAACCAAAAAAAAAAAAAAAATTAAATTAAAAAAAAAAAACACATACACAGTATTTATCCTAATGTCACACAGTAAGGTCTGATCGAAATATAGTGCACGCCCCACATAAAGGTCCCGCCGTTATATAAATTAGCGCAAAACTGTCTGCTGCCACACAAGAAGAAGAGGAGGAGGATCATTAGGAGCGGTGACAGCAGTAGAGGCAAAATGCGAAAGGGAAACAAAACTACACAGAGAGAGAGGTGGGGGAGGGGGGGGGGGGGAGAAAAGATAGCTTTACCTGGGGCAGTAATAAGAACACGAAACAACAATAAGACATAGGTCTCTAACGCTGTTTGAAGGCCACTGAAATATTACAGTACTACATTCCACGCGTTTTATTTTAAAATTTATTCATATTCCCGGTCCACAATGTGTGTAGCCTTCGAAAGAGGAAATAATATTTGAAACCAGGAGATTAACACAGTTGTAACCAATAAATTTTTTCTAGTGCAGTGGTGCAATACCCTATTTGTTATCCAGATTACTCCACGAATAAATGTAACACATAATATTGTAACGGAATGCTGTTGTGCGGAACGTATTATTGCCTGGTTTAATCTCAAATACATTTTCAGCAGGCAATGTCTGTTGGCAGCTTTAAATTGAAGAGACATGTTGGTGATACGGGCTTCGGATGGTGTGACAAGAGTTTTGACGACTTCCCATTTGGGTTCTGGGCCATGGAGAGGTTATAGGTTATATGAATAGACCCATTGTGTCTTAAGAAGAGACCCATTGTGTCCTAAGAAGAGACCCATTGTGTCTTAAGAAGAGACCCATTGTGTCCTAAGAAGAGACCCATTGTGTCTTAAGAAGAGGCCCATTGTCTCATTATAAGGATGTTGCAAAAGACGTCTAATTAGACTGACATCGCACAGATATTGCAGCCTAGCGGTAAACATGACGGTCAACCACCCTTTTAATGGCGCACGTAAAAGAAGAAAAAAAGAAGAAGAAAAAGAAGAAAAAGAAGAAGAAGAAGAAGAAGAAGAAGAAGAAGAAGAAGAAGAAGAAGAAGAAGAAGAAGAAGAAGAAAAAGAAGAAGAAGAAGCAGCAACAGGAGAAGGAGAATCAGGAGGAGAAGAATCACCACTACCAACAGTAGTGGGTGCAACCCTACAAGACACGTATGTTAGAGATCTCTGTTGTTCATGGCCCGTTCTGGAAGTGACATATATCCAACGTTGATTACTGAAGAAACAGAAGAAATGCAAAAAGGAAAAGAAATCAGTGCCAATAAATACATCAATTGTGTTTTTGTGTATTTGACATACTTTTTATTATATATATATTTATTATTTTCAATTTTTTAACAGATATAATTAATGAGACGAACGGACAGGATCCCTGCCAGTATTGAAGTGGTGTGATATGCAGAACTACAGGGACCCACCTCCCTACCCTTCACACTCTAAACAGGTGGCTTATATTATTATAGTTAGACTGTTTATGTTAGTCAGTTAATAATGCCCTTATAAGTTTCTATAGGAAAATAATGATACATGGTAGGGGAGCTGGCCTCTCGCACAGCCCTGCTCCTTTATCATCCTGACATAGGACCTGCAATGACAGATATGACTGTGTGTGTGAGAGTGGAATAAACATACCACAGATTTAATTACATCCTGGCTGGCATATTCACAGAAACATCAGCTTTTGCAAGTATGCTATTTCTCTTAAAGTCCAGCCATGCGGCGAGGGTAGTCATGTCTGTCCACAACCTTCTGTCTCGTGTATTTACTGTCAGTGCTCTGATACAGAAGATTCTCCATACCATGACGCCAAACTGTCCAGGATCTTTTCTCTTGGTCTCCTCTGCCTCTTCTCCCCTCTAACTTTCCACCTTTACTACGCGGGATTGCCACTGGTACCCATTCAAGGCTGGGTCGACCTGGGAGTCAAGGTTATTTAAAAAAAAAAAAGTCAGGCTCGGCCAGGAAGCGAACCCACGACCTTTAAGCGCTCTGGTAGGGATTCGAAAGAACAACAGCAGAAGGCATGTTACCAGGAAAGTGGAACAGGAGCTAGTCAGCACAAGGATCGGTACGACGTCCTACATAAACCTGCTGTATGTAAACTTTGTTAGTGTAAGTTACTGTCAGTTTCTTTGAATCGTGTCATGCTTCAATACCAGGTTGATTATCTTCGTCTTTATCATCAGTTTCCACTTGGGTCATTAGGCATCGTTGGAAGGAACAGATTGCGATCCATTGCTAGATGGACAGCAGTTTCAATTGTCGTTCCTTGTCGATGTAGCAGCTCTTTAGTGTCATCAATTCATGTTCTGCTCTTGCTTGCACTTCAGGTCTTTTCATATGTAACCGCGTGCGTTGGTAGTTGTTCTGGCTGCATTCTTACTAAATGACCAAACCATTTGATCTTCTGATTCTCAATTAATTAACTGCATGATGTTGTTCCTTCAGTCTGATATAATTTCTAACTTTGTCTCCGACATTTCAGTTGGCTGCTTTTCTCAGGCATCTCATTTTATAGGTCCTAATTTTACGCAGGTTCTTCTTGTTCTTTACGTCCTCTTTTACCGCTTCGGGTGTTGCTTCGTGCTTTTCTGGCTGCTTCGACCAAAGACACATTGTGGTACTGTAGAGTTTCTCCGATGTTATCCTCTTATCTTTTTCTTGGTCTACCTCTTGCTCTACGTCCCTCTCCTCATTTGATGTATGCCTTGAATCGTATAGAATCAGAATGCCTTCTGTCCAAGTGGGCAAACCATTCAATTTGCTGTCTTACGCATGTTAACCTGTGATAATGTCTAAGGCAGAGTTTGCTCCAGACGGAGGAAAAGAAAGTCATTTACTGCGGAGATTTCAACGCCAGAGGACACCAGTGGGGCAATGTAATCACTAATAAACAGGGGGAAGACCTGGAGGATGCCCTAGTGTCTGCCAATCTAGTATGCTTGAACGACGGAAAGGTTACCCGAATGGCAACACGACAAGGGGATTCTGACAGCGTAATTGACCTGGCCCTAGTGTCTCCCTCCATTGCATCAGGATGCAGGTGGAGCACACTGGGATACCACGACAGTGATCACTTTCCTTGCGTCGTCCTGGTAGAGAAGAGCAACAACAAAGGTCATGTAATCAATGTGCCTGCTTTTATATATGACCGTACAGGGCAAGATGCCATTAGCAAAATCCGACGACGTAAAACAAGAGTAGATCGCAGACGGCGGGAGAGATGGGCCCAGCCACCATGGTGGAATGAAGTAGTCAACATGGCGTGGCTAGAAAAAAAGGAAAGCTGTCAAGGAATGGCAAAAGGCAAGGAAAATTGATCCGTCACTTTCTGAACGCCTGATCAATCTGAAAGATGAGGTCAACAAGCAGACAGTGGCTTTCAAGGTAATTGCGAAGGAAGCTAAGACAGCGAAATGGAACGAATTCTGCAAGAGCGTTTGCTCCGAGGGATCTCTTGTGACATTCTGGCGCCTTCAACGGAGCATGCACCGCGCCGCACGACCTAGGGGTATCCCTGATTTTCAGGGTACAGACCTGATATGGCAGAGAACTGATGCTGATAAAGGAAAAACCCTTCTGGCGCGCTACTTTGAGCAAACTGACCAAAAAGACGAAGCTACAAGAATAGGGGTTAAGATGAAACTGTCGATGCTGTGCGAGAACACTGTGTTAGACACTGATCTCACAATCACTGCAGATACCTTAAGAACTTGCCTCAAGAAATCGCGCAGCACTGCTCCAGGCCCTGACGGCATCCGATACAACGACATGCTGATGATGTCGAATGCTGATTTGAAAAGAGTGGCAAAGGAATTCAATATCAGCATCCAGAGTGGCCAGATACAAGAGGAATGGCTCCATAGTTATTTGTTTCCACTACTAAAGCCTAATAAAGACCACTCAAAAATCTGCGGCTACAGAATCATCTCGATGCAGAATACTGTTGGCAAACTTTTGGAAAAAATTGTCGCACAAAGATTGACCACCTACTTGGAACTACATGATAAGTTCCCACCAACACTTGGAGGGTACAGGTTAAATAAAGAGACATGGTTCAATGCAGCAGTTTTCGCCTACGATGTGTACGAGGGATTTCAGATTAAAGAAGAGACATGTGCGGCAGTGTTGGACTTAGAAGATGCCTACAATAAAGTACCATACGATTATTTAATGCAATTACTGCTTAAACTAGAAGTTAATCCTATTCTGATCCGCTGGATTGCTGCGGTCCTGTTCCAGAGAAAGATTGTACTAAGATGTGGTAGCTGGTCCTCCGAACCGCAAACGATATGTCCAGGTTTGCCACAAGGATCACCGCTATCACCAGTCTTATTCAACGTTTACACGGTGATGATCACTGAGCAGCAGTTGAATGGAAAGGGAAGGACTTTGTCATTTGCTGATGACATTTTGATTTATCGACGAGGGCGTGATAGACAGGAGATCGCCAGCACTATGCACAAAGAACTCGATCGAATTGCCGCCTGGTGTGATGGTTCCAATGCCTATGTCAATCCTTCGAAGGCATCAGTGTCATGGTTCTCTTTGAACAATCACATTGTCAAGTCGGACTTACCAGAAGTGAAAATGCTTGATAATGTATTGATCAGAACCAACGTTATGACGTTTCTCAGGGTGAGATTCGATCGCAGCTTGTCATTCAGGGAACACGTTGACCATGTGATAACAAAAGCACGCAAAGGTCTATCTGCAATGAGGATTATGGCTGCTTCCAATATTGAGCAGACTACTAATACTTCTATTCTACGGTCTGGTCCTTTCCCCCATTGAATACGCTCTGGCCATCCTCACTGTCAGTGCTACCCAGATTGAACGACTCGAAAAGGTGCAAAATGAAGACATGCGCATTATTTTGGGATGTACTAGAGACACATCCTGTGGAGCAATGAGGTATCTACTTGACTTTCCAACAATGAACCAAAGGATCAGGATGTGGAGGGCTCGGGCATATCTCAAAATATGCGCTGATAAGAAACACCCACTGCATCAAGCGCTTTTTAGTGAAAAGGGCGACAGACTGAAGAGGGGGAAATCGTGGCTAGGTCGGGCAGAAGATGTTATTAGGCAAATATGCAGCCTAACCGACATCATACCTGGTGCAGAATGGATACCTGTGCCTCAGGCGTTTATTTGTACATTTTCCTGTATTGTCACACTCAACAGGCGATGTAGAGAAGAGAATCCTGTTGCTGTTAATGCAGAGGTCAACGCTCTCATCGGATCCGTTATACGCCAAAGAAGAAGCGCATGGGCATTTACAGCACGCTCAGCGGGCAGAACAGTCAAAGAAGCCAACGGCGCCTTCTCCATGACAACCAGCAGCATGACGATGGAGGTGATGGCAGTGACACAAGCGCTTGCCTGGCTTGAAACACAAAAATACACCCGCGTGTGTATACTCAGTGATTCAATGAGTATGATAAGGAGGGTTCAGGCAGGTTCAGTGCGAAGACAATGGCTTGAATCATTACAGAAGTCCACTGTTCGTGGAGTCACCTTTATTTTTGTTCCGGGACACGCAGGCGTCAATGGAAATGAAAGAGCTGACAGGTTGGCTGGATCCGCTATCACTACCGACGGTCAGCCTATGGATCATGCTGATATTATCAATGCCCTCAGAGAAATGGGAAGAATAGAGGACTTTGGTGGCAGTGAATCCACATCACTCGCCAGAATGGCAGACTTGGGAATTAAGATCGGCACAGCAAAAAACGAGACGCACACCAGCTACGCCAGAAGACTTGTTAATCAACATAGAACTGGTACTATTAGCCATCGGACGTTGGGGTTTATACTGAGGGGAGGATCTGAGCACCTATGGACATGTCCGGAGTGCAATGAGGATAACCCAACTAACTAACTAACTAATGTCTAAGTCTGGCAATTGTACCACAGTGTCAGTATGAATGAATATGCTGTTTATAATCTGTTTCTTGGCGCTTGTACTTATGTTTGGATGATTTAATAATCGTGTTAGTTGTTACATAAGTTCACTGCCTCGATGGTTTCTTGTTTCTATTTACTGATCCATTCTCCCGTTCTCCAAAAATATACTTCCAAGAACTTTAAATCTTGAACTTGCTTCAGATAAGTATCACTCAACTTTATGCTTAGCAGAAAAGCCATTCGGCTGACTTGCATCACTTCACTTTCAGTAGAATTTATTTTCATGTGTCATCTTGTGGATGTTTAGCTCAGCCTGTTGAAACAGTTGTGCAGTCTATCTCCTCACTGCAGAACAGGCACTGGCCATCTGCAAATAGTAGCTTGTTTTTTGAGTATGGATCTAAATCTAATCGAGTTGGTATAAATAATTATGTAAACGTCTTTGAATTCGGTCATCATTATTCTTCAGTTAGCATAAATAGCTGTCATTTTCTTTTAATCTTGTCATATTGGTTACGTAATAACTAAACTTTTAAATGATATTTATAAAAGTGGGTATATTCCAAATGATCTATTAAAATTCATATTTATAGCTCTGCCTAAGAAACCAGGCACTATAACATGTGAAGACCATCGCACAATAAGTCTTATGAGTCACATGACTAAGATTTTACTGAGAATAATTATGAGAAGAATAAGAAACAAAATTAAACCACAAATCAGCGATGAACAATGTGGATTTGTAGAAGGAAAATGTACAAACAATGCCATATACATCCTAAGGACATTGTCAGAAAGAGCTATAGAAGTAAAGACTGATTTGTACTTATGCTTCATAGACTATACAAAAGCATTTGACTGTGTGAAGCATGAAGAAGAAATCAAACTGTTAGAAAAATAAAGAATATGTATTGGCAGCAAACAGCAGCTATAAGAATTAACAACTGTTTTGGTACATTTCAAAGCATAAAGAATGGCGTACGACAAGGATGTGTACTGTCACTTGATTTGTTTTCAATATACAGTGAATATATAATGATAGCTTTAATTAGTATGCCCGGATTTGTGGTTGGTGGGCACAATATAAACAATTTACGTTATGCTGATGACACAGTCTTGATAGCAACAAGTCAGAAAGAACTACAGGAAATGATAGGCATTGTGGTGTTAGAAAGTGGAAGATTGGGCCTCAGTTTGAATAATGGGAAGACAGAAGTAATGGCGGTATTAAAGAAACGAAGTATTCCTAAGTGTGTAATAAAAGTTGATGGTGTTATTTTAGGACAAGTACAGAAATTTAAGTATCTGGGCACATGGATAACATCAGATGGAAGATGCATAACTGAGATAAGAAATAGAATAGGACAGACAAAAACTGCATTTTATAAAATGAAAAACATTTTGTGCAATATATCTTTGTCATTGAGAGTTAGAAAAAGAATTCTTGCTTGTTACATACATCCAGTTTTAACATACGGCTGTGAATCCTGGACAATCGGTAGGCAGGCCAAACAATTTCTGGAGGCCTCGGAGATGTGGTTTTACAGAAGAATGCTTAGAATATCTTGGACAGCCAAAAAGAGCAACCAAGGGGTTTTGAAAGAGGCGGGGGCCCGAAGACAACTTATCACAGACATCAGAAGGAGACAGTCATCCTTTTTCGGCCATGTTATGAGAAGAGGGAAAATAGAACATGTTGTGACCACTGGAAAGATATGTGAAAGGAGAGAAAGAGGAAGACAACGAGAGAAGATGCTTGACAGTCTTGTTGCATGGCATGGAAGTGTGTCTGCATACGAACTGATACATGCTGCAGGAGATCGCAGATTATGGAGAGGCATGATCGCCCACGCCAGTCGGCAAGGCACCTGATGATGATGATTGGTTACGTAGAGAGTTGGTATAAATAAATCTAGCCTTAAATATGTATCAGGTATATTCATGGGAAGTAAAGGCGGCTGGTATGATGTTGACCACATTGATCTATAATAATGCGAGTCTTACAATATGACCGGTATACTGAATATTATTGAACTAACCGTCTGCTCTTACCTTTTTATCTGCAGACTTACCCAAACCAGCCAGGATTTCGCCAGAGCTACTCCGGCAGTGAGACAAGCACAGATGTTTCAGTTTCTTCCAATGAAAACCTGGCCACTACTCAACGTCAGGAACCCCAAGGAGAGGAGACTCAAACCAGCTTCAACTACCACCTAGACCTGGGGACTACAGACGGTAGTAGCTACAGCATTCTAGAACGTTTGGGGATGCCTTCGCGGGCTTTAGAATCATCAGCCAAATCCGCTGGTGGGAGCAGTTCAAATCTGCAAGTTTCTCACGAAAGAACTCTTCAGCAGAATTTCACTGCCAGTACGTCTGCCTCAAATACCTACAGACATTCAGCAAATTCCTCCCCGCTTTATTCTCAGGGACATTTGACAGTTCCCGAATGGCAGTTAGGAAGTAAAGTGTTGCGATTGCATGGCACCTACACACCTCAGCAGAGAGAAGGGACGCCAAGGCTCGGCGAGTATACGTCCTCCTCTTCAAGATCTGAAAATGAATCCTTATTGTCCGCATCTTCTTCGTCATCATCATTAACAACAGTCAATCGAGAAGGTGGAGGTTACTCATCAAATATTTCATCGTTAGAACGTAGTGCATCCGGAGGAGGTATTAATGGGCTGGGAAGTGGTATGTTGATATCTCCAGCCTCAAGTTACCAGTATCTATCACCACGAGTTCCTCCCGTTTCTACTTACCACCATCCGCATCCGTATGTGAACACTCAGTGGATTATTGGTAGTGATGATGTCAAACTTAGCTCATATTCTTCCAATGCAGGTTACAATTCAACCTCTTCTTCTGTAACCTACGCACAGAAAGGCCCCGGAGCAAACACTGACACTTACCCCAGTCATCAGTACCTCAACAATCTTCCTCCTCCTCCCGAGTACCCAGGAGGGTCTAATACAACTCCTTTTTCCGAAAAGGGAGCGGATATTCGGACGTGCAGATCCTATGAAGCGATGGATAAGATGGATGCTCGCAGATCTCAGCCTGATTTAAGACTGTGTGCTTCTAGTCCTGGTATTTTTATACACGATGTTAAATTTCAGAGTCCGCGAAGGTGAGAGCATTTAAACAGACACAATAATTACACAACGATGAATCAATAAACATTGACTGTTCTATCTTCTTCTTCTGCCTTTCTATCCCCCAATAGAGCATAGGCTCTCAATCATCTCACGCCAAGTCCTTTTTTCTTTCGCTTTTTCATGGAGCTCTCCCCATATCCTCACCAACTTTCTTACATCATTCTCCAGCTCTCTTCTCCATGGTTTTTTTTTCTTTTTTTTTTCTTTCCTTTTCCTTTATTTCTATGTCCCTGTGGGTTCCAATGCAAAGACATTCTAGTTATGCTGTTCTCCGGTTTTCTCAATGTGTGTCCTATCCAACGCCAGCATCTTCTCCTCACCTCTTGGTCCACTGGAGCTTGCTTAGTTCTCTCTCAGGGCTCTACATTTTGATTCTATCATACCATACAATCCCGTCTATTCTGCGCAGGTACTAGTTAATGAATGTCTGTAATTTATTAGTAACTAGCTGTACCCGACCACGTGTTGATGTGGCAACGTTTGGCTAAATGAAAAAATAGAGAACATAAAAATCTTGATTCGCTTCACGCCAACGATGTACTGTAGAACCACCCAACAAATAACTACTAATACTTTGAGTGGGTAAGGCAGTTACTGTGACTTAAATCTATCTCAGTAAACAGTTTATTTAACTTCCCCATCCCCCAGGTCACCCACTACTTTTTCACTCACCGAAGTAGTTGGAAAAAATGCCCTAGTGAAAAGCAACAAAAACAGGAAAAATACACCATAATTACGAAATGAACACTATGGTAAACTACCCTGCGCGGTTTCCTACGATAGAAATTCAATTGAAAGGAAAGTCGCTTTAACAAAATGTAATTATATTGGATCATTGTGCCTATTTCATATCTTTAGGAAAAAACAGGTAATTCAAAATGTCATTGTAAGTTTGTTTACTGAAGTGCTTTCGGGTATACAATGTTCTTTATTTTTTCCGTCTGGCGCGTACACAAATAAATCAGAAGGTTTTCCGACGCGTGAACAGGCCACATATAGCTGTCCATTTGAAAAGCATGGATGCACCGAATTGCAATACTCAACATTGATGTGTACTTTGTACGTCTTCGAGAGTAACGGTGAATACGGTGCAACCCAACGATTATCAACTTCAACATCATTGTTTCGCACTTTTAAAATGATGGATTCGCCGCCATCTTCAACTGATCGTCGACGATAGAGAGGATATCCGTCATTGCCAGTGATAGTTTCGCAATGCAAGTCTTTTGGGGATCTTTTCATGAATTTTCCATCAGATATGCATGGTGAAATATTGTTTAGTAAGCCGCATGGACCATGAATCATGGTTTTGGTGACGACTGCAAATAAGTGTGGATCAATGTTGACATCTGGTATATCTGCTGAGATAACCTGATCAATCTGACCTGGTGTGATTTTGTTGATGATCCAAATCAAAATGTGTGCATGCGGCAATCCTCTTTTTTATGCCATTCGATGGAATACATCCAACAGCGGGTCTCTCCAAAAACATGATGCTTGACAATGAAATCCATTAAAGATTTCAATTTTTGTTTAAACACACGCACTGTAATATCATGACGATCCGATGATAATTGTCCAGGTAACAAAAGTTCTTTGATTTAATCCCATGTAGGATTGCATGTAAACGTGATAAATATATCTGGACGGCCATGTACGCGAACATATGTCATTGCATCTTGTGCATACTCGTGTATGTGTCGTGGACTATCTGTAAATGTGGCTGGAAATATGACCATTTTCCCCAACTCATCAGGATTAAAATTGCCATCATAAACAACTGAATCGCATAACTGAATGTACTCCTCTTTACGCAAACTTAGTTTGATGTAATTGAATATAGAGGAGTAGCTCGGTTTCAATTTTTACATACATATCGAACAGTGTATTGGTGGAACAATTGTCGACATTTCAAGATATGATTGTTAGCGTTTTCACGAACCATCAATCGATATGCATGAGCGATGAGTTTCTGAGACTCGCTGAACATCACCATTTCTGCGATGAAGAATTATATAACGCAAGTTAAAGTCTTCGCCAACCATAATAATCGCCACTTCATCAATTGTTGGTGCATTGTAGTGTCTATCGTGTTGGCCGACAGGTGTTTTGTCAGCTCTGAGTACAACTCTGTAATCATCAGCTGGTATTTGTTGAAGAGCTGTTCTGAACAATCTAATTATTTTGTTGTGTTGATCAAATAAATTTTGTAAAGCAGCGACTATTTCTCCTTGTGTCGAGTTATTGAATCTACAACGTTGATCCATTTGTTGATCAGTGTTTCCCATGACATAAATCTGAAGAAATTTGTAATCTGCGTCTGGCAGTGGTAGTAGTGAGCCAGCACGATGATAAATCTGGCCTTGTACTTTGAATGTCGGCATGTATATTCTCGCGCACAATATTTGTTGAACCGAATGATGCCATCTGGAAACATAAATTGTATTTGCGAATGTTTGCCAAGAAATGTTTCGACTGGCCTGTGTCATCTGCTACCGATGATGAAAATGGTTCGGGTGGTGAATGTAATACTGGCAATTTAACTTTTCCACCAGCGCAACACATTCCCGGTGTTTCATTCTTAAATTTGAAGGCACTGCAATGTACGCACAATTTATCAATTTTGCCAATAAGCACCTGCGGATTAAGACTGTAATCATAATTGCTGGTGTAATGGAATGCCCCAAGATTCAAATCAACATTCGGTGTTTGCCTGGATACAGTAGTGCGCATTCGAATAGTTTCCAGTCTTGCTTTCCGTTGCTTGGCTGTTTCTGATAAACGGACTTGTGCAGTGAGTACTCTATTGGTTTCCAGTCTTGATTCTCGATGCTCGTCTGACTGAGACGATCTTGCTTCAGCAGTGCGCACTCGAACGTTTTCTAGTCTTGCTTTCCGTTGCTGGTCTGATTGAGACGAACGGGCTTCAGCAGTGCGCACTCGAATGATTTCCAGTCTTACCTCACGTTGCTCGTCTGTTTCTGAAGCAATAAATGCCCTTCGCTTGCATGTTTTAGGTGTAGATGGGCCAATCGCTTGTCGTTTGGGTGGCATAACTGCAAATTTTGAGAAAATAGTGAAAAGCTTGTGAATTTAGTGAGCGTTGATCATCAATAGCTTGAAGTATCGCTGAAATAAATGAAAATATAAGCATGAGATAACAATCTATTTTGACTCAAGAGGAAATGCATAGAAACTGTGCAGCAAACAGTAAGAAAAGTCGGTAAATATAAATAGGTTTCCAGTGTAGCAGTAAGATCTGTGGTATATGTCTTGCGACTATGTAAATGTATATAATTCTTTTGAATAATAGGAGAAAGTCGCAGTTCTGTATAAGAAGAATAATAATAGTAACACGCTAGACAATACGAGAAAGCCAACAGATATTTATCATTGTGGGATGTAAGGAGTGGTCCACACATGTATTTGAAGTTTTTAAAAAAATGTACATAATGACTGATGTCCCTGAAATAAATGCGCTCACTTGTTAAGATATTTCTAGATTCTAACACTGACCTGAGACGGAATTTCATGTAAATTTATATAATTATTTTGAATAACAGAAGAAAGCTAACCAAAACTGTGTAAACATTTAAACTAAAGCAGTTCTGTATAATAAGAATAAGAATAACAAAAACAACAACAACAATCACAATTCACGCTAGACAATATGAATGAGAGAAAGCCAACAGATAAGAATTAATGATAATGTGAATACATTTATCATTGCGGAATTTAAGGAGTGGTCCACACATGTTTGAAGTTAACAAAAAACATGTACATTCTGACTAATGTTACTGAAATAAATGCGCTTACCTTTTTAGATATTTCTAGATAACACTACTAAAAACCGCAGCAATTGTTTTCCTTGTAATAACTTAAATGTCGCGGGCGGATGTTGACGATGGAGCTTCACTAATGCGCATGCACGGTGAAAGTCGATCGCTCATGCACATTTACTAACGTGGCTATAATTAAATGTCACTAAAAATGGAAATATTAGTTTCGAAGATTTTCCCAACAAATGTCGTACACTATCTCTAACAATGACAGGTAGAATTTAAAACCATTACGGGTAGAATTCCGGTACCAAACAAACACATCCTGAAAATTTCAGCTAGATCGGTTCAGTAGTTTCCGAGTCTATAGCTCATAAACAAACACACAAACATTGATTTTTATATATATAGATTGTCTTAGTTGTTCTCCATGTTTCCGCCTGACTCTGCAAAAAAAAAAAATCATGCCAGTTACCACGCACGTCTGGATATTCATTTTCACCAACCTATTTTCTTATTCATCATCGTCATCATTATTATCAGTTTTCACTTCTGCCGTTAAGCGTTATTAGATCAGTTTGAGATCCATCGCCCGATAGGCAGCATTTGTTATTGTCATTCCGTATCGATGTAGAAGCTCTTTAATGTAATCAATCTAACTTCTCCTAGATCGGCCTCTTGCTTTGGCTTCAGATCATATCATGTGTAGCACCTGCGTTGGTAGTTGTTCTGGCTACATTCTTACTAAATGACCAAACCATTTGATCTTCTGTTTGTTAATGAAATTTCTGCATATTTTTACTATTTCTAATTAATTCGAGATGATAAGGCGTGCAGTTCATTACAGAAGAATTAGAGGCGATCTAACAATCTTCTCTTTTTTTTTACTCGGCGAATCCAACAGTTCCCCCCCCCCCCCAACCCCCTGAAAGAGAATGAAGCCATAATATTAGGTTACATAACATAGCTCATACTGTTTGCTCATTTTATTACATCATATTTAAACATTTTACTTTAAGGATTAATGCTGTTTTTCAAGTAACGCATTTTAAAGACATACTTGTCCGAAGCCGACTCCCACCGATCCACACAGAACTTCCTTTTGGGATTACTGAATGCTCACGCAGCACGTGCAAGACATGTCCTTTCGTTTCCAGACTTCTTCGGTCAGTTTTCCAAAAGGCTCTTTCCAAATTAGGGAACCTTTTACTTGCGGATCCCGCAACGTAATTTATGCAGCAAGGCATACATTCGGAAAACTGGCAGGAAGCTAGCTGATCGTTTCCGGGAACACCTCTCCGATATTGACAAAAAGACACTTAAACCAATCCCTCTCTATTTTAATAGCTCTGACCACAGAGGTAAAGATGATAATATATCTGTCACAGCATTAAAACTTTGCTCTAGTGATCATACTATGGGCCTCGCTTTAGAAAATCGCCTCATTCATAGCCTAGGCGTTCGTAGTCCATGTTGTATCAATATCCAACATACCTTCATCTAAATAGTTCTACCCTTATGACATTTTAAATATTAATTATTTTATTTTCTTCTCTCTTTTTTTTCATATTATTTCTTTATTCTATTTCTTATCAGTCAGTATCATTTATATATCATTAACATTTGTATTCCCAGTATTATATTATACAGCCGGCGTAATGCTGACCACATTACCCACAGAGTGCTGATGGTCTGTAAAAATATAGGACGCTCTGCCCATATGCCCGATGCGCCGAAAGGCGTGAAAAGGGAACTTTACTTTTTTTTAAATATTATATTATATATTAACAATACTACTGTTTATTATTTTTTGTGACTATATTTTTTAGCTATCGTTTGTTTTATTTTATTTCATTTTTTCCACACCACATATTTTTAAACGTTGCTCACGTCACCCCTTAGAGATCTACATACTCTCATCTCCTCGTTGTTACGTTTGTGTAGTTCACTATGTTTGATAAAGGCTGCCCGGTCGAAACGTTACGTTGTGTTGTTTTGTGCCCGTTTTTCTGCTTCCTCATTTTGTTGAGCTTTTCAGTCAAATTTCTCTGGAATTCATTTTAAAAAGACATAACGTCATCTTCTACACGTTTTGTTTACAACATTGCAGTTCCCTATACTACAACTAAGTGTCCCTCCGTGTATCTTTCTCTCACACACATACTATGCATATTTAAATAATGTCTGCCTGTCTGTCTGTCTGTCTGGCTGTCTGTCTGTCTGGCTGGCTGACTGGCTGTCTGCCTGCCTGCATGTCTGTCTGTCTATCTGTCTGTTTGTCTGTCTGTCTGTCTCTCTGTCTGTCTGTTCATCTATTCATCGATCTGCCCATCGACCCACCCATCTATCCAACCGTCCACTCTACTCATCCATCTACCCATATATCCATCCATCCATATAATCGTCTTTATTTATACCTATCCATGCATAATCCATCTAATCATATATTCATTCATCCACATATCCGTTAATCTATATATCCATCCATATATTCATCCACCCATATACCCATCAATATAATCACCCACCCATATATCCATCTATACATTCATCCGCCCATATGTACATCACCCCACATATTCATCCAACAATATATCCATCCATCCATTTATTCATCCATCCATCCATCCACCTATCAACCTACCCATCTATCCAACCGTCCACTCACCCATCCATCCATATGTCCACTCATCTATCCATATATTCATTCGTCAGTCCATCCATACATGATCGCTAACGCCATTTGGCAAAACACCTGATGATGATGATGCTTCTTGCATACACCTTTCTCTGCCACCATTTACTTGTGTTGCTTAATCCGTTTCCACTTACAGTCATTTTTTTTTAAATTGCACTTCGTCTGTTTCTTTTGCTAAATGTCATTGCTTTGTTACGCTCGTTTCAAACTGTTAATATATGGTCATCTAAATTTCCATAGAAGCTCAAATAACAGCGCAGACGACAGTGATCATACACCCATAGCTGCAAAAACCAGTCAAATGGTGGAGTTACTTACTGAAGAAAACAGAGCACTTAGAGAAGAGCTGACCATGTCGGCTGTCAAAGTGGCAAAATTGCAAAAGGTGAGAAGGAAATAACCATGTCTATTGTTGAAGTGATGGAACTGTCAAAGATGAAATTTTATTAAAGCATTTAAAGTGGCAAAATTGAAAAAAAAAATTGAGAAGGAAATAACGATGTCTATTGTTGAAGTGTTGGAACTGTCAAAGGTGAAATGTTACTTAAAGCTTTTAAAGTGGCAAAATTGCAAAAGGTGAGAAGGAAATAACGATGTCTATTGTTGAAGTTATGGAATTGTAAAAGATGAAATTTTATTAAAGCTTTTAAAGTGGCAAAATTGCAAAAGGTGAGAAGGAAATAACCATGTCTATTGCTAAAGTTATGGAACTGTAAAAGATGTAATTATATTAAAGCTGTTAAAGTGGCAACATTACAAACGGTCAGAAAGAATTGACATTTTTTTTTTAGTTATAAAATTGCAAAAGGTGAACATTTTTTTGGTTTGGACACCTAACAAGAATGCTCTGGTACTATCTGCCACAGCGAGCGACAATAAAACGTTACAACGGGTATAGAGCGAGCGGAAGCTCATAAAATATGGGGTGATGGTGTTAACAACAGCCTTACAGAAATGAACATTAATCATAATAGTGCTCTTGACAAAGCTCATCAACGAATGTTACATCTTTCCCTAACACTTTACTGAGGTACAAAGTGAAAGAGAAGAAGAAGAAGAAAATCTATTAACGCTGTCAAAGTGGCAAAATTTCAAAAGCTAAGAATGAACTAACGATGTTTATTGTTGAAGTGATATAATTTCGAAACGTAGGTTAATGCTGGCAAAATGGCAAAATGTGAGAATCAACAAACGCTGTTTACTGTTGAAGTGATAGAGTTTTGAAAGATCGGTTAAAGCTAGCAAAGTGGGAAGATTGTGACAGGTTAAAATGAAACAATCATATCCAGTTGTAAAAGTTATAAAATTCCACTCTTTCACGTATGTATTCCACTGTTTCCAGTTTGTTTAGTTTTGTAATAGATCTTCCTGTCCAGTATTCTTCTATTATGTATGTCTTGTTCCGCATTAACCTTTGGTTGTTCAATTAGTCTGTTGTTTTGTCAGTTGATAAATAATGGCCAAAATGTGGTAAAAATGGGTACCAGATATAGTCTTTGAAAGTAAAGGCGGCCGTCAAATGTTTGCGACATCACCCAACGACTGCCAGTTGATCTCTTTCTCTCTCTCTCTCTCTCTCTCTCTCTATATATATATATATATATATATATATATATATATATATATATATATATGTGTGTGTGTGTGTGTGTGTGTGTGTGTGTGTAATAGGCTGGAGAACGCCAAAGACTGCTTGGCGACTTGACGATTTTGGTGTGTTCGGCGCCCGATACCTTGATTTAGTCTAGTTTTAAAATGCCCAAGAGGCTACAGGGACAGCTTTTAGTTTGTAAACCTTGCCAGCCATCAGTTAATAAGAGACCTTGCTTAGCCTTTTAGCGGTCTATCTGTCTGTCGCTCTGTGGTCGGTCCCGTATGGTCAGACGCACTGTCTGCCGTTGTTTGACCACACTTAGTCTCAACGTACAGGTGTGTCAGATCGGACCGGCTGAGCGACGCTAGACTGGCTCGTGTTCACGAAAATGGTACGTTTCATTTGTTTAGGTGGTGTTAGATTTGATTTCCATTATGCATCCTCGGTAGGAGATAGTTTTATGGCAGGTCGCTATAAATGATTTGCTGGTCTGGTGGCATACTAAAGCTTAACGTTCATGTTTAATATGTTTCGGTTTTTGCCATTGTTGAGGTAAGAAATTTCGATGAGCATATGGTGTCATTATCACATTTCCTTGTTAGCTGGAGATGATTAGCACTCTAGATCCTGCCTCTGGTCGAGCACGTTTGTTGTTGTTAATGTATTATTTGTAAAGTATACGTTAACTCTGTGTTCAGTTCAGTAAAACAAACAGCTGTTTAATGGGATGATTATAATTAATTTGCTTGATTTAATTTAGGATCTGTAGTCTGTGCACATGGTTCGTCTAGGTGTATGTAACCATGTAGTTAGGTTGTCTTCAAGTAACTCACTATACAAATATTCTTTGTCTGGGTTCTGATGGAATATTCTAGGATCTCTACGCAGAAGAACCCCTATCTTTTCTTTACTTTCTTGTTTTTGCTGGAACTATTACATTTTGTCCTAATCACAATTTTCTGTTATCTCCCCTACTTTTGTGTTTTTTCTTGTTTCTTTCTTCCCGATAGAAAATATATATATTTAGATCAAGCACTTTATGCACAATATAAAATTGGGCATAGAGAATAGTTATTTACTCTACAATACGACACACTAATGAATCTATTTCCGATTCCTGAACCCCTGCTAATTTTTTCAGTTTGAGATGGAAATTCAGAAAGTCCACGAATCTCACGAGGCCCTGGTCAAATCTTCTCAGAAACAAGAGGCGTTGTGGTCAGCCATGAGGAGGAAGCTGGAGGAGAGGATCAAAGAGTTGGAGGCGCCAAGGTCTGATGGAGGTTAGTGAACACGTTCTATGATTCTGTGCATCACTCATTTGTTACAGTTTCATTGTGTTTGAATTGACGGCGTGATTTGCTTTTGTCAATTTTATCTACAAAGATTAGTTATTGGGATTTAGGATATGTTGCTAAAAACATCTAGACGTTTCGAAACAAAGGCGCCCCCCCCCCCCCCAAATGCCGTAGACATTTTCTAGGCAAACAACGGCGAGGTGGGAGTGGGAGGGGTGGTCCAAAAATATTTAAAAAAAAATAACTAGCTAGGCCCAAAATAACTGGATAAATGGAGCGCCCCTTCGACCTCTCCCCCTATTCATTAAGAAAACTAAGGCCTCCCCACTACCTGTTTGTGTCGCGCTCTGTAGGATCGTGGGTTCGTTTCACAGACGTGTAGCTGGGTTGACCGGCGCCTTTTTTTAAAATACTGATTCCTGGGGAACTTTAGTGGGGCTTCAGAGTTCGTTTTTTGTGCAACGCTGTCGGCAGACAGCTTGCTGTTCTGCGGAGAGAGACTGAGACTATATGCGGTAACCCAGTGCAATGAAGTCGACCTTCTCGATATTAACTTTATCTTTAACTCGACATTCCCATGGTCTGCGATTCCCGTACCCCTCTATAGCACAATCGCACACGATCGTCTGGAAAGACGAAAATTTACCAACAAAATGTTGATATCTTCTTCTTCTTCTTCTTCTTCTTCTTCTTCTTCTTCTTCTTCTTCTTCTTCTTCTTCTTCTTCTTCTTCTTCTTCTTCTTCTTCTTCTTCTTCTTCTTCTTCTTCTTCTTCTTCTTCTTCTTCTTCTTCTTCTTCTTCTTCTTCTTCTTCTTCTTCTTCTTCTTCTTCTTCTTTTTCTTCTTCTTCTTCTTCTTCTTCTTCTTCTTTTTCTTCTTCTTCTTCTTCTTCTTCTTTTTCTTCTTCTTTTTCTTCATTCTTCTTCTTCTTCTTCTTCTTCTTCTTCTTCTTCTTCTTCTTCTTCTTCTTCTTCTTCTTCTTCTTCTTCTTCTTTTTCTTCTTCTTCTTCTTCTTCTTCTTCTTCTTCTTCTTCTTCTTCTTCTACTTCTTCTTCTTCTTGTTTTTCTTCTTCTTTTTCTTCCTTTTCTTTGTTCACGGGTTGTAAGCTCCTGGTTTTTCGTCCACCTAGACTTTGGCTTTGTGCCATTGCCTGAGTCTTGTGTGCACTGCTTTATTTGTGGGCATTTGGACTGATTAACTGACGTTCTACCCTACCAAGACATCACACTGAGCGATAAGCAGCTGGTGACACAAAGTGTCACCATGCGGATGAGGATCAACCCTAAAGAGCTACCGGAAATCCTGTTCCACCGTCAGCTAGGGTGTGGCTTCAAAATAACGAAAAATTGCCTCCCACATGGAGATGACCTTGTGTTAATGCAACTGGTTGTCCCTGGCCGCTCGGACAGTTGCACTCCGACTTCGAAGGAAGCTCCCACGACATACTTTTTTCTGAGTAGGCAGTGGGTCTATTCTTGTTTTCATCACAACATGTCTTAGGAACCCACACGTCGAAATGTTGGTATGAATTATATGTTAATTACCTGACAAGATAAAGCGAAATTTGTCATTCGATAAATTGTGTAATGCGTTGGTGTTTTGCTGACGCCCGCTTTCTGTTAAGTACAACTTAAGTGCGACTGTAGTCGTATTCCATAACCTGCATGTTGTGTGCACATCCGTTTCACAGATCTGGCAGGCTCTTGATTCCTTGCCGTCAAGGCAGATGCACACCGATTTCGAAAGGTGCACAGAATTAGTCCACTTTAACGATTAGCTTGTTGGTGAGGCAGAGGGTCTCCCCCCCCCCCCACCCCCACCCCCAATTGGGCCATGGAACCCACGCGGGGAGTCTGGAATACAACTCGCGTGTTTGAACTTGTGAGCCGCAACCAAGTCTAGGTAGAGCAGTTGTTTTCAACCACCAGGTCGCGACCTTTTTTGGGGTCAAACTACCCTTTCATGCGTGGACTTTTATCATGGTATGGGGCGTCGTACCCAGCCTAAAATGGCTATCCTGGGGAAGTAAAGACGGCCGGCTTAATGATGATCAAATTACCCACCTAGTGCCGATGGTCTGTAAAAATATGAGCCCTCTTCCAATATACCCGATACGCCTAAAGGCTTGGGAAAAAAAATCTTTACTTTTTTTTTTCCTTTTACGACCTTTTTACATGGGTCACCTAAGACCATCGGAAACACATATTTATTGAAGTTATAAAGGAAAATAATTGTTTCCTGTCGCCTGAACATGAGGTAACCATACTAAATTGTCGCGGCATTAGTAATGTTGAGAGTTACTGAAGTAGAGAAAAGATATAGAAAAAGAAAAGAACGAGTTTTGTTCGAAGTGGACTTTTATTTCAAGCAATAATATCTCCTTTTTCTTTCTGTCTAGTACCATCCTAGAAAGCACTCGACTCCTCTCAGCAAAGTATAGTTTGGTTAAATGTTCATGTATTTTTATTATTTGCTTTTGTATTTGTTTATTTTAGTATTAAGCAGTTTTTAACTGATTTTATGTGAGACGCCGTGGTCTAGTGGCTAGACGCTCGCCTGCGGATTGGAAAGTTTGGGCTCGGTTCCTGACAGTGGCCGGATTTTTTTTCAAAAGTGACCTTGGCTCCCAGGTCGACCCAGCCTTGAGTGGGTACCGGGTACAGTCCTGGGAAGTAAAGTCGGTCAGTGTGGTGTTGACTACCCTACCCACCAAGTGCCCGTTTGGTCTATAATGGTCTAGCCCTATATAATCAATTCGTCTAAAAGGCGGGGAAAAGGGTTATTTACTTTTACTAATAAAGATTGCGCAACTAATTTAATAGCAATTTATAATATTCAAGTGAAGTAAAAATTCCTTCTCACGACTTTTAGGCGTATCGGGTGTAAAGCAAGAGCCACCCTTTTCTTAACAGAGAATCGGCACTAGGTGGGTAATGTGGTCAGCATTACGCCGGCTGTTTTTACTTCCCATGGATTTAAATACATGGATTGTATTTATTTTAGGCTGTGTTGACCTGCGACGCCCCATACCATGATACAAATCCACACAGCTTGCAGTGGGTTTCGATTGCGGTATGTTGAAATTACGAGTCGGACTCGCAGCACCTAAGCCAGTAAAAACAGCATTTTCTTTTCATGAGAACTGATTAATCATTATTCCCTTATTTCTTTTGGGAAAATTCGTTTGGTATACGTCCTATTTGGTTCCAAAGATATGAAGCGGATTACGGACGTATACTGAGGTATCATTGTACTTTTCATTATTCCTGTTTATTTACATTGCAAGGAAAAGCATTGGTTTGAACCTACCCACCAACCTACTTACCTATCTCTCTTTCTGCCATCTATTGTCTCTGTCTGTCTGTTCGTCCGTCCGTCTGTCTGTTTCTAAGTGTGTCTTTTCTGTCTGTCTGTCTATCTGTCTTCCTTCCTACCTAGTTATCTATTTATATATCTATGTCTGTTTGCCCGTCTTTTTTTTTTAAATCTCTGAATCCTTTTTTTTACGCTCTTTTTATCTCACCATCTCTATCTCGCTTCCTCGATCCCCCCCCCCCACTCTCTCTCTCTCTCTGTCTCTCTGTCTCTCTCTCTCTCTCTCTCTCTCTCTCTTTCTGTGTGTTTCTATCTCTGTCTGTCTATCTGAGTGGAAAACGTTACCACTGTGCACCAAACAAAAGTTCTACCCTCTGCGCTACGACTGCCATATGCATACCTCAGTATCACGTGATGAAGTTAGTTAGACAGTAAGCAAGCGAAAAGTTTGCAGGAAAAATAAAATAAAAGCAGAACTATTGATGATTCATGCTATTTCATCGCCGGGAATGTTCAGATTTGGCAGCTGGACCGTGAGAAAGTCGGGACTGCGCAGGTAAACGGGGAGACAGAAATGATATGAACAGCATTTTGGCGCGATTCAAGATGCAACGGTAAGAAACAGACAGGAAGAGGAAAAAAAAAAAAAAAAGCGCAGGAAAAGACACTGTATGCACGGGAAATAATGCACTACCTGAATGGTTCAAGACAAGATTTCAGGCCCCTTATTTCAGCCATTGTATGAGTTTGCCTGGTTCTGCTGTTTTGTGGTTGAGGCGTTCAGGGTGGTGAGCTTCAGTTGTGTAGCTGCCAGCCTCTGTCTGAGAACACTTTGGGAGCTCCAGGCTTGTTTAATTGTACAATAATAATAATAATTATTTTTGCTAATAATGTTGTATGGTGAAGGGTTCGCATTAGCATAACCGATAGGATACTCGCTTTAAAATTCAGCTGTGGCTCGCTGCAGCCCACCGCCGGTGTTCGCAGCCGGGCGGTTCCTGTGCCTAGCTCCCATTCTGTTGTGTGTGTTTTTTTTAAGCTAAAACACTTTGGTTGTGTCGACCTGGAATCGCCTGCCGAATCCGGCCAGCAGCGGCCCACTGATCATTACTAAAACAGTGATCTCTCAACACTGAGGATCAGGCTTCTGACCGGTAATGATCCCTAATTGTAACACCCCCACCCCTTGTAACCTTTCCCCCTATTGAACTAGTTGAATAAACCTGCCCTTAGATCAGCGGTTCTCAACTTACAAGTTGCAACAATTTTTTTTTTTTTTTTTTTTGGGGGGGGGGGGGGGGGGGGGGGGGGGGGGGGGGGGGGGGGGGGGGGGGGGGGGGGGGGGGGGGGGGGGTCGAACCCCTTTTTTCACAGGCTCGCCTAAGACCACAGGAAAGCACATAATCATTGAAGTAATGAAGGGACATAATTGTTTGGGGGTCACTACAACATGAGGGGACTGCATTAAAGGGTCGCGGCATTAGGAAGATTAAGAGCTTCTGCCCTAGATTAATGCCTACATTGCATAATGATTGCAACGGCCTTGACGACGCCGCTGAAAGTGGGCACACAAAAAACAAAGGCCAACAGCTCCGTGAACTTGACGCCTCCTCTGTCACGCGACTGTGATGTGACTTCATGCGGCACATTCCTTGTTATTCCTTGCGAAAATGAAGTAAAACGCTGCAGTAAATACTTGACGTATACAAGACGCAATATTGGGCTGTGTGAGACCACATAAATATGTCTGTATACTTGTTTCTTCTTCTATTCTCTACTCCTTGAATGCCTCGTGGCATCAGGGCCGGAAGAATTCTTCACAACTAGCCTTTCTATTCGTTTCGTATAAATTACTGTTTCAGTAATATTTCTGCTTTCCATATCTGCCTGGTCGACCTCTGACTCTCTTACCGTTGTCTCTGTATACCATTTCTCTCTGTTGTGCCCTGTCTGATGCCAGTCTTGTTACATGACCAAACCATTTGATTTGCTGTCTACCTATAACATTCAGTATTCTGTCTGTGCCGACTCTCCGCAAAATAAATTGTTCCTGTCGATCTTTCCTAACATAGGAAGTAAGCATTTCATTTATGTTTGCATAACATTCAGATCAAATATATTTGGAGTATGAAAGATGTTTGGAAGGGCCAAATGTAAAATAATAATAATAATTTTCATTAAATTACTTCAGTTAGTCTAAATGTGTACCCCGATGTCAATACAAATGTGGTCCATGTGGCACTCGGGGGACCCCCGCTTTGACATGCCTGCTTTATGGGGAATTACACATGGGTAGACGGTTCTGAGTCCGGCCTCTACTGCGATATAAAGATGTGTGCAGGCGGGGCCTCAATGATACATTTATTGAGATAGATTCTAGGACCATGTTGCGCATGGGATGGAGGAGGGGCATAATGAAAAGTGACTGAGAATAAAGCACGAAATAAGTGGAGAAAGGATAAGAGCACCTGGGAAGAAACACACTACTAAATATTAAATATAATGGCAACAATGGTCCTGAAAACCATGTTTTATTTGTGGAAGACTTTTCCTAACACGGACAGATCTAGTCATACTCGCCCTCACCGCGGGCTGTGATTTCCATGCCTCGCCATAGCATAATGAAATACTATCGTCTGGAAAGAGGGAAAAGTGCCAAATAACAGACAGTATGTACCCATAGTTGGCTCTGTGGCTAAGTCGATGTGAACGCTTCGCAATGCCGGGATTCCGGGTTCGATCCCAGCTGCGGGAGATGTGCCTTGCGTTGGTTTCGACAGTGGTATCAGGGGGCCGACTGTCCAGGAAGCAATGGCAAACTACTGGACGTAAATTTTTCTAGAGAAACCACAAAACAGCCAGGGGCTGCTGGGGTTGGTTCTGCAACGTCCTGCAAAGGATACGCAACTAACCTATGTATCCATAATAACTAAAACGTTTTGGGCTATATTTTCTTGTATATGCGAGCAAAAGTAGGCGAAACATCAAAGAAATGAAATGAAAGTCAAATATATTTGAAATCAATTGTTTGCAGTGTGCAATCTGGGATCCAGTGCCCCATTGATAGAGGGGAAAATAGAGTTAACCCAGTGTCTCCCTAACAAGCATGTCGTAGGAGTCGACTAATTAGTGTCTTTCTTCAAAGTCGGTGTACATTGAACACAGAGGCAAGTTACCAGCAATCTGCGTAGAAATATGCCAGAATATATCGAACGAATGTGTAGGAAAAACTTAAGTTCTGGAACAAACTAAAGTCCAGAAGTAGACGAATAACCAGAACTTGCAGTCAACGTGAACGCGAAGAAGAAAAAGAAGAAGAAATGCTTGGAGAAAATCAGGAGAAAATTAACAAGATGTACTGGGGGGAGGGGGGGAGGGGGGAACTAACAAGGGTTCCATCGCTCTTGATAGTAAAAATACCTATTCACGCCTTAGGCGCATCAGGCATATGTGAAGCGCGTCCCATATTTTTACAGACCAATCGGCACTGGGTGGGTAATGTGGTAAGCATTGCGCCGGCCGTCTTTATTTGCCCAGGACAGCCATCTGGCTACCCATTTTAGGCTTGGTCGATCTGCCATACAAATCCACGCAGCCAGCAGTGGGTTTCAACCGCGGTACGTTGGAATTACTAGTCGGACTCGCAATGCCCATGCCATTGACGCCATACATACGGATATTATACATCTTAATCGACTTCAACATAGAACCTGATATCTAGGTACATCGCAATACTACGTAAAGCTGCAAGTTGTGGAATGGAATGTTAGGAGTGTCCCAGAAACATACATCAAGGAAATAAACATGATGGTTCGGTCTAACAACTGTTGATTGTGGGCATTTAACACTGTTATTGCACATTCCATTTGGCAGTCTCTTTCGTCAAAGTGCAAGTACTAAAAAAAATATATGTTGTTATTTCTTATTTTCATTTGAGGGTCTGATATGCAGATCTTTTGTTTTTCTTTCAGAATTCAACGGTGTAGAACAATGGTACCTTATTTAAGCCAGCATTTGTTTCAGCGTCTCTTGTAATAGACACTTTGTTGTTAGTATTTGTGTAGAAAAAAAATATACCTGCAATCGGACTATTTGAAAACCCATCCCCTGGAAGTTAAACCCATCAACAATTGTTCGGTAAAATTTCTATCTGTTGGCCATATACACAAATATCTCAGCTGTGCCTTAAACAGGTACAAAGTAATTACGTTACTGGGACGAAGGAAAAAAAGAAGAAACCCTATCCACAACAAAAGAAGTTGTTATGTGGATGTGAAAGTTATTTAGAGCCCACCACATTAATTTCATGAACGTGCGATTGTTGCCTACTCTTGCTGCTACAGCTGCTGATTTTGATGCTGACGGTACCAGAACAACAATTACTGCTGCAGCTACGACCACTATTACTACTAATGCTGCTATTATTTTTATTACTTAAACTAATACTAGTACTACCCCTACTACAGGTACCACCACTATCACTATAGTTTTATGTTGGCCCAAGTGGGCTGCGTGGTTTTGATGCATGGTGTCCGCCTAACGTGCTAGAGGTTCCGGGTTCAATCCCTGGTAAGGGCTGGAATTTTTTCACGTCGACTTGAACTTCTAATCCCTGGTCTCTGTGTAGTGAGGTCGGACACCCGTGTGCATTGTTGCTTACGTAAAAAATCGCTTGGCAGTTGAAATCGAAAAGAGTAGCCTAGCGGCGCTGCCCCGGCAAAATTTTGAGTTAAAAATATACCCAAAGTATTTCATTATCCTCGCCGGTGCTACAGAGCCTTTGCGCTTTGCTATGCTTCTTCGGACTCAGACTTGAGTTAGAAGAAAAACGGAGCACTAATGGGTTACTACCCGTGTGCTGTGTTGTTGTTCAAACCTCAAACCTCAGTTGGCGCAGTTCTTGTGATCTAATTTCCGACAGTTTGATTTTCATTGACATGATGAGTACCCCTGGATGTTCTAACGATATAGTTTTGATCGCTGAACATGAAATCACTGCAGTTTAGGATGGACACAATTGTAAAAATGAAGTCAAAACAAAGGGAGTCGCCATGTCGTAGCGTCTAGACGCTCGTTTGCTGATTGGAAGGTCGTGGGTTCGCTCCCTGGCGAAGCCGGACTTTTTTCAAAAATGACCTTGGCTCCCAGGTCGACCCAGCCTTTAGTGGGTACTGGGTGCAGTCCTGGGAATGAAATGCGACCGGCGTGATGCTGATGACATTACCCATCTTGTGCCGTTTGTCTATAAAATATTGGTCTAGCCCTATATACCATTGTCGCCTGAAATGTGTGGAAAAGCAACCTTTACTTTACTAAAAATGAAACAAGGGTCTTAGTTTGAACAGCAGAAAAACTAAAGTAATGGTAATTACAAAGACAAAATGTACCCACCAAAATGCAGGATCACAGTTTGTGACTCAGTATTGAAGAACGTCTATACGTTTAATTACACTGGTACCCTGATAGATGGAGATGAACTAAGGAAGTTATATATAGAATATCTCCAGAAGAGCAGCATTTCAGACAAAGAAAAAATATTATTTACAAGCTTTCTTTGTCAGTCGAGATGAGAGAGCATATTCAAGCGCTATATCAATCCTATCCTGATTTCAGGAAGCGAACGATGGACATTTGGCTACTTATAGACAAACAAATTATGTGCAATCGCTGTGGACGTATTTTTATAGACAAATGTTGAGAACAATCTGGGCAGATTGAAAAAAATAAGTTATGAAGATGTTTTAAAAGAAACTGACTCACGAAAAGAACTGACTGCGAACGTCAAAATCACAGCAATCAGGACACTCCCATAAGCGCTCTGTCCCAATCTTCAGCACAGACGAAAAGTTCCAATTTTAATGGCACCAGAAAATGATTGTATATCCGTCTCACTTTTCCCCTGAGTGTTGAGTATCGGCCAGATCCCCTGGTACCTCCTCAAGCGCCATTCTTCTCAGACCGCAATGATCTATTTGCGCTTCTGCACTGTTCACTCGCTCCCAGAGGGCCCTCACAACATATGCCTTGTCACACATCAGTTCGTCAGAATAACACAAACTACGTTATTTGGTCGTGTCATGAGAAGGGGAAAAAAACTGGAGTACTTCGTGTCAGTGATATAGTTCGAGAGGAAAGGGGGCAGAGGGAGACCTAGAAATAAGATGCTTCACAGTTTGACATCATAGCATGGAAGATAATCTATGTCAGAATTTACTGAAAATACAGGAGACAGAAGGATGTGGACAGACCAGTGACTAGGCAAGGCATGTAGCAGTTGCAATCACCGCACACATTTTCCAATGCAAAAGAAAAGTTTATATTTTACTATTTGTTATAACTGTCTACTATTTATTTTATATACGCCACTTGGTTTACGTTTCGAACATAGTGAAAAGATTGCTTGCTGCATGCCTCTGATGAAGCATCTGTAAAGTATGACAGCTACCAATTACTAGGACTGCGATGCTAGCTGCGCACGAATACTCTCCACAGATACCCCCTGTGGTGTAATCGTAATTGTGTAACGCTTACACTTGAGAATTAATAACGCCCCGCCACTGGGATAGACATGACCTATCAACGCCATACGGCATGGAGCATGGAAGATCATCTGTGTCAGAGCTGATTAAAACTACGCGAGAGAGTAGGGTTATAGAGAGACAATCAGCGCCACACGGCATGGACTATAAGATACGGCTGTGGGCTTACTGATCAGCCCAGCATCTTCTCATGCCTCTTCTTGGTGTTTATCGGCTATAAATCCCGGCGGAAAATTATCGTTGCTGGTCCACTTCTGGACTTTAGTCTTGCTTCAGAACTTGCGTTTTACAGATTTGGCTTATATGTATGCAGACTGTTAGTTCCTCGCTTCTCATGCAGATGAAAGCCGGCTTCGAATGAAATACCCGCCTTTATTACATGCTTCGTAAAAGACAGTGTGGTTATTCTTCCCCCCCCCCCCCCAGCCCCCTTCCCATCAAAATGGGGCCCCACAATCAGAATGGGAAAACCATGGTGAAATAGGTTGAGAAAAATGGCGTATAAAGCAATGGCGGCCAGCTTATGTTGTTGTAATAGGCAATCTCGTCATCTCCATGTGGGATGCATTTTTAAGTTATTTTAAAGCCCCGCCCTGACTTTTCCCGGGCGCCCTAAATATAGCCGGGTGATAAACATGGCCTAACGGCTAAACGGGGTTTCTGGGACCTCTCAACGGGTGATCCTCGACCGCATTGTGGCACTTTGTGTCACCGGGTGTTTATCGCTTTGTGTGATGTACTGGTAGGGTACAACTTACATAATACATGAACTTATGTTGTTGAACACATTATCCATTGAGTGTCCATTACTGCATAAGATATATGAGTCTAGCATCCTAAACCAGGTGCCGATTACGTTCAGAATGACGAATTCTTTAGCGGGTGTTCTCGTGACTGACCGTGTGGGCCAACAGTTATTTGCAATTCTGGTGTAGGACTGTTAGTTTCGGCACATCCGATAGCTTCCTTATGCGTTTTAACTGTGTATGTGCAAGCTTCAAAATTTTGCTGCTGCTGACAAGTGTTTAACTGGTTTTCAAATCACAAATGAGACGATAAGACATGGTGTGTGATTTCCACTCGCACACACGGGGGTTGCGTGGTCTCGAGGCATGGTTTCCGCCTCGAGTGCTAGAGTTTCCGGGTTCATTCCCCGGTAAGGGCTGGTATTTTTAAACGTGAACTTTGGCTTCTTTAATTACTCCTGATCTCTGGGTGGTGAGATCAAACGCCAATGTGCATTGTTGCGCATGTAAAAAATCCCTTTGCAGTTGGAAATCGAAAAGAGTAGCCTAACGACAAAATTTGGAGTTAAAAATCTACCCAAAGTATTTCTGGTCCTTGTTCACAGTGCTGACCTTCTTCAGTCTCAGACTTGAGTTGGATGAAGAAAGAGCACTTATAGGTTACACTTGTGTGCCATAATGTTGATCCGTTCTTTAGTACCTCAAACCTCAAAGCATACTCGCACACGAATGGAGCAGTTGTTGGGCAACCCGCTTGAGGTGATGTTTGAACCTCGACTAACACACAACCCGATACGCCTCTGGTGGAACACTCTTATATTTCACGCTTCTATTTTTAGCTACCCTTTTACCGGCCCATTTATTTTCAGACCTAATGACCTTTTAATGTGTCAGGCAAACACGTTGGAATGCTGTTAATGTCTTTTTGTTCCTAGCTGTGAGTTATTTCTTTGAGGTGAATATTACATTATAATACACGAGGGTCATGGGGATGTGGTGATAAACGGGGCCGGATTTAGAACTTGATGAAGACGTAAGATATGTAAAACCTTGAGGCACCTACCATGTTAAAGGGCAGCAGCTAATTTAGGAGAACGTTAAAATATTTGAATGCTGAATGTTTAATTAAGAATCGACATCACAGCACTGGGGACACTCACATAAGTGCTCAGTCGTCATCTTCAACAGCAAGCTAAGAGTTCCAATTCCGATGGTATCAGTAACCGTCTGATTGAATAACCATCTCAACCTTCCCCTTGAGTGTTGATCGTCGGTCAGATCCCCTGGTAATTCCTCGCAGCGCCATTCTACTTAGTCCGTAATGATATATATGCGCTTCCGCACTGTTCACAAAAGGGCCTCGAAATATCTTAAATGTTTAAAATATTTACGTCTTTTAAGTATTTAAACTAGGTAAAGTAAATGTATATTAATTAGTTAAAGTAAATGTATATATATAAACTAGGTAAAGTAAATGTATGGCAAAGTAAATGTATACAAACTAGGACAAGCAAGTGTATATAAACTAGGTAAAGTAAATGTATGGTAAAGTAAATGTATACAAACTAGGACAAGCAAGTGTATATAAACTAGGAAAAGCAAAGGACACTATTGCGTTCAGGTTGACCAGGCAGCCGAAGTAATTTTTTTTCTGGAAAAAAGACCGGTTCCTGTCAGGAACCGAACGCACGACCTTCCGATCCGCAGCCGAGCGTCTAGCTGTTAGACCATGGCGGCTTCCCTTGTAAGGATATGGATAAGTAAAATATACTGTCGATTATTTTTTTTTAAATCCATGACATAATATACCATAAATAGTAATAATAACATCAAAATTTCCTCAAGGAAAAAGGGGGACGGGGCGGTTTGGGGAGTGGGATGAAGGCGGGTAAATATATCAAAAGAAATTTGCATTTAAAATAGGAGAATATTTTTAAAAAAATGAAGAAGAAGAAGAAGAAGAAGAAGAAGAAGAAGAAGAAGAAGAAAAAGAAGAAGAAGAAGAAGAAGAAGAAGAAGAAGAAGAAGAAGAAGAAGAAGAAAAAGAAGAAGAAGAAGAAGAAGAAGAAGAAGAAGAAGAAGAAGAAGAAGAAGAAGAAGAAGAAGAAGAAGAATTTACATACTATCAAATATAGAGAAAATTTTAACTCTTTAACTTCTTGGCTAAAAGTGAATTTTTATTTTACAGCACACGGAGACAGCAGAATCAGGCTGGTTGAGAAGGATTCTATGATATCGAAGCTGTTGTCTCAGAGTAGGTGAAGTCTACAGAATATGCCTCTGTATCTTAACGTCGTCATGTGTACCGTTGTATGGCACATAGGGCTCACAGTCAATTCATCCTTTCCGTTCATCCCATGCAATTATTTCGATATCATAAACGGAATATATTCAAGCACTTTAGGTCTGTCTCTGTGTTTGTGAGTGTGTATGCCTTAGATGACTTCATTACCCATCTGTCGGTTTGTTGGCACCTGGTCAGAGAATTTAACTCTTTGAGCACTAAGCGTTTCTTGGTCATGTCAAAGATAACAAATCTGTCTCGCATTCTTCTATAACTGGTAATTTCTATATTAACTTATTGTATACTTTTTGTTAGTATAAGTCTTTCTATCTCACAATGTTTCTTGTGTAAATTCTCACGACTGAACATTTCACACTTTTTGTTAGCAAATGCATAGAATAGAAAAAGTTTAAAGAATAACTCTCTGGAATCGATAGAATTAGACACTAGAGAATCAATTCCATCGCATCAGGTCTACCGAGCAAGCATAATTTGCCATGGAAGAAAGTAGGCTGGTCTCATTTTGTAAAAGTATTAAATTCAGGTGTTTATGATGACAATACCGATAGAACCAAATCTCACCAGTTGAATCACCTTCGTCCTGTCCAAACGTGTCCGATTAAGCGCATCAGGACATACTGGGGCCTGGCGTCATGATCCAGGTTGGCCCACCTTCCGAGATTGTCTAGGATGGTAACTGGCCCAAACGACTGTCGACGGAGGGTTTACTACTGACGACCGGTAGACTCCTGCTGTGTCTGCTTCCCTGTGGAGTTTTCTTATTATTATTGGCGAAACGTCAGCTTCGTCTCTTCTCACTACACACAACACATACGAAGAGAAACTTAACCTCAAGAGCAAAGTGTGCACAGCAAGCTATGGGTAACCATGCAGGACCTGCAGCTGATGTGCCAGTTCACAGAGGTACCCCACTTGACGGTCTGACCTGAGCATTCGAAATCAAACAACAAATATGTTTTTCTATATCCCGGTTGTCTCCCCCCCCCCCTTTTTTTTTCCCCAAAGTAACGCTGTCTGTGATATCCTGTCCTGTTCTCCAGAATCCATCTCAATACACAAATTTAAAGCAGAACAATGCAGTTCATCAATAGGTTTCAAAAAATATACAATACGATCCCACAAAATTAACAAAGCAAAAAAACATGTTAAAAAACATAAAAGAAACAATCGCCAACAGCTGGTAAAGTAATGTCCAAATAGCAATGTAATGGTTGACACTTTTTTTTTTTGGTAAGTTTTTTTTTTTTTTTTTTGTCTCGATGATATCTGCTATTTTTGGTCTGATGTCGGACAAAGAACAGCGGGGATCACTGTCCACCTTAAGCTGGCAGCGCCGCCTTGTTTTCAGGATTGTTATAGTTGAAAAATTCGGATTCACAACGGTATATGGAGAAAAATGGCAATAGTTTAAGAAAAAAAAATAAACTTTGCATTTTGAGTTACGCTGAAAAGAAATTCAACAGATTAATACAAGTACATCATCATCCTTATGTGCCCTGCCAACTGGCATAGGCGCTCATGCGTCTTCACAGATTACGATCCCTGGTTGCCTGAAACAGCTGTCTTGATAATATCCCTCCCTGCCATAGTTTCGGCCCATCCAGCATCGTCTCTCTTTGTCTGCCTCTACTCCTTTTCCACTGATCTTTCTAGTTGTCATGATGTTCTCCAATGTCTCTCTTCTCATTATGTGACCGAAGAACAGTGTTTGTCTCTTTCTTATTGTTGTAAATAGAGATCTACTTTTATTAGCTTCTTTCAAGCAATCGTTGTTAGTTAGATCAGTTAGAGGCAGAAAACTCTCAGCTCACTTTATCTCTGACGGAGCAGAAGGCCAGGGTGGACATACTAGAAAATGCCTTGTTGAATGCTCAGTCCACAATTCTGGCTTTAGAAGATGAGGTAACACAGTAGGATTTTTTTTTCAAGAAAACAAAAATAGGACAGCGGTGGAGCGGTGATGGTAAAGCCTGCTGGGCCAACGGTCTTGAGTTCGAATCTCATTGAATGGGATTTGTGTGTGTGTGTGTGTGTGTGTGTGTGTGTGTGTGTGTGTGTGTGTGTGTGGAATGACCATGGCTTTTCAAGTTAACCCCGCATAAAATGGCTACCAGGTAAGATCCTGGAAAGTGAAGGCGGCCGGCCTAATACTGGCTACATCACCCATCGAGGACCACTTGGTCTATACAACTGTGTTAATTATCTAATGCCCACTGCGCCACTGGCAGGACAACGGTCTGTTATCTGTTAAGATAACATGTCAAAAGTTGCTTGTACAATTATATAAAGAAACTTTTACAAAATAACACACATAACGTTTCGACACTCCCAAGATTGTCTGCGCTATTTATAGATAAAAAGTTGGTTGATTTGGTCTGCAATTGGTATTGATGATTAGTTAGGACCAGGATCTCTATTTACGGTGGTACGGAATGGTGCGCAGTACCCGCACCTTTTTACACATCATTGTTTGAATGAAAAATAGCCCTGCTTGACCATCATGATAGCACTTTCGACAGATCCATAGTTTACCCAATCTCAGCCTCATTAGTTCCACGAGAGTGAGTTGACAAGTCAGTTCTGTTCTAAGTTGCTTAATCTAACGTTTTCTGCTGTGTTTGAAATGTTCTTGTCTGGCAGCTTGCTAGCTGCACTCCCATATCCATTTGCCTCGTTTAACCAGTTTCTTACCCAGCTTAGGTCGTGGGTTCGCTTCCTGGCGGAGCCGGAATTTTGTTCGAAAATGACCTTGACTCCCATGTCGACCCAGCTTGAGTGGGTACCGGGTGCAGTCCCGGGAAGTAAAGGAGGCCGGTGTGATGCTGACCACACCCATCTTGTGCCGATTAATCTTCAGAAATATAAGTCTAACCCTATATGCCCTATACGCCTAAAGGCGTGGAAAAGAGACCTTTTCCTTTTTTTTTACTCATCATACCCAAGTAAAATTCTATCATTTGTGCTTATGAATGTCTTTCAAACTGACAATTGTCACATTTGTGTCATTGTTTCAGTTTTACAAAAAACAGGCAGATGGTAACAAAGTGGAACAACTCAAGAAAACTTTGACAAATCTGCAATCAGCTTCTGAAAAACATCAGCAGAAGGAGAAGGAGTTGAGGGGTCACTTGGAAAAGGAGTTGGAAATGTACAAATCACAAGAGAGGGTAGGAAGATTATTAGTTATTTATGCCATTAAGAAAGAAAAATGACAAATATTCTATGCAATCTTCTTTTGTCAATTAAGACGAGTAAGAGAATTTCCAAGAGCTAAATAAATCCTATCCTGATATAAAAAAGTGAATCATGGATAGTCCGAGAATTGGTGAACGCCATTTCTAAAAATATGACTCATTAATTCATTAAATCACTAAAATAATATATACTAGTCAATTGAACAGCCTTAAAAGTCTATGGTTAAGCACCAGCAAGGAGATAAAAATTATAATTTTGAGAGCATGCATCTTCCCTGTGGCTACATACGGATGTGAGCCGTGGACTATCTCTCAGTCCTTAAGAAAGAGAATAGGGGCTTTTGAGCTGAAATGCTATAAAAAGATTCTCAGAATATCTTGGACAAAGAAGAGGAGAAATATTGACATCTTAAAAGATCTGAACATCAAGGAAGTTTGGCTAATAAACAGCATCCTTTCTCGAAAGCTGGAATATTTTGGTCATATCAAGCGCCACGACGGATTTGAAATAATTATAGCAGAAAGCATGGTACCAGGAAGGAGGGGCAGGGGCCGACCGACACGAAGATGGGAGCAGGATATAAGTGACTCCTTGAGTGTGAAAGTTCATGAGGCAGGAGAACTGGCGAGAGACCGAGTTTCTTTTAGGCAGACTATGATGAGAGCGACGTTCTGCAAAGGACCTGCTACATGATTATGATACTAGTCAATCTCCCCATCCCTTCCCATAGGAAAAAAAAAAGGGCTTTGCCTTGTAAAGTCGGCGCCTGTCTCTTAGGCGTTGGGCGCGCGCTTCGAATTGCCGGTGGGGAAAGGAGGGGGGGGGGGTTCGATTCCTGCTGCGGACGATTTGTCTTGCGCTGGTTTCGACAGTGGTACTGAAAGCTAACCGTTGAGAAAACAGTGGCAATCTACTCAACGTAAAGTTTGCCTAGAAAAACTACAACAGCCAATAAATGTTGGTGTTGGTTCTGCAACGTCCTGTAAAAGATACACAACTAACTTTAACCTATGTAACAAAAATGTTCCTCATGTGGGAGCCTCTCATTGCAGTAGAGGCAAAGGTGTTTAACCAAGCCAATAAATTTAAGTATTTGGGGACATTTACAATATCAGATGGACGATGTGTGGCAAAAATTAAGAACAGAATTGGCTAGGCGAAGGCGGCATTTCAGAAGATGAGGAACCACTCGAACTCAG
>CAJHNH020007679.1:282500-302405 GCA_905116865.2 Candidula unifasciata
TGTTTGAAAAGAGCTGCGAATAGACATTGAGGAGATTATATGAGTAAGAGAAATGAAGAAATTAGAACAATTATTGGAAGAAATAAAAGTAGAAGACACTAGTCCACACCTTTGGGCCTACTCGATATATATATATATATAGATTGGGCCTATATTTTTATAGTCCAGTCGAAACTTGGTTGGTGCTTAGCATCATGCCGTTCACCTTTACTTCCCACGACTATACCTGTTACCCATTTAGGGCTGTGTCGACTTGGACGTCATAGTTATTTTTGAAATATTTCCAGTACCGTTCGGATTTAAGCAGACAAGCCTTAGCTGCTACAACACGGTGGCTTGTAATAGTGATATTGTAACCCATTGTTAACTTCATTGAGGGGCAACGACTGAAATGGTTGGCCACTGTGAGAATGGATAAAACTTTTCTTAGCCCCTGTGAGAATGGAAAAAACTTTTCTTAGCCACTGTGAGAAAGGATCAAACTTTCCTTAACCACTGTGAGAATGGATAGAACTTTTCTTAGCCACTGTGAGAATGGATCAAACTTGTCTTAGCCACTGTGAGAATGGATCAAACTTTTCTTAGCCAATGTGAGAATAGATCTAACTTTTCTTAGCCACTGTGAGAATGGGTCAAACTTTTTTTTAGCCACTTTGAGAATAGATCAAAGTTTTCTTAGCCCCTGTGAGAATGGATAAAACTTTTCTTAGCCACTGTGAGAATGGATCAAACTTTTCTTAGCCACTGTGAGAATGGATCAAACTTTTCTGGCAGCAAATGCACAGTATGAAAATGGAAACGCTAAATAGCGAGAGATCTAGAAGAATATGGAATTAGAGAGTCACCAATAACCTAAGATTTCACATCTTCACAACGTACGAGGCATAAGAAAGAAGATGATGCTGACAAAATAAAAAGGAAGACAAGAATGATTACTTCTCACTTTAGTTCGTTTGTGTTAATGGCAATCCCTACAAGCTGCAATAGACTGGCAAAAGCAGGCAATTAAATTGTTGTGGTATAACAACAATAAGAGACGTGTCTGTATGACAACATTAAATAAAAAGTTATATACATAAATAAAGTAAAGTGTGGCATAAGATATGTTCTTTTTTTTTCAGCTGGAACAAAAATATGTGAAAGAGTCAACTCTCAGGCGGCTGCAGCTAGAAGAAACCAACGAAACACCAAAGTACTCTTTGTTATAATTCATTTTGCATTATTTATCTTCCTAGCGAGAAAGTCGTGTGGTTTTCTTTGATTTATGTATGTGCTGATGAAAGCTCTATAGCCGCAACGTTGACTTGTCTGTGTTTGTTATATTCTGAGGCTCGCTGTTCTGATTTTCTTTTTGTTTTATATTTTCCCATGCTCAAGAATGAAAAGAGCAAAAGTATTCTCTTTTATTTCCTGTTCCATTTTCCCCGTAGAAATCAGCTGCTTTGTCAGTCTATTGTTTTGTCGTTGGATACAGACTCTTGTTAAAACGATATTTTGTATTGTGTACATCTTCTCTTTTCTCTCTCTCTCTCTCTCTCTCTCTCTCTCTCTCTCTCTCTCTCTCTCTCTCTCCGCTAGGCTTTCTAAACATAGTTTACTTTATGTGTACTTATTTCTGAATAGAGACTCCCGATAGCTCTCTTCTTTATAGAGACTCAGATAGTTTTCTTTATAGAGACTCACTGTAGCTCTCTTCTTTATAGAGACTCGCTGAAGCCCTTTTCTTTATGGAGACCCACGGTAGCTCTTTTCTTTATAGAGACTCACGGTAGCTCTTTTCTTTTTAGAGACTCACTGTAGCTCTCTTCTTGATAAAGACTCACGGTAGCTCTCTTCTTTATAGAGACTACCGGTAGTTCTCTTCTTTATAGAGAATCACAGTAGCTCTTTTCTTTTAAGACTCACTGTAGCTCTCTTCTTTATATAGACTCACGGTAGCTCTCTTCTTTATAGAGACTCACTAATGCTCTCTTTTTTGTAGAGACCCACGGTAGAGCTTTTCTTTATAGAGACTCACTTTAGCTTTCTTCTTTATAGAGACTCACGGTAGCTCTCTACTTTAGAGACTCACAGTATCTCTCTTCTTAATAGACTTTCACGGTAGCTCTCTTCTTTATAGAGACTTACTGTAGCTCTCTTCTTTATAGAGACTCACGGCAGCGTCCTTCTTTATAGAGACGGTAGCTCTCTTTTTTTATAGAGACTTACGGTAGCTTTCTTCTTTATAGAAACTCACGGCAGCTTCCTTCTTTATAGAGACGGTAGCTCTCTTTTTTATAGAGACTTACAGTAGCTCTCTTCTTTATAGAGACGGTAGCTCTCTTCTTTATAGACCCACGGTAGCTCGCTTCTTTATAGACTCACGGTAGCTCTTTTCTTTAAAGAGACTCACTGAAGCTCTCTTTTTTGTATAGAGACCCACGGTAGTTCTCTTCTTAATAAAGACTTAAAGTAGCTCTCTTCTTTATAGAGACTCATCGTAGCTCTCTTCTTTATAGAGACTTTCGGAAGCTCTTTTCTTTATAAAGATTTACCGTAGCTCTCTTGTTTATAGAGACTTGCGGTAGCTCTCTTCTTTATAGAGACTTACGGATGCTCTCTTCTTTATAGAGACTCACTGTAGCTCTCTTCTTTATAGAGACCATGCATGTTTTAGGATCGAATCAGCATTGAGACTTTGTGTGTGGTGTGTGAGTGTGCGTGCGTGTGTGTGTGTGTGTGTGTAAGTGAGTGAATGTGTGTGTGTGTGTGTATGAGTGTGTGTGTTGTTGTTTTTTTTTTTCAAAATTGACCTGAACTCCTAAAGTTGTCGTAGCCTTGAATGGGTAGCAGATAATATCCTGGCAAGTGAAGGTGCCAGTCCCACCTCAACACTCTTTTGACACCTTTTATAAGATGTGTGGTAGGAAACAGTGTTGTTTTTCATTATTTTCCACAAAGAGAGCAACACAGATGTTTGGAAAGAGGCTAGGCTTCGGAGACACCTTTTCAAAAACATCAGAAAGACAGTATTATATTCTAGCCATGTTTTGAGACGAAGAAAACTGGACAGTGTTGACACCAATAGAAAGATCAGTGAAAACGACACAGAGGACCAAAACATGAACATCACTGACCGCTTTTTGTCATGACATGAAAGGGTATGTTTGTTTATGTTTATGTTCATTCGACGGATCAACTCCGTGGCACACGGGTGTAACCCATAAGTGCTCCGTTCTACTTATAACTCAAGCCTGAGTCTGAAAAATATCAGCCGGTGAGGTTCCTGAAATAGTTTGGGTAGATTTTTAACTCTAAATGTTGCCCGGACAGCGCCGTTAGTCTACTCTTTTTGATTTCCAACTGCCAAGGAATTTATTTTTTTAACGTGCGCAAGAATACATACGGTCGTCCGATCTTACTATCCAGAAGCTATGGAAAATTACTAGAAGTCCATGTGAAGAAATCATAGCCTTCACCGGGACCTGAACGCGGGACCTCCAGCACTCGAGGCCGACGCCATGCCCCGAGACCACTCAGCCCCCTTGAAAGGCTAATAAATAGTACACGAACTTATACATGCTATTGACGATCGCAGATCAATCAGAGGTATGATTGTCCTCGTCAGGCGGCAAGGCACTTAAAAATCATGACTATTTTCTACATAGAACCCAATAATAGATGCATACGTTCACATGTTCTAAATTTACATTTACAAACATGTTATCTGTCTTTTATAGAGAAGTACATCTGGCAGCCTTAGAGAAGAATTCATCCGATATGGATAAAATGATAGATGAAGTGAAGATAGAAAAACTGAAACACATGGAAGAGTTACATCAATCTCAGAAACATATTGCTGAAATGGAAGCCAAGTAAGTTGCTAAATTATAGCTAATTTGGGAACATTTTGCTGAACTGGAAACTAAATGAGTTGGTAAGTTATTGCTTGCTAACTTTGATACAAGTGAGACATATGGATGCATTGAAATCCAAGTTTACAAGTTAACTGAAAATTTATAGCTAATTTTCAAACTTTGTTGAACTAGAAGCTAACTCCTAACTTGTGACTGACTTTGATAAATCATTATAGCTGATTTGAAAGCTAGTTTTGCCGGCTTGCATAGTCAATCGTGTCTCTTCATAATCTGCGATATTCAACAGCATGAACAGTTCATGTGCTGACAGCCTTCCATGACATAACGCAAGACTGTCAACAATCGTCTGTTGCTGTCTTCCTCTGTCTTTTTTACCATAGATCATTCCAGGGTTACTAAATGTTCCAGTTTCCTTCTTCTCATAACATGACCAATAATGGTGACTATTTCTCTTCAATGTTTGTGATAAGTTGTCTACGAACCCTTGCTTCTTGAAAAGTGTCATGTCTGCTTTTTTTTTCTGTCCAAGTAATTCTAAGTGGCAGTGAATCCACATCACTCGCCAGAATGGCAGACTTGGGAATTAAGATCGGCACAGCAAAAAACGAGACGCAAACCAGACACGCCAGAAGACTTGTTAATCAACATAGAACTGGTACTATTAGCCATCGGACGTTGGGGTTCATACTGAGGGGAGGATCTGAGCACCTATGGACATGTCCGGAGTGCCATGATGATAACCCAACTAACTAAGTAACTAACTAACTAACTAACTAACTAACTAATTCTAAGAATTCTTAAGACAAACCAACCTCCCTCCAGAAATATGTTTGGTTTATTTATTGGTGGCAGAGCATACACAGACATATGCTTAAACTGACGCCAAAAAGCATGCGAAAATTCTTTTTCTACTCTTAATTTTATCAAATGCAGTTTTAGCCTTTCCTATTCTGTTCTTTACCTCTGTGATACATTTTCCATCGGGTGTTATACATGTATCTAGAAACTAAAATTTCAGCACTTGCCCTAAAATAATGCCTTTGACTTTTATTATGAATTTAGGCACTTTTCTGTTCTTTGTTATTACCATTACTTCTGTCTTCCCATTATTCAAGCTGATGTCCATTTTATCACTTTCCGCAACTAATGCATCTATCAATCCCTGTAATACTTGTCGTTATCAAGATTGTTTCATCAGCATAGCAGAGGTTGTTTATGCTATGGCCAGCAACCTCAATTTCTGGTATATCAATAATGGATCTCATTATATATTCACTGTTTAATGAAAATAAAAAATTTGATAGTTCCCACTCTTGTCATACGCTCTTTTAAAAAAAATCCTATGGAGTGTTCCCAAATGGTTATTAATTTGTATAGCTGCTATTTGCTGCCAATGCAAGTTTTTTATTATGCATAGATCTTTTCCATCGATTCTAACTCATAGCTAAATTGTATACAATTGTTTGCAAAATCTCTGTAACTGTACCATTCAATCTCATCTCATCTTGGTCCTCTGGTACCTGGTCGAGGAAAAGTATAATTTACTTGAAAGTGCCTGTTTGTGCGCTTCGTAAATAGGGATTTCCTATTAAATGTCTCTTTACGAAAATACAGGTATAATTCATTCATAATAAAATGCACTTGCTCTGAACTAATAAAAGTTCTCATTATCTTCAGGATTAAGCAACTTCAGACTCATCTTGTAGAGAAGGAAGCTATGGTGAAAGTCTTCCAACGAACTCCTTTAGCAATGGGTAGAAGCTCCAGCCTGCATGCGTTGTGTCACTCCTCCAAACACTCACAGCATCCTTCACTCATCTCATCATATGGTTGGTCCGGCTGCAGTCACGCCCCTGATTCTTCCACCTACAGGGAGCTTCCCACAATCAGACATGTGAAGACAGGTAATCATTCAGGCAAAATGCATTCTCATTTACATTATCTTCTTCTTCTTCTTCCTCTTCTTCTTCTTCTTCTTCTTCTTCTTCTTCTTCTTCTTCTTCTTCTTCTTCTTCTTCTTCTTCTTCTTCTTCTTCTTCTTCTTCTTCTTCTTCTTCTTCTTCTTCTTCTTCTTCTTCTTCTTCTTCTTCTTCTTCTTCATCTTCTTCTTCTTCGTGTGCACTGAGTTAAACTCTAGAAAAAATGTTTGGTTGTTCATCCATTTCTAGACTTTTTCTTGAACTAGAACTTGAGTTTTGCATGCACATCGATTTTACAGAAATGGCTTGTTTGTGTGCTTTTTTTTTTTTTGTTTCCTACCAGTCAGGCAGATGTACTTTGACTTGGAAGGTAACACCACTAATTAGTCAACTTTTAGGACATGTTTATTAGGGGGCAGTGGGTTTGGCTCTCTCTTTTTTTTAAACCCCAAAATGGGGTCCCTGCACCCACTTGAGATCTTGACCCAGAACTTGAGGGTTGCTTGCATTTCCAGTTTACACCTATGGCTTTATTTAAATAATTCATTTATACTATCTAACCCTCTACACTGTGAGCCCTGGATGTGTTTTGGCTAATCACTTGCCTGCCAACCCTTAGTTCTTGGGTTCGATTCTGCGCTGAATCAAATTTTTTTTATGAATTTGGCTCCCTCGTCGACCCAGCCTAAATGGCAGATGCACCCTGACTTCAAAAGAAACGACTTTCACAACATGCTTGTTTCGTTAGCAGTGTATCTCTCCCCCCTCCCCCCCCCCCCTTACCTCCCCTAAAAAACTGAGTTCCCGGATGCCACATGAGGATTGTGATGCTTGATACGCCCACAGTTTTTCATTTCCCCAGACAAGTTGCTAAAACAAGCCAGTTTGCCCTAGATGTTCAGATAATGTAGAGTGTCGGCATTCCTTGTCTACTTAGACCATAGTGATGCAGACATGTTTGTAACACCTTTTTAATGTTTCTGACAGCAAGTGCAAGTGCTATAGAACTGGGTCGAAAAATGTCCATGGAAGATGACCTATTATCAAGATTCAGAAGTTTGGAAACTGCGGTAAGTACAAGTATTTTAATTTCTCTACTGCTAAAAACGGCATTTAATAGTGTGAAGAACTTATGACGCAGCACCTGCCAGTTAGCCAGTTCTGAACCCAGTGTGGAATGTAATACTTTTATTATTTAAAGCCCCAACCTGGCTTCTACCGGGAGCCATGAATATATCCGGGCCATAAATATGGCCTAATGGCTGTAAAGCGTTTCTGGGACCTCTCCACGGGTGATCCTCATCCGCGTGGTGGCACTTTATGTCACTGGGTGTTTATAGCCTTTGTGTGATGTCTTGGTGGGGTCCGGCGTAATGCTGACCACATTACCTACCGAGTGCCGATTGGTCTGTAAAAATATGGGACGCTCTGCCCATATACCCGATGCGCCTTAGGCGTAATAAGTGATCTTTACTTTTTTTTACTTTTACTTGGTGGGGTACAGCTATCTACCTACCTGCATCCTTCTCATGGCAAGGTATGGATGTTACGCGTGGACACTTACTCAGTCATCCACACACACAAAAATGACGCTTTTGAAATGAAATGTAAAAAAAAAACTGCGTAGAATACCCTGGGCCAGTATGAAATCAATCTTTGACATCCTGCATGATCTAAACATGGAGGAGAATTAGTGTCTAAACAGCATTGTGCCCCGAAAGCTAAGGTATTTTGGCCGTGTACAATGTCATGGTGATCTGAAGAGATTGACGGTGAAGGGTGCAGTTTTCGGAAAATGAGGCTAAGGCAGACCTTTGCGAATGTGGATCCAAGACATATGAAAGCAAATAGGGATTGGGCATTGGCTAGAGAAAGAGGCTTTCAAATGATGAAAAACAGCATTTTTTTTTTTTTTCAGCGGTAAAAATATGGGTCTTTATCAATCACAGGTTAGCAACTTTTAGTTCTAGCCTTTGCTTACTTGAAACTCTTATATCTTGCCTAATGTTTATAAGAGATTAAGAATCGGCATCACAGCACTCGGAACACTACCGTAAGCACTCTGTCCCCATTTTCGACAGCAATCAAAGATTTCTAATATAAACTCTTATATCTTAAGAAGTTTTAGTTTGAAACAGGCAACGATTTTTTTTTTCGTATGCGTTGCTAACCTTCTTTTCTTTAAGATTGTTTGTTATGCCGTTATTCCATAATTTTGTTTGGTATTCCCCTTGCTCTACGTTCATCATGTTTTTCTTTAGCGTTGCTCTCTGAGGCAGTTGGTACCAGGACATTCTCGTCTAATGAAATCATCTCATTTGCTCTCTTTAATGATGAACAGTGTGACTGGTTACTGTCCTAATCTCTTCTTAGGGACAAGTGTGTAGACTATTAAATTCTTTACACGTTTAAATGCTTTGCACATTTGCCAGATCTGCCATGGATTCATTTTTAACGTCACAGTTCCTCTCCCGAACACTCCTTGAACAAATCTAAATAATAACTACCTTAGGAAACAATAGTTACTTTCGCCAGGCCTGTAAAATGCAGTGGTTCAAATTGGTAATTATTCAAAACATGACAACATAAAGAAACATCTTTGTGGTACTGAGAGAGTCATAAATGGCCTGAGTACTGTAATGTTTCTTTTTTAACTCTTTACTAATCCTTCATCATTATTGTTACTTTATCATGTTTTTAAATATCCCATAGGGCTGACAGTCCCATCGTTTGTTTTGTGCTTTCGTGTGCAGTCCTGTCAATATCAAGGGTGGAATCTGTCCAGCACTTTGGCTTTACTCGGTAATATTATTTTATGGTTTCTCTCGGACGTACTCGTTTCCTCAGTCCACCTGTTTTTAACTGTAGTGTCTGTTTAGTGATTCTCTGCTCCGTCTGGCTCCGAGGACCGGAATCGGTCACAACCAAGTCAAGGGTGAAACCCAAACAGCATGAGCCATCTAACAAAAATTTGCCGTTAAGCCTAGATTGGTTGGTTAGTTCTGTATCCTTTACACGACATTGCAGAACCAACCCCAACAGCCCCTAGCTGTTGAGTGTTTTTTTTTCTAGGCAACTTTACGTCCAATAGTTTGTCATTGCTTTCTGGCTTTCTTGATACCACTGTTGAAACCAATGCAAGGCGCATGGCCCGCAGCTGGGATCGAATCTGGCATCCCGGCATTACGAAGAGTTAGCATCGACTTAGCCACAGAGCCGACTCAGCCTAGATTACCGACGTTATATCCTTCGGGTAGTCGGGCGGCCAGGCTGGGCATCTGGGAGACCGACCCGGAAAAAAATATCTTTATCTTTTTTTGTTATATAACTTTTTGATTCCATTGGTTGTCCGGACTGTTTAACTAATCATTGCGGCTTACGTATTTAAGATATGCAAACAATAAGAGCAGCATAACATTGGGTTTTTGTTTTGTTTTTGTTTCCCTAGAACAAGAGTGATTCTGACGACGAGGGAAAGCTGTTTCACGTGTGAAGACAATCAAGACTAAGCTCGGTCATGTTTTCAGACAAAAGAGGAAGACTTTCTGTATTAAAACGTATAGGGAACTGTTTATTGGTAAATTATTTGACTAGTGGAATCGTCAGGGTTTGGATCAACATTTCAGATCTTGTCCGAGCAACAGTCGAAGTATAGATGTACTAGAACGGCTTGAAAATGTATGCCTTGACTGCAAATAGATAACTTTGTTAATATATGTTCATACGAAATATACATTTTCCGAAATGTTGGGATATTTTTCAAGCAAGATACTAGTGTTTTTTGTTTTGTTTTTTTCAACATCGTCACAACCACGTTCCACACACAAACACACACACACACTCAAACTCATATACACCAACACACACCCCGACTTGGAAGATATTTTCAAAATCTGTCCAGAAAAAACATCGAACGATTTTTCACGAAATCAGTGACGCACATCAGCTGCCTCATTCTCGTCAGAAACATGACTGTTTTCCTTGAGATGTTCTTTGAGTTTTAGGAACAGGAAAACGTCACAAGGTACCAGATCCGGACTATATGCTGGAATCGCCAACATGTCAAAGTTAACATGCTCCAATGCTGTCTTGTTTGGGCGAGCATTGCCATGTTGAAGAACTGCATATGACACACTGTGTTATGAGCGTGTGCAATAGAGAGAGAGAGAGAGAGAGAGAGGAGGGGAGAGAGAGAGAGAGAGAGAGAGAGAGATAAAGAGAGAGAGAGAGAGAGAGTCAGGCTTCATTTTATCACGAAAAAAGTAGACAAAGGTCTTTTACTACTTAACTCTAACTGTACCACCATTATTCGATTAACAATAAATTTGTCCGGCTAAGAGAAATCAAATTAAACTGCTCATGCTTTTTCATAAAGAATCTCGACCAGTCATTTTTGTTAGAATTTATATCAACACATTGATTTAGTTTTATTTTAAAGAATCCTAACCAACCATATTTATATAATTCTATATTACAAAATTGTAACAAATTCTATTTGTAAATTCTTTTTCGGAATTGCAACCTGCCCTACTTGTTATATTACATGTTAACATACTGTTATAGTTTTGCCATACAGAATCTCAACCAATCCCCTTTTTCTTATTTAAAAAAAAATAAAAAAGAATTTCAACTAGTTATATTTTTTTAAACTACTTTTCTATTCTGGTCAGTAAATTAATTATAATTTCATTATTAGGTCACCAGATTCTTACTATTTGTTTCTGTCATTGACAGTATATTAATTATAATTTCATTATTAGGTCATCAGTTTCTTACTATTTGTTTCTGTCATTGACAGTATATTAATTATAATTTCATTATTAGGTCACCAGTTTCTTACTATATGTCTCTGTCAGTGACACTATATTAATTATAATTTCATTATTAGGTCACCAGTTTCTTACTATTTGTTTCTGTCATTGACAGTATTTTAATTATAATTTCATTATTAGGTCATCAGTTTCTTACTATTTCTTTCTGTCATTGACAGTATATTAATTATAATTTCATTATTAGGTCACCAGTTTCTTACTATTTGTTTCTGTCAGTGACAGTATATTAATTATAATTTCATTATTAGGTCACCAGTTTCTTACTATTTGTTTCTGTCAGTGACAGTATATTAATTATAATTTCATTATTAGGTCATCAGTTTCCTAATTACTATTTGTTTCTGTAATTGACAGAATATAATAATTACAGCATTATTAACAAAGTTACTTGTTTTTTTTTTTAACTATTTTTTTTCTCTATATGGAATCACACATGATAAAGTGGTCAAGCCGTTTGCCTCGTGTTCTGTAAGTTGTGGGTTTGTTTCATGGCTGCATTGTTCCTTTAATGTGTGCAATTTTGACAGAAATCCATGGAGATCGTCGCCTGGCCTACAGAGTTCGTGTTTTGTGTGATGCTTTCGGCAGGCGACCAGCCATTATGCAGAGATACCGAGACAAAGCCATGTGGCATCAAATCCGGTGCAATGAAGTGTATCATGCTTTCTATTTTTCTATCTCTATCTTAACTCATTTACTGCCAGGAAGTTCACTGGTTACTCCGTATAATGTGGTTTCCCTAATTTCTTGTGACAGATGTCTTTATCCCATTAAATTAATCTTTTGTAATTGTAATGGTTGTATCCCTTCTTCTTTTTTATAGTTCATGCCTGCGATGTGACACTGGTTGTCATGAATGTCCACAGCCTTCTGTCTCGTGTATTTTCAATCATTTCTGATACTGTTGTTACTCCATGATGCCAAACCTTCGTGTCTCCCTTTGCCTCTTTTCACTGTAACTTTCCTATTTTAATGATATGAACCAGTTTTTAACTTCTCATTATGTAACGCAAAGATGTCTTCTTCTTCTTTGTCTTCTTCTTCTTCTTCTTCTTCTTCTTCTTCTTCTTCTTCTTCTTCTTCTTCTTCTTCTTCTTCTTTCTTCTTCTTCTTGTTCTTGTTCTTTTTCTTCTTCTTCTTCTTCTTCTTCTTCTTCTTCTTTCTTTTTCCTCTTCTTTGCGTTCGCCGGCTGTAAACTCCGGCGGAAAAGTTCTGGTTGTTCTTGCACTTCTTGACTCTAGTCCTGTTTCAGAAACTGAATGGTGCGTGTGCATCCGTTTGACAGATCTGTATGCAGACTGTTGGTTCCTTGCCTCTCAGGCAGATGTACTCCGACTTCGAAGGAAGACTTTACGACATGCTTTTTGGCAGCCAGTGTGTCTATTCTTGTTTCCCCACAATGGGGCTCTTGAACCCACACAAAAATGAAGACTGTCTCCTTCTTATGTGGGTAATAAGTTAGGTCCGTGATTTACTTTTTATGTGCTTTCATTTCACTGTTTGTCTGAGCAATATGTTCTCATCGTTCATTTCTTAAACAACATCTTTGCAATCTCCACATCATTTTTTCACCAAAGAGCTGACCATTCACTGTTCACTTTTGTTCATCTGGAATGAAACAAGATGAAAATAGTAATTTTGACCATTCTGGGTTTACATACATAATTGACTGTTATTTTTAGTAGAAAACGGTTGTGCATAAAAAGGAAGGCGTTTTAAAGCTCTATTTCTACATTCTCTGAAGCATGCGTAGTTTGTTTATCTACATTTTCATGCTCATTACATATAAACAAACGTTGACAAATTGTATCTTGATTTGTAGTTGACCTAAAGACTTCTTTCAAGTTGCAGATTGTTCCGTTTTTTTTTTTTAGGCCCGTGCAGCCACTTTCATAGGACACATAATAAAAGAACAAATTCCATTGTTCCATCTGTTATGAATATGCTTTTTTCAGTTCATAAATGAGCTCATACAAAACTTTCAAGGCCACTACCTCAAAATAACGTTTCTGCACGTGTGTATTACCATTGTCAGGATAATTTTTAAACCATTGGGCCAAATACAACAAAGTTTGGAGGACATGCTCTTCGGTGGATTCTGTTCTCATCTTGCCATTGTCAAGGGCCCCAGACTTATGGTCAACATGCAACTTGAGTTATGATGTTATGGAAATTTTGGAAATTATGTACCTCAATATAAGAAATTCTAATTTAGATACAGAATCGACTGATGTTCAGATCATAGCTTAACTAATTTGAGCACCTCAACAAACGTTTAGTTGCATACATCACATTTTTTTTAGCTACTGCAACTAATTTACTCATCACCGAAATATGTACCTTCATTAGTTTGCAAAAAGTATGAAATTAACATTTTTAACTTTATTTCTCTGTGATTCTTTAAATATGAAAGATAAGAAAGGCAAAATTTCATGAACATCTGTTATATTTAGATATCTTTTACCATTAGTAAAAACTTGCATAATTTATTATTTTTCAGCCTATTCATATAGCTCTTAATTATAATTTTTCTCACATTAACTGACAAACATAGATTACATAGAATAACTATAAAGGTTACTACTGTAGACCATAAGTTGCCATGGGAAAGATGCATATTCCTACAGCTTTTACTTCCACTTTCTTACAGGTGCTATGCCTTAGTTTCCAGAGCACTAAACATGATTGTAGATACCAGGTGTTGCCCACGCACCATAATCTATGCAAAACCTCATGCAGCCCATTAGTCTCATAGACTGAGCTGGTTTCAGTTATGTTATCTTCTGGGCACTGTAAATTTTTTTATTTAAATTGTCATGTATTATTTGCCGTTTCTTACCACTGACCTCTGTGTACATAAAAGCTAGATTTATTTAATTTACGTATTGTTTACATAAATATTCGTGTGTGGTTTAATATGTATATATATATATATTTCAGAGGGCTTCCTGTGAAAACCTCAAAAGTGTGATAGAAGTTTCAGTTGCCATATCATTTTATTGTAACCTATCAATGTTGTCGTTAAGCACGTGACATCTCGGTGCAATGAAACTTGATGGTGTCATAATGACATCAGCCAATGTTCAGCACACTACATCATCCGTGTTGAATGTATTGTATTTTTTTTTTTAAAGAAACGCATAGTGTTACTTTTCTGTTTAAAAAAAAACGTTATCTTGTACTGGTTGATGGGAAAGTCCATACGTCTAAAAACTATTAACGAACCTAGATACAAAAGAACTGTCAACCGACTGGTTGAACTCTTAAGGTATTCTTCTGTGCAACAGAGCAATGTATCTCATTAGATTACGGAGACTGTAAAAGTCAAAATTATATTCATTTCAGTAGCTGTGGGTTTCTTCTTTCCATTTTTTTTTTTTTTTTTTTTAAACCAGAAAAACCCCAATAGAAATATATAAGCGCTCCATTGCTTTTTAATGAGAACACTTGTTCTTCTTCTTCGTGTTCACCAGCTGTAAACTCTGGCGGAAAGTTCTTGTTCATCTACTTCTGGACTGCAGTCCTGTTCCAAAACCTGAGTGTTGCGTGTGAATCCGTTTTACAAATCTGACTTATTTGTATGCAGACTGCTGTCTCCTTGCCTCTTAGATGCACTCGGACTTCGCAGGAAGCTCTCAATTAGTCGACTCTTACGACTTGCTTTTGGGTAGGTAGTGGATCTATTTTTTTTTTTGTTTCCCCCATTTAATAGGACCCCGGAACCCACGCGGGAGGGAACACTTTTTGAAAACCTTTGCTTTTTTTTTAAAAAACAGGAACGCGCGGCTGGAAATATGAGTTTCTTTTTTTTTTTTCTTTAACAGTACATTTCTGGCTCAGTGTGGGATCGCGAGCCGCCATGTTGGGTTTGGGTCCTAGCAGAGCCAGACTTTTTTTAAATGGCTTTGATCCATTCAACCTATAGTGAATACCAGTAAAGGTTTGGGAAGTAAAGGCAGCCGGTTTGATGTTGACCACATCACCCACCGAGTGCTGAGATAGCGCGCAGTGTCGTAACTTATTTAGCGCGCAGTGTCGTAACTTATTTTGTCTTCATAAGTGCTCTGCAATGGCTGCTGAAGATGGGGATGAAGCGTCTGTGGTGGTGCTTAGTTGTTGCTTTTTAACATAACCCATTTTGCTGAAAACGTGCACTTTTATATATATAAACTTGGTCAGTTAATTGTGATGTAATATATTTTATTCGTCGTCTGTGTGTGTTTATAGTGCTTTAAAAAAAAAAAAAAACTCTTGTATTAAAAAATATAGATAAAAAAAAAAAACAAATTATTACATTCATGTGCATACAGCTGCGTGGCATTTTATCTCGTTTTTGTTGAAGTTTGTACCAGGGTAAGTCAACAAGTAAGTCAGAAATGGTTGTTTGGGGACAAAAAACGATAACTTGAAAACCGTTTATTTACAGATGCACTGTCCCTTTATTTTTCTACACTTTTTCCACCAAAATGGATGCACTTGTCCCATCGTTTTATCAGTGCTCCAAAACCTGCTGCATAGAAATGCGTAATCTGTTTTTTAAACCACATATTCACTTCACACTTAACTTCTACGTCATTCGCGAAATGTCTTCCGCCAAGGTGGGTTTTCAGCGAACCAAAAAAGGTGGAAATCCTAAGTTGTGGTTGTAAGGTGGATGATTCAGAAGTTCCCAACCTAGATGGTTAATTTTCTCCTGAGTTAACCAAGCCGTAAGTGGTCTGGTATTGTCATGAAGAAGCAGTATTCCTTTAGTCAGCAGGTCTGGACATGGTCTTCGAATTGCATCATGAAGCATCGAAAGAAATTTACATTATGAGTTATCATTCATATCGTCATCTTTTTGTTTCTGTAATTGGTCAAAAGCACTGCTTGACAATCACAGAACACTGTCAGCACAACCTTCCCTGCTGATGGTGTGATCTTGACTTTTTTCAGCACAACCTACCCTGCTGATGGTGTGATCTTGACTGTTTAAACACAAGAATGTTTCCATTGCATTGAAACACCCTTTAATTCGGGCTGGTACTGATGCACTTATGATTCATCGAAAGTAACAATCCTGTTCAGCATGTCCTCACCTTCAGAAACCACCAGCTATATTTTCCTGCCATTCCATAACCTTTTGTGACTGACTTCTTCGCCTTTCTATGTGATTAATTCTGTTTAACCACCATAACAGTCCCATAAACATCGCATGTCTTTGGTTCAGTTTTGTATGGGAAAAATTCCCACCACCTCCGTCGGCCAGGACCAGTTGACTTAGTGGCACGTTTGAATTAGTAAAATTCTGTATCCATGTCTTTATTGGTAAAATTCTGTATCCATGTCTTTATTGGTAAAATTCTGTATCCATGTCTTTACTGGTAAAATTCTGTATCCATGTCTTTACTGGTAAAATTCTGTATCCATGTCTTTACTGGTAAAATTCTGTATCCATGTCTTTACTGGTAAAATTCTGTATCCATGTCTTTACTGGTAAAATTCTGTATCCATGTCTTTACTGGTAAAATTCTGTATCCATGTCTTTACTGGTAAAATTCTGTATCCATGTCTTTATTGGTAAAATTCTGTATCCATGTCTTTATTGGTAAAATTCTGTATCCATGTCTTTACTGGTAAAATTCTGTATCCATGTCTTTACTGGTAAAATTCTGTATCCATGTCTTTACTGGTAAAATTCTGTATCCATGTCTTTATTGGTAAAATTCTGTATCCATGTCTTTATTGGTAAAATTCTGTATCCATGTCTTTATTGGTAAAATTCAGCATCCATTTCATTCTTGGTAGTAATATCCTTTACCAGTCTCTTGGACGTAAAATTTTCCTGGTCAACCTCTCTACAAAACCCTGCAGTATCCTTTGGAAAGACGGACAGATCTTAATGCCCGTTACCATTTCATTTTCCATATTTTAGTACATTTACCCGAAACCCATGAAACCAACAATACGTATACATTAGAGAGTTTTGTAAAACGGAAGTGTACTCAAAACACCTGCTGGATCAAGATCAAAATCCGGGAGTGGACGAACAATCAGAACTCTTTACTGAGTTTACAGCCAGGTAACGCCATAAAATAGATTAAAAACTTCAGTTGTCTGCATGCTGCGTGATGATACTGTAAGCTTCGTTATTTGCGAGGTGGTCTGTACGATATACGGTCTAACATCTCTGGATGTTTGATATAAAGAGAGATGACGGGAAAATCATAAACCACTTCTGCCGTTACGCGACGTGGGCAGGAACAATTTGCGATCCTACTTTTGGCTTTCACTGGCTATACTCACGGTGTGAAGGCAACAAGTCAAATGTTAATCTCTGTGGCCATCCTCTTGTAGCTGATCATGTGGCCGTCCTCTTGTAGCTGATTTAAGATGTAGGGCTCTATTTGGTGGTGCATTCTAACAAGGCGGCCAAACCACTTTCTTGATGGAAACAAATGCAAGGTGGTATTCCACACTGATACTATCATTCACCGATTTCAGTCAGGTTGACAGTTTCCTTCAAGCACATCTTACAAGTGCCCCAGTGCAAGTGGGGGAAAAGCATGGACAGAGCTGATAACTCCGTACCGATTAGGTTGGGAGATAAATGCGAAATCTGACGCTAACACGATTTTGTGACAGAAGTCGAAGCTTGGTGAAGCACGACTATGCCGTCTTAGAGGTAAAGACAAGATAAACCAACTCCTCATGGTAACAATAGTAGAGGTACCTTGAAGTGGCTGCTGTATCGGAGGACTGACCACGCATGGGGTATGCCCAATGTGCAGACATCGATTGTAATAACATCACAAGTGATTGCAGGGCCTTAATGTCCATGTTTGGCACTGGCACCATTTAAAGGGCCTCCACTCCATCTGCTTAGGCAGTTGGGTAAATCGATATAGCAGCATTTGCTGGTCCCCTTTTACTTCCAAGCATTGCGTCACCTGATAGCTAAAGCATGGTAAAGTACCTTGATGGCGTCTTCGAGGTAAAAAAAAAAAAAAAATAGGCACCTCACCATGGGAACCTCGAATAGCCACTGCAGGTATTTAGGTTGTGATAACTTCCCACAATTATTCCATTATATTCATTTTAGAATAAGTCGATGCAGTTTTATTAAATTAGGCTATGGGGAGAACTTAACACATGTGCGCCTTTCGGACAAACTGATCTTAGCAAGTCCAACTAATCTTACTACATGCTTGTTAAGTTGCAATATCTTCGCGCCACTCCTTTTCTCCCCCCACCCCCCTCCTCCCTTCCTCAAAGTGGTGCACTGGAAACCAAAACAGATCATTTGTCCTGAGTCATTGCTGGTAAATTGTACTACCAAACTGAACTGACGATTTGGCAAGAAAGTGCTATAATTTATACACGATGATTGCAATCTGTGTGTAAACTTTTTGTTAAATAGTGAAAACTTACATGGAAGGTGCAGAGATGTTTTATAGACGAATGATGAAAATACAAAAAGGGTAATGTCTTAAACCGACTCAGTGAACTGATTGCCCACATCAGAAAGAGAATTCTACAGTCTGTCATGTGATGAGAAAACTGGAGTACATCGTGACAGGAGGAAATTTTGATGGGGAGGAGAGGAAGACAGAACCTATGCTTCACAGTCTGACATGACATGGAAGATCATCTGTCAGTGGAAAGTAAAAGACGGAAAATTGTGAACAGACATGTCTACCAACGCCGCACGGCGTGGACTGAAGATGTAAACTTCCGTAAAACGAAACAAGTAGAGAGCACAAGAGAACTAACCACCTGTGGTTAAGATGCTTGAAAATACCACTGATAAAGCCGGAAACCGCGGGATAAATAATCACAAGAAAATATAGCTTTTGACAACTTAAGATCATTGCCCCAGGGGCAAACCTGTGTGCTGGGGCCCTGAGGAAAACCAATCACATTGCGTTGCAATGTAAAACGACACTTCGGGCAATTCTAGTTAAGTGACTAGGAACTATCACAGCACTTCAGTGATGTTCATCTTCTCCGATCTCGGCTCCATAAGTGTAAAACGACTAATTGTTGCCTTGATCAATGAAACCCCTACGTTTTATTCATGGCACTCAGTTCCACAAATAGATCAGCATGGGGCCTCAATGCTCGTGGGGCCCCAGCGTTAAGACGGCCCCGATTCATATGATTTATTCATTTAAAAACTGACATATTCAGCCACATTCAGAATTAAGATTATGAATCTAGAGCGTACACTTGCGCTGATAAAAGAAAGGACAAGATGGATGAAGTCACCGACATTTAAATTTTGTATCAACGCATACTAAAGCATCTATGCCTACCAATCATGTTAAAACGACCTGAATTTGGTCAATAGTTGAATTGCATAACAAACAACCTGCCTCCTGAGAGACTCAGAAATCCGCCTTGGTGAAGTGGCTAGGCACTCTCATGAATCTTGTGAAACTGGAGGTCGGTCCAAATCTTTAATTCGGACATAACTGCCATTATGGCTACAGATATCCAGCCTTCCCTGTGTCTAGGTAAAGCCCTGGGAAGTAAAGCCGGCAGGTGAGATTACAGTACTTTGCAGAGTGCCGGCTTGTCTATAAAACAAGGTTTACCTATATGCATAAAGAAAATATCGACCATCTTCCGATAATTTGGGACAGTTATTCGGAAGATAGCCCAAATATCGAACCCAAAGTTCACGAAGTCAACGGAAGTTGACACAGGGTTGGCTTGGGTTTAGACCTAAATTGCAATGTAATAAATCTTGTGTATTAAGGAAAATCCTAAGATGCCTGTACTATGATACAAACATCTGAAACAAACGTGACAAGAAACCTGACTAGAAACCTGACAAGAAACCTGACAAGAAACCTGACAAGAAACCTGACAAGAAACCTGACAAGAAACCTGACAAGAAACCTGACAAGAAACCTGACAAGAAACCTGACAAGAAACCTGACAAGAAACCTGACAAGAAACCTGACAAGAAACCTGACAAGAAACCTGACAAGAAACCTGACAAGAAACCTGTTGGTTGTGTGCAGCTTTTATTTTACCATTTTGATGTTATGTTGTCAGGAAAAACACCAGATTTTCATTGAACACTAACCACACACTAGCGGTGGTGTTTTACAAGGAAGAAAGTCATCAAGATGGTCCATGCTTTCTTCCATCTAAGCTGTAGCTACCTCAGCAATCCGTTAGGAGTGGCACCTTTCTAAGGTGATGAGCCCGGACACGAGGTTGTCTTTCTGGCGGTCAAAAGGTTTCCACAATTCCTTTAGTTTCATTTTTCATCAAATTTGGGTGTTTAGGTTGGCTGCTTTTCCCCCA
>CAJHNH020007679.1:312446-392271 GCA_905116865.2 Candidula unifasciata
GAACGTGGACCTCTGCATTAAAGGCAACAGGATTCTCTTCTCAACATCGCCTGTTGAGTGTGGCAATACAGGAACATGTACAAATAAACCACCATAAGTCCCATAAACATCGCATGTCTTTCGTTCAGTTGTTTTGTATGAAAAGTTTCCACCACCTCCGTCGGCCAGGAGCAGTCGACTTATTGGCACGTTTGAATTAGTAAAATTCTTTATCCATATCATTCTTGGTATAATATCATTTACCAGTCTTTCTTGGCGGTAAAATTATCTTTGGTCAGCTTCTCCTCTGCAAAACCCTGCAGTATCCTTTGGAGAGACCGGCATATCTTATGCCCGTTACCATTTCATTTTCCATATTTTAGTTTATTTACTTTAGAACCATGAAACCAACAATCTGCATACATTAGAGAGATTTGTAAAATGGAAGTGTACCCAAAACACTTTCTAGATCAAGATAAAAAAAAGTACGCGAGTGGAGGAACAATCAGAACTTTTTGCCGAGTTACAGCCAGGTAACGCCATAAAATTGCAAATTTAAATACTGCTCAATTGCCTGCATGCTGCGTGATGATACTGTAAGCTTCGTTATTTGTGAGGTGGTCTTTGTACTATAAAGTGTGTCTAACATCTGGATGTTTGATATAAAGAGATGTCGGAAATATAACCCACTTCTATCGTTACTCGGCGTGGGAAGGGACAATTTGGGATCCAGTACACTTTTGGCTGTCACTGGCTATGATAGTGGTGTGAAGGCTTAAGGAGTCAATTGTTAAATCTTTGTAGTGCTCTATTTGGTGTTGCATTCTATGGTTTTTCGCTCAAGCACATCACCTCACGAGTGCACAAATGCAAGTGGGGAAAAAGCATGGACAACGCCGAATGGATTAGGTTGGGAGATATGGCGAAATTTGACGCTAACGCTTCTTAGTCACCAAGTTAAGCTTTGTGAAGCACGACAATGCCGTCTTAGAGGTAAGGATAGGAGATACTATAACCAACTCCTCATGGGAACAAGGTACTTTGAAGTGGCTGCTGCATCGGAGGACTGAGCACGCATGGGGGATGCCAAATGTGCAAAGACGTCGATTGTGATAACAATCCCAAATGGTGATTACAGGGACTCTATGTCCATGTTTGGCGCTTGGTACCATTAAAAGCCTTCCACTCCACCTGTTTATGCAGTCGGGTAAATGACGATAGCATTTGCTGGTCCCCTTTTACTTCAAAGCATTTCGTGACATGATAGTTAAAGTGATAAAGTACCTCTATGGCGTCTTGGAGGTCAAGACAGCAATAGGCATCTCACCATGGGAACAAATAGAGATTCTTGAATCGCCACTGCAATGACATAAGCTGTGATAAACTTCCAAAATTATTCCATTATATTTATTTGAGAAAATTCGTCTGCCCCGTTTTAATATTGAAACTATGAGGGTGGAGGGGAAACCTGTGCGCCTTTCGGACAAACTGATTTCAGCAAATCTCACAAGCTGCAACTTCTGCGCCTCCTCCTCCTCCTCCTCCCCCCCCCCCCCCCCCAACCTTCAAAGTGGTGCACTGAAAACAAACAGATCATTTGTCTACGAGTCCACGTTGCTGGTAATTTTACTATTGAACTGAACTGAGGCTTTGGCAAAAAAAGTGTTCCAATTTATACACGATAACTATTGTAATCTGTATGTAGGCTTTTCTAGTTAGTAAATAGTGAAAACTTACATGGACGGGACGGGGCGGGGCAGAGATGTTTTATAGAAGAATGATGAATACCCTAAACAGACCCAAAAAAAAAAAGTAATGACATCTTGGAAACCGACTCGGTGAACTGATTGTCCACATCGATAATTCTACAGTCATGTGATGAGAAAACTAGATTACATCTGACAGGAAATTTGGATGGGGAGAAGACAGAACCTATGCTGCAGTTTTACATGACATGGAAGATTGTCAGTGGAAAGTAAAAGACAGAAAATTGTGGACAGACACGTCTACCAACGCCACACGGCATGGACGGATGTAAGCTTGCCGCTGTAAGACGAAACAAAGCAGACAGCACGAGATAACCACCTGTGGTTAAGAGGCTTGAAAAAGGCCAGATAAAGCCAGAAATCGCAAAGCCAGAAATCACGGGATAAATGATCAGAAGAAAAATTCCCCAGGAGCAAACCTGCTCTGGGGCCCTGATGAAAACCATTCATCATTGAATGCAAAGTAAAACGATACTTCAAGCAATACTATTAAGGGATTAGGAACCATCATAGCACTTCAGTGATGTTCATGCCTGCTCCAATCTCGGCTGTATAAGTGTAAAACGACTAATTGTTTCCGATTGATGAATGAAACTGGTCCCCTACGTTTTTTTTTAATGGCATGCAGTTCCACAAACAGCATGGGGCCTTAATGCTCGTGGGGCCCCAGCGTTAAGACTGCCCCGATTCATATGGTTTATTCATTGAAAAGCCGACATTTCAGCCACCTTCAGAATAATTAAGGTAATAATCTAGAACATTTTGATAAATGGACAACAAGATGGATGAAGTCACCGACAATGAAATTTTGTATCACACATACTAAAGCATCTATGTAGCCTATCAATTATGTTGAACTGAATTTGGTCAATAGTACGTTAAATTTTATACCAATAAAAACCTCCTTCCTGAGATAGAAAGCCGCTGTGGGGAAGTGGCTAGGCACTCGCCTATGAATCCAGAGGTTGGTCCAACTCTTAAATTCGGACATAAGACTGCCATTATGGCTACAGATGTTATGCAGCCTTCCCTGTGTCTAGGTAAAGCACTGGGAAGTAAAGCCGGCCGGTGAGATTACAGTACCCTGCAGAGTGCCGGCTTGTCTATAAAACAAGGTTTATCTATATGCATATAGAATAAAAATATCGGCCATCTTCGGATAATAGCCCAAATATCGATCGAACCCAAAGTTCACGAAGTCAACGGAAGTTGACACAGGGTTGGCTTGGGTTTAGACCCAAACTGCAATGTAATAAATCTTGTGTATTAAGGAAAATCCTAAGATGCCTGGACTATGATACAAACATCTTAAACAAACGTGACAAGAAACCTGACTAGAAACCTGACAAGAAACCTGTTGGTTGTGTGCAGTTTTTATTTTACCATTTTGATGTTATGTTGTCAGGAAAAACACCAGATTTTCATTGAACACTAACCATGCACTAGCGGTGGTGTTTTACAAGGAAGAAAGTCATCAAGATGGTCCATGCTTTCTTCCACCTAAGCTGTAGCTACCTCAGCAATCTGTAAGGAGTGGCACCTTCCTAAGGTGATGAGCCCGGACACGAGGTTGTCTTTGTGGTTGGTACCGTCCTGGTTCGGGTTCGTGGCGGTCACTTCTAGGGAACCAAGGAGATCGAATTCGTGCAGAACGATTCGACGCCGCCGCCGCCGCAGCATCCACCAGGCGCCGGTGAACTGGGGAACAAAAATAAACGTTCAGTCGTTTTTAAACCTATTAGTTTATTTCATCATCATCATGAAACCACTTCTGCGTTAAGCGACGTGGGGAGGAATAATTTGCGATCCAGTGCACGTTGGCTGCCACTGGCTATTGTCATGCCGTGAAGGCGTATAGTGTCTTTAATGTCGATCCATGTTTTCCGCGGCCGTCCTCTTGCTCTTGATCTGAGATGTGCTTGTGGTATTTGATCTTGCTGCATTCTAACGAGATGGCCAAACCACTTTATCTGTTTCTCGATGAATCTAGTACAAGGTGTTCCCCACAATTTGCCTTATAGTTTCATTATTCACTCAATCTCGGATGGTTAGGTTGGCTGCTTTTCTCAGGCACCTCATCTCGCCGTGGTAATTTTGCGTATATGGGCTTTAGATAGTGGCCATCTTAGCTTATTTAACTATTTAAAAAAATTAAATACACTTGCGGTTAACAAAAGCTCATTTCTTTTTGTCAAATGCATCTGGCGGAGGCAGTTCAGGGTATTGTGTCTATTTCCCTCTTAACATGGAGCCCTAACAAACAATGGGCATGGTTTGGGTGGTGTCAGTTCATTTGTCAGTTCATTTAGAACTAGGAAAGTAAACTACTGAAACACTAATCAGAGGTAAGGGTTCCCTCCCCTCACTGATCCCATGAAATTTAGTTTACAGGACAATGCAATGGAAAGGCGAGCACTCAGTGACAATATCACACCAGGACAAAAGACAATATATCCTCTATAAGACTTCACAAGCCAATACTTTCCTAGCTGATTTGTGGTTTTATCAGGCAATGTAGTTTGCCATTGCTCCTTGAACCAAACGCTCATATCAAAGTTAAAATCACAAAGCGGTTTGCTTTCAAATCGACAGTGCCCTAATCTAACCAGAGATTTGAGAAAAAACTGCGTTCGAAAGCAGAAATTAGACTGCACTGCTTACACTCACCCACACTGGACTACAGGTTAGTTCTGAGGTGCCCCACTATAACTGCTACATGGCTACATTGTGAACACGGGTTTCCAGGATTCATAGTCGTTAAGATCAGTATCCTTTAAAGTTATCCACCAACACCCCCCCCCCCCCCCCACCTGGAAAGTGGGGGGGGGGAATAAAAAAGAGTTCGCTACTGAAAGAAGTGTTTGTTGTGTTGCAGGCTGCGATATCCGCTTTCCGCTAATACATCCGTTTTTAGCAAGCTTATTGCATTTTCCGACAGGCTTGTTAAGCAGTGCCACCCCCCCCCCCCCCCCCCCTCATCTTTCAAAATGGGGCAATGAAACCATACGGGAAATCCTAGCGTGCTGAAACATCTGCCACCGTGGCAAACAAATGTTAAAATTTATTTGTTTCTATATCTTCTTAGCAGTCACCGACTAAACTACGGCGAAAAGTTGTTCGTCCGCTTCTGGACTTATTCCTTAACCAGAATTTGAGTTCTGCGGTCACAACTGTTTTACGGATGTGTCAGTTTATTCTCAATTAGAGAATGCATTCCAACTTCGTAGGAAGTACCCTTGATTAGTCAACTGTTACATGCTTAATAGGGGACAAGTCTTTCCCAACCCCCACCTTTCACCACCCCCCCCCCTCGCCCCTCCCATTCCCCAATGGGACCCGGATCCTCAAAAGAACAGAATCTTGAGGTGTGGCAGTGGTTCCAGTTCACAAACAGGATTTTTTTTTAATTAGTCTGCGCTCCCATCTCAAACAGTTCAACATACAAGCAAAGAATTTGCTTGGAAATGTGGCTCATTCTTTTACCGCTTCGGCTGTCTATGGGAATATAAGGCTCTGCTTCTGGCCCTCTCAACCACAAACGCGTCCCTTATTGTTCCATCTCTACCTTGTGCTCTACTGTCTAGATATGAAAATATGAAATGTGCAACGCTGGTGCACTGGCATTCACACGATTATCTTTCCATTTAAGGATACCACAAGGACCTTCAGCCTTGCAACTTATGGATGCTAAAATCTGTTGCCGTTGTCAAACCATGTAAGGTTACCGACGCAAAGAAAACAGGTGGTAAAGTCAAGCCACTCCTCGCCTTATAGAGTTTCTATAAAATGTGGATTTATAAGGGGTTCAGGTTCCTTGATCTCCTACCCTGCCCTGATGAGCGACATTCTGCGTGACGTTCTGCGTAAGATCTGTTACAGTGAGGCTGTTTACCAAAAAAAAAAAAAAAATGACAACGCCATTAAAAACGATCTCAGGATCTAGCATCTAGGAGAACTGAGTCAGTAACATCATGTCTCGAACCCTGAGGTATTTTGTCTGTCAAGACACGAGGCCTGGAGAGAACGGTGATGGTGGAAACAAGTTTCCGGAAAGTGGCAGAGACAGAACGAAGGTGGATATAAGAGACTGAAGATGCATTGGCTATGAAAGCATATAGGAACTCGAGAATTGATTAGATTTTCAGACGTGCCGTGATGAGACTGAAGCTCAGTGAAAGATCTGTTGATAGAAAAGAAAGTATCCAAGTATCGCACAATCTATGGCAACATACTAGAGTAAAACAAACACGTGCATTTTAGGTTACAGCGGGATCCGAACTTTCCATTGGGTGAAACATTACAAATCTCTGTAACAACAAAAATGGATTAAGTTTTTGACAACCAGACTATTAGTGTTTTTAGCAGGTAAACTGGCAGTGTCAGCAACTTTTTTCCATTCAAAGTGAAAGGCATATGCCATGAATCTTCTATCGGATTCATCTCTACAGTAAAATATGCTACGCTAGCTACTGACAATCTTGGTGTAACTAGACAAGTCTGTTCCTACCTGATGTCCCAAGGACAGACACGTAGTGGCCGGACACATCACCTTGATCTAGGGGCATAGACGTCACTAGGGCTATCCATGTAACAGCCAGGAGTGCCACAAAGCACAGTCGCATCTGCTTTGGGACCATCTGCGAGAATGGAATAGTTACATATGAGGGTGTGTGTATGCAGGCATTATATATATAAATATACACACAGACATACAGTTTTTATAATTAGGTTGTGGCGATTACTGGCAACTTGTTAGAGGTTGACACTAAAAGGAAACAAATGTGCAAAGCTGTTATGAAGCTAAGGCTAATGAAGCAATGGCTAATCTGTTAAGTGACTAGATTGTGTGGTGTTGCGCGTGCGTGTGTGTGCATATGTGTGAATGCCCTGCGTGTGAGAGGGTAGAGGAGAGATTAAAAATGGAATGATACAAACTGCTGGTCAGCAAAGATAGCAAATATTCAGGTACATGCCAAAGATTTGTTCGTCTATTACATTTATGTCTTCCTTTTCTACCTGTGATCCACTCCAATTCAACTTGTGCTACCCAGATTTTGAATTCTCTGCCATTCTCTGTAGACCCCAGCGATCGCAGGCTATTAGCTCTTAGTATGCCAGATCAGTGGTGGATGCTACGATGAAGTTAAGACCATTGAGGACACTGGCAAACGACGTCAGTTTAGTATATCATAAGTTACTTTAAAATATGTCTTTCATAACACTTGGTGCATCTAAAGGTTGAGATCTGAACGCCACCATTGATTCTTAGCGTAGCAGGCTTTAACTCCGGTGGAAACGTTTTAATTGGTTATTTCTAGACTCTGGTCTTGATTCATGGTCTTGATTTATTAGGACATAGGTTTAGCGTGCACATCCATTTTACAGATCTTACTGTCTTTTATGCAAACATGGTTCGTCCTAGCCTCTACATAAGATGCACTTAGACTTCGAAAAACTTGTCACCTCCTACGACATGCTTGTAAGTAGGCAATGGGTTTATTTCTACCCCTAAATAGGGCTGCGGAACCGACACTGGAATAGTGCTACGATTTAAATTAGTGCAGGTGTCCAGGTCCATTCAGCCTAACATTTGAACCAAGAAGTCTCAGAAGTAGCTGATGTAATATTGACCATATCAGTGATAGGGGTGGTTGATCTGTAAAAATCCCCGTGTGGCTTCAGAAGGATCATGTTATGGTGAAAACATGACCCGTATCCTCAAAGTGTAGAGTCTACTAACTGGGGACTTCCTTCAAAGTCTCAGCGTATCCGCCCGAGAGGCATGGAACCAACAGTCATAGTTGCGAGTCATAGTTGCGTATCCTTTACAGGAAGTTGCAGAACCAACCCTAACAGCCCCTGGCTGTTGTGTGGTTGTGTGGTTTCTCTAGGCAATTTACATCCAGTAGTTTGCCATTGCTTTTTGGAAGGTCGGCTTTCTTGATACCACTGTCGAAACCAACGCAAGGCGCGTTGCCCGCAGCTGTAATCGAAACTGGCATCCCGGCATTACGAAGCGAAGCGTTCGCATCGACTTAGCCACAGAGCCGACACCAACAGTCATACACATAAATAGAATTTTAGAACTGATCTGCACGCAGTCTTCAGGTTCTAGAGCGAGACAAACTCAGGTGAACGAATAAGCAGAATTTTGGGCCATCTTCCGAATAAGGGGCACAAAAAGATAAAACCGCAAAAATATCCTGACGAGCCTCAGTCGCGTGTCAATTGCGCACTTCCAGCGAATTAATTTGCGATTTTCCGGCGACTCCCGCTACCGCCGGAGTCCCACACGCCACTAACGCTGCGTGGATTGGGGCTAGGCGTGGATTGGGGCTAAACTAGATGGCTAGGACTGACGAGCAAAGCTGCAAGAGATGCGGAAGCTGCTGCTCCGAGTCCTAGCTATCTAGCTTAACCCCAATTCACACCGCGTGAGCCGTCGGAGTTACAGCCGGTAAACAGGAAGATTTAAAAATAAAACAGGTTTATCAAAAAGACATGTTAAAAATAAAAGGGGCGCTTTCCTCCGAACTCCTTACCCTGCAGTATTGCGGCCTGAAATAACCGTTCGGGGCGCAGTCCAATTAAAAATACGGACTTGGAGTTCCCGCCAAGGAACAAATTGCGGCAAAACTAGGAGTACCTTACAATGTAACGAGACGCAGCCTTGCAGACGATAGTAGCAGACGATAAAAGCGACCGGTGACAATGTCTAGCGTTTTCTGCAGACGATACTAACAGACGATAAAAGCGACTGTTGACAATTTCGAGACATAACAAGATGAAAGCGATATGGCGGGTAGACCACGCGCTACCACGCAGATTAGCAATACTGTTCTGTCGATTGAGGATTTAGCAGCGGTAGATGTCAGACTTGGCATGCGCAAAACGCTATTAAAATCACCGCTACGCGCGGCGCGGATGGGTGGGCGGGGGGGGGGGGGGGGCTAAACTAGGTGCCTGGGACTCAAGCAAAGTAATTGGAGGAAGTTGCGGGAGATGCGGTAGCTGCCGCTCGTGAGTCGCAGGCATCTTAGTTAAGTCCCGAGGATACGCTTGGCGGTGAGCCATAGTCAGAAACAGGTCCGCAAGTAACATATGGCTGAGAGCCTGTTAGAGCATTTGTTTCGTTTTTCCGAGCCGATACTATATTTGCCGCGATTTGTTCGTCGGCAGAAGGTTCGATAATGGAAAGTATCAACGGTCGCTGTTGTCTGCTAATATCGTCTGCAGTGTTGCGTGCGTCTCTTAGAATTGTCAGGTAATCAGAAACAATAAGAAACAGGTCCGCAAGTAACATATCGCTGAGACCCTGTTAGAGCATTTGTTTCGTTATACGGAGCCTGTCTTTTCGTTATACGGAGCCTGTCTATTTTTTAAATTGGACTGCGCCCCAAACGGATATTTCATGCCGCAATACTGCGGCGGTTGAAGTTCGGAGGATAGCCAAAAAAGGCTATCTTCCGAAAGACGGTCCCAAATTATCCCACCGTGGATTGGGGCTAAACTAGATGGCTGGGACTGACGAGCAGCAGCTGCCTTAGTTTTAATTGCTCTGAGTCCTTGCCATCTAGTTTAGCCCCAATCCACGGTGAGGGGCGTGGGGAGTACTCTCGGCGGTGGCGGAAGGCGCCTGAAGGTCGCAATTCGGCGGCGCCGGTATAGTCCCCGGAAGTACGCAATTGACAGGTGACTAAGGCCCTGTTAGGGAATATACTCTGCTTAGATAATTTGGGACCGTTAGTCGGAAGACAGCCACACACAAAAACACGGTCACGATTTTATTGTATTTGAAATAATTTGGTAAATATAAACACTAGAAATATACAGACAAATGAACTCTGTCGAAACCTGCCATAAATTAAAAAATGAAAAAAGATCTAAAACACTAAGTGAAGCTATGGCACTATACATTTCTCCGTCAAACCAACTTACCTTAATTGTCTTTTTAAGTCACTTGAAGTAACAAAATAGACGCAGAATTAATAGCAAAGAATACAAAGCTATTAATCATGATCAAATGTAGAAAATATTGCCTTATATAGACTTTCCAAGACCTGAGTTCAACAGCCGGCATCGTGAAATCATATCTAAAAAGTGCAGTCACCTCTTAAGCGTGCAATCACTTCTAAAGCGTGCAATCACTTCTAAAGCGTGCAATCACTTCCAAAGCGTGCAATCACTTCTAAAGCGTACAATCACTTCTAAAGCATGCAATCACTTGAAACGCGTGCAAACACCCCTAATGCGGGCCGTCTGTTAAACTTAGTAGACACTGTAACTATATATTATCGTAGAATGAGCGTGGAGGTCACAATATCAACTTGATGATCATTTCAAAAAGAAAGAAATATAGTTTCATATTTTTTTTTTATTAAACCCGTCCACCATTGTCCGGTGTAGCTAATCTCCTCATCATCATCAAGTGCCTTGCCGAAGTGCTTTTGCAATCATGCCTCTACACAATCTGCGATCTTCAATAGCATGTATCAGTTCGTGTGCTGACATCTCTCCAAGCTATGACAAACTGTTGTGTAGAGTTCTCGCGCAGTTTTCCTCTTTTTCTTTTTCACAGATCGTTTTAGCAGTCGCAGCATGTTCTAATAAATATTTTTTTTTTTTCTTATAATATGATCTCAAAATAGATGACAGATTCTCTCTGATGTTTGTGATAGGTTGTCTTCGAGTCCTCGCCTCTTTCAAAATATCTGTGTTGCTCTTTTTGGCTGTCCAAGGATATCCAAGAATTCTTCTCTAAAACTACACGTCTATGAATGTAAGAATTTTTTTTTTTTTTTAAATTGATTGTCCAAATTTTATAGACATGTTAAACCTGGCTCAATACAGCAGACACGAATTTTTTTTTTTTTTTTCTAATCTCCGGTGACTAGTTTTTACTTGCAAAACTTATTTTTCTTTCTAATCCTGGAATGCCTCGCGGCGGTAGGGTTAATTTCCGGACTTTAGGCAACGTATCAGGCGGACTCTCCGTGATGAAGTGTGCAATAAGGTCAATCCTCTCACCTCTAACCTTTACTAAAATCTCATTAACCTTGCGTTATTTCCCTTACGCACAAACAACACAATAATTTATTTCTTACACACCATTTCCCACTGACCAGAATACTTTAGTAAATGACGCACTCTTTTCACTCCAGCAGTCCATTGGCATATGATGCTTGACAGACCACTCAGCACTCGATGTGTGATGTAGTTACATCACACCGGTCGCTTTTGTTCCTGCTGGCGTTCCCCGGCTGTCAACTTCATTGGAAAGTTCTGGTTGTTCGTCCACTTCCGATCTTCAGTTTAGTTCCAGACCCTGAGTGTTGCGTGTACATCCGTTTCACAGGTCGGACTTAGTATGCATAGACATGGTTCTCTGACTTTGAAGAACGCCTGCAATTAGTCGACTCCTGCGACATGTTTATTCTTTTCTTGTTTTTAAAACAATGGGGCTCTCTCGGAAAGGTAGCTTTCACTTCTCATCATGTTTACTCGGGTCGAACAGAGAGCAAGAGTCATTTTTTTTTTTTTTTTTTTATAATCCCATTCGATACTGATTCGAGCCCGTGAAATTTAGGCAGGCACCATTGGAAATTTAAAGGAAAGCCCATCCCCCCCCCCCCTTTTTTTTTCAAGGAAAGCACCCTTAGAAGTCTATGCGTTTTCCATTTTTTGAAGCTGGAAAGCACTGTTGGAAATCTATGTTTTCTTTTTTTTTAAACAGTATATTTTCAGCTCACCCTGTGACTGAGAGCCGCCGAGGTAGGTTCTGGTCCTGACGTGCCAGATTTTTTTAAAAAGCCAGATTCCCAGATCAGCTCAACCTTACTTGGGTTCCAGCTAAGGTCTCGAGAAGTAGAGACAGCCGGAGCTAACTCTGTTTGGGGAGATTTGCGTAATTTTTTAATATTATTTTGACACCATAAGTACTCTGCAATGGATGCTGAAGATGTGGATGAAGCATCCGTGGTGGTGCTTAGGTGTTGCTTTTTATCATCACCCGTGTTACTAAAACGTTGAATTAGTTAGTTGGGTTATCATCATTGCACTCCGGACATGTCCATAGGTGCTCTGATTCTCCCCTCAGTATGGCTAATAGTACCAGTTCTGTGTTGTTTTTTATGCCGATCTTAATTCCCAAGTCAGCCATTCTGGCGAGTGATGTGGATTCACTGCCCCCACAGTCCTCTATCCTTCCCATTTCTCGGAGGACATTAATAATATCAGCATGATCCACAGGCCGACCGTCGGTAGTGATAGCGGATCCAACCAACCTATCAGCTCTTTCATTTTCATACAAGAACAAAAGTAATAACGCATATTGGAGTCGGCATAATGAAGGCACTAGAGATAGTAATAACTAAATCTCCAACAAAATTTACCATCCTGACAGATTCGCTGTCATCAGTGCAGACGTTAAAAACCCAACTCAAGAATAAAGGATGCCAAGTCACCATTGCATGGTATAATAAAAAAAACATATAATTAAAATGTGGAAGCTCCAGTGGCAGTGGAGCACTAAAGGAAGAGATGCAAACAACAACCTTAAAGAGCCCAGCCTTAACACACAGGTACGGGACAAACTTAAAATCCCAGCTAACAAACTATTATGGAGAGCTAGGTTAGGGTGGCATCCAGAGAAATTTACATCTTGCCTATATCTGGACTGCTTTCAGGATAATACAGTAGAACATTATATGATAAACTGCACTAAATACAATTTGGAGAGGAAACCCATTGAGAAGTATTTTCTTAAACGCAAACAACAGATTACTGCAGACAAATATTTAAAGGTAGATAGCAATAAAGACATCCAAAAACTTATTAAACAGTACCTAATACAAACAAACCAAAACTAAAAAGACCAGGTTAAGGATCAACTCAGGACAGCAGACGGGACAGATCAGATGGTGACTCCGGACACCCTAGCGTAAGGAAGGTAGTGTAAGTATGATGAGTGCATAGATGGGAACATGTGTGGATACACAAGGATGAGTACGTGTAGTATGAGTGCATTTATGTATAGGATGGATACATAAGACAAGATGTATGTAAGCGAATGGTAAGGGGTCACGTATGGACAAGACAGTGGGAATATAGCTGTGTGAAAGGTACAGATGAACGAGTACATGGATATTGAAATGTATTGTTGTATGCATGTATATGCGTGTATGAGTATGTGTGTGTGTATATATATATATATGGGAGCGTGTATATTTATATATGTGTGTGTGTGTGTGAATGACAGTGCACTCCAGGAACCCATAAATCATGTTGTTGCATGGCTGTTAATTAATGAGAATATATGGAATGAAGTGTGTACGCAGCAAGAACGTCATCAACACACACCATCCACCAGAACAGGATAAGAGAGTAACGGACAGGTCACATACCAGGAACGGGACATAACTTAAAAAGTGACACGACCAGACGATGTTACAGACATAGCGACACAAAGAACACACAAGACCAGGAAGAGTGAATGTCCTTACGTGTGGATGTAAACGTTTTTTTATGAATGTAAGTGCATTTATGTAGGCATTGGTAGACGCATATGAGAGAGAATGCGTGTGTACGGAAGGTCAATTAGGTATGCATACACGGATAAGTATGAAAGGACGTGCAAACATGTAGTGTTGTCTGCGTGTATGGATATTTGAGTGCATGTACGCATACACTTAGTTGTGTGCGTCCATATAATCCGGGGATTCATACACAAAACCATCCCATTTCACATCATGCATACAACATACACATGACCGATAGGACTCACAACAAGATATGACTGATAGCAAATAGGGAAAACAAGTGACTCGATACGACAGGACTAGATCACTTAACCACCAATACCACCCCATCAGTGGGCTCATAGCAAACGTTGGTGACGTTATACGTATAATCCCGGCAAAAGGCCACACTAGAATCCAGCAAGACGGCAACGACAAGAAATGACTGAATGGCCTCCCGCACCCTTTTCCCTCACCCTTCCCTACCTCTTTCGGATACACTACGAGTTTAATCACCCACCCCATTCCAACAGAGAGCACTTGAGTTCGTTACCCATCATGCCACAGCAATTCTCATCGCCGAACATTTGGATCTCAAAGCGTGAGCTGGGTGCTTCGGGTATATGGTATTTACGTACAAACTGACACAACCGGATCACACACTAACAAATGAGGAATAAACTAATTTTGAGACCACATAACATTTCACACACATCCACGACATGACTAAACCGTTCTTATTGCAGGAAGACAACTATAAGACCACTATGGTCAAAAGCGGAATATTTTCACATTTCGGAACTATCCAACATCAAAAAATGTTTTCAGTATTTTTTGGCAAAGTAAAATACTCAGAATTTTAAAAATATAAATGGTGGTCTAAAGGACATTATGTGGGAAAACTCGCTCTCCTACGAGATACGTCTGGCCAAATCAGAGAGAGCTGACACCAAGAGGAAACACCAAATGAGAAAAGAAATGCACAGCTAACAACAGGGCGGAGGACGAGCGGTTTGACTCTGAAGGAAGCATCAAGTCCAGAAATGACGCAATACTAGAATTTAGTCACGAAAGTGACGCAAATAACCCAGATCACAAATCGGCTAGCTAGCAGCAGTCTGAAAGTGGTCGACCTTTTATTTTGTTTTCTCAAAAGGACTAGGACTAGGACGCATATTGGACTTCTTTAATGATTCAAGCTCTTGTCTTCGCACGGAACCTGCCTGAACCCTCCGGATCATACTCATTGAATCGCTGAGTTTAATATATACGCGGGTTTATTTTTGTTTTTCAAGCCAGGCGAACTCTTGCGTCACTGCCATCACCTCCATCGTCATGCTGCTGGTTGTCATGGAGAAGGCGCTGTCGGCTTCTTTGTTTTGCCCGCTGAGCGTGCTGTGAATGCCCATGCGCTTTTTTTTTTTTATAACGGATCTGTGTGTGTAGATTAGTGCATTTGCTTCGTCTGAGTTTTCACTGATGAGAACGTTGACCTCTGCATTAACAGCAACAGGATTCTCTTCTCTACATCGCCTGTTGAGTGTGGCAATACACGAAAATGTACAAATAAACGCATGAGGCGTATTCACTCTGCACCAGGGGTGATGTCGGTTAGGCTGCATATTTGCCTAATAACATTTCACATGAATACAGACTGTTTGCATTCCTTGCCATCTCCTTTGTATCCCTGCCCCCCCCTCCCCCCCCACCCTCTTTTTTTTTAAAGAAGATATGGTAGTGATTCATCGCCAGTAACAATTCTGTTCAGCATGTCCTCACTTTTAGAAACTTCCAACTACATTGTCCAGTCATTCCATAACCATTTGTGACTTACTTATTGACTTCACCTTCTATGTGATTAATTCTGTTTAACTACCATAACAGTCCCATAAACATCACATGCCTTTGGTTCAGTTATTTCATGTCTGAAGTTTCCACCACCTGCGTCGGTCAGGAGCAGTTGTCTTATTGGCGCGTTTGAATTAGTAAAATTCTGTATTCATGTCTTTATTGGTAGTAAAATTCCGTATCCATATTGTTGGTAGTAAAATCCTTTATCCAGTCTTTCTTGGCAGTAAAATTCTCTTGATCAGCCTCTTACAAAACCCTGCAGTATCCTTTCGAGAGACCGACAGATCTTATGCCCGCTGCTATTTCATTTTCCATATTTTTAGTACATACCCGGGAACCATGAAACCAACAATCTGCATACATGAGAGCGAAATTTGTAAAACGGAAGTGTACACTTTCTGGATCAAGATCAAAATATGGGAGTGGACGAACAATCAGAACTTTTCGCCGAGTTTACAGCCAGGTAACGCCATTAAATAGAATATTTAAAAACTTTAGTTGCCTGCATGCTGCGTGATGAAACTAAGCTTCGTTATTTGTGAGGTGGTCTCTGTACGATATAGTGTGTCTAACATCTGGACGTTTGATATATTTGATATAAAGAGATGTCGGGAAAATCATCATAAACCACTTCTGTCTTTAAGAGGCGTGGGCAGGAACAATTTGGGATCCAGTACACTTTTGGCTGGCACTGGCTATACTCATGGTGTGAAGCCTTAACGAGTCAAATGATCTTTGTGGCCGTCCTCTTGTAACTGATTTGAGATGTGCTCTTTTTTGGAATTTCATTTTAACGAGGCGGCAAAACCACTTTTTCTTGATGAAACAAATGCAAGTTGGTGTTCCACTCTCCGATACTATCATTCACCGATCTCAGGTTGACGGTTTTTTTTTCTCAAGCACATCATCTCACAAGTGCACCAATGCAAATAGGAAAAAGCATGGATCATCAAAGGTTGTGAGATATTGGCTCTCCTCCGAACTTCAACCCCGCATTATGGCGCCTGAATTATCCGTTCGAGGATCAGTTGTATTAAAAATATACGTATAACGAAACAAATGTTCCAACAGGGTCTCAGCGATATGTTACTTGCGGACCCGTTTCTTATTTTTCTGATTACCTGACAATTCCAAGAGACGCACGCAACACTGCAGACGATAGTAGCAGACGACGATAATAGCCACCGTTGACACTTTCCATTGTGGGACTTTCTGCCGAGGAACAAATATGTAAAATTGGGACTTTGTCTGCCTACGAACAAATCGCGGCAGATCTAGGATCGGCTCGGAAAAACGAAACAAAATTCTCTAACAGGGTCTCAGCGATATGTTACTTGCGGACCTGTTTCTGTGACTATGCCTCACCGCAGACAGTATCCCCCGGGCCGCTACGCCAGGCTAAACTAGATGGCTGCGACTCACGAGCAGAGCTACCGCATCTCCTGAAACTTCCCAATTACTTTGCTCTCGAGTCCCAGGCACCTAGTTAGCCCTCCTCCTCCTTCCCCCCCCCCCCATCTGCGCCGCGCGTAGCGGCGCCTGGGATACTCTCGGCGGTGAGTTTAATCGCGTTTTGCGCATGCCGACAAGTGACATCTACGGCTGCTAAATCTCAATCGAAAGAACAGTATTGCTAATCTGCGTGGGAGCGCGTGGTCTATCCGCCATATCGCTTTCATCGTCTGTAATGTCTCGAAACTGACAACGGTCGCTTTTGTCGTCTGCAGAAACGCCCGACATTTGTCACCGGTCGATTTTATCGTCTGCTACTATCGTCTGCAATGTTGCGTCTCTTGAAATTGTCAAGTAATCCTAGTTTTGCCCCGATTTGTTCCTTGGCAGAAAGTCCGAATTTGTCATTAGACATTTCATGTCGCCATAATGTGGGGGTAGAAGTTCTAAGGAGCCGATAGATTTCTAAATCTGACGTTAACACGACTGTGACCGCGAAGAAGCTTGGTGAAGCACGGCTATGGTGAGGTAAATACAGGAGAACCAATTCATGGGAACAACATGTAGAGGTACCTTAAAGTGGCTGCTGCATCGGAGGACTTAGCACGCATGGGGATGACCAGTGTGCAAAGACGATTGTGATAAATCACAAGTGGTGATTACAGGGCATAATGTCCATGTTTGGCACTGGTACCATTAAAAGAGCCTTCCACCATCTATGCAGTTGGGTATGGCGATAGCATTTGCTGGTCCCCTTTTACTTCCAAACATTGCGTGACCCGAGATTTAAAGCATGGTAAAAGTACCTCTATGCCGTTGGGGGGGGGGGGGGGGGTCAAGACAGACAATAGGCACCTCAATGGTAACAATTGATAGAGACCTTAACCGCCACTACAGTGATTAAGTTGTGATAACTTCCAAAATTATTCCATTGTATTCATTTTACAAGTTGCACAAATCCTGGGGACTAAAACACCTGTGCGCCTTTCGGCGAAACTGATTTCAGCAAGTCCAACTAATCCTTTACTACGATATGCTAGTTAGTGCAATTGATCCCTTCGCCCTCTCCCCCGCCTCTCAAAGTGGTGGCCTGGGAGAAAAAAAAAAAAAACATGTTATTTGTCCTGGAGTCCAGGTTGCTGGTAAATTTTACTATCGAATTGAACTTTGGCAAGAAAATTCTAATTTACACACGATAACAGTTGCGATCTGTACGTAAACTTTTCTAGGCATTAAACTGAAAATTTACATGGAAGGTACAGAGGTGTTTTTTAGACATGAGAAAACCCTGGACAGACAGAAGGGGTAATGAAAACGACTCGAAACTGACTCAGTGAACCGATTGCCTATCAGAAAGACAATTCTAAAGTATTCTATTTGTGATTAGAAAACGAGTACGGTAGGAAATTTGGGATGGGAGGAGAGGAAGACAACCTATAGGAAGACAGAACCTATGCTGCAGTTTGACATGACAAAAGATCATCTGTGTCAGATTTTATAAAGTAATAGTTTTGTTTGGATACATGTCTACCAAAGCCACACGGTATGGACAAAGATATAAACTTACCTCTAAGACGTGAAACAAAGGAGAGAGCACAGGAGAACTAACCACCGGTGTTGCGAGATGCTTGAAAATGGCCAAGGCTAGAAATCACGGGATAAATGATCACAAGAAAAAAAAAAAAATCTAGTTTTTGACAGATCATTGCCCCAGTGGCAAACCTGTGTGCCCCTGGGCCCCAGGAAAACCACTCACATTGAATGCGATGTAAAACACCAAGTGATTACACTTCAAGTGATTACACTTCAAGCAATTATAGTTAGGAACTAACCATAGCACTTCAGTGATATTCATACCTGCTCCGATCAATGAAACTTCCTTGTCCCCTACGTTTTATTTATGGCAAGTCTGATAAACTGATCAGCATGGTGTCTATGCTCGAGGGGCCCCAGTAAGTGCCGAGTGGGCCCACGAGTTAAGACGGCCCCGATTCATATGGTTTATTTATTAAAAAACGCAACATTGTTCAGCCACCTTCAGGAATGAAGAGCGTTAACTGCATTTGATACCAGGAAGCAGGACAACATATGGATATAAGTCAATGACTGACATTTCTCATCCAAAAAAAAAAAAATTTATGTAGCCTACCAATGTTAAAACGATTTGAATATGGTGGTCTAATAGAACTATGAATTACATATACCAATAAACAACTTCTTCCTGAGAGGCTTAGAAAGCCGCCGTAGTGAAGCGGCTGGCACTCGCCAATGAATCCGGAGGTCGGTATATATCTAGAGAAGACCTCAATTATGGCACTCGAATTATGGCAGACTTTCTGAATTATGGCACTCTATGGCTACAGATGTTATCCAGCCTTCCCTGTGTTAGATAAAACCCTGGAAAGTAAAGTCGGCCGGCGAGATTACAGCACCCCGCAGAGTGCCGGCAAATCTATGCCGGCTTGTCTATAAAACAGGCTTATATGCATACATAGAAAACAAACCTAAAGACAAAATTTAAGTTCATGAAGTCTACAGAAGCTGACAGCGTTGGCTTGGATATAGACCTAACTTGCACTTAAAACTATGGAAGTAAATCCTAAGATGCCTGTACGATGATTCAAACAAACATCTGAAACAAGTGTTTGACAAGAAACGGTTGTGTGCAGCTTTTATTTTACCATTTTGATGTTATGTTATCAGGAAAAAACACCAGATTTTCATTGAACACTAACAACACACTAGCGGTGGTGTTTTACAAGGGAAGAATATCGTCAAGATGGTCCATGCTTTCTTTCATCTAAGCTGTAGCTACCTCAGCAATCCGTTAGGAGTGGCACCTTCCTAAGGTTATGAACCCGGACACGACGTTGTCTTTCTGGTTGGTACCGTCCTGGTTCGGGTTCGTGGCGGTCACTTCTAGGGAACCAAGGAGATCGAATTCGTGCAGAACGATTCGACGCCGCCACCGCAGCATCCACCAAGCGCCGGTGAACTGGGGAAACAAGCGTGTTCTGTTAAAGCTTTTAGTTCATTTAACTATTTGAAAAATTAAATACACTTGCGATAACAGCAAAACTCATTTCTTTGTGCAAAATGCATGTGGCGGAGGCAATTCAAGGTGATGTGTCGTATTTCCGTCTTAACATGGGGCCCTAACAAACAAGAGGCGTGTTTGGGGGTGGTGGTGTCAGTTCATTTAGAACTAACAAAGAACACAAAACTGAAACACTGATCAGAGGTAAGGGTTTCCTCCCATCACGGATTCCGTCTATAAAAGTAGTTGCACAAGACAGAATGCAATGGAAAGGCGAGCCCTCAGTGACAATATCACACCTGGACAATAAATGACAATGTATCCTCTATAAGACTTCGCAAACAAATCTCTTAGCTGCTGTAGTTTTATCGGGCTATGTAGCTTGCCATTGCTCCTTGAACCAAACGCTCATATCAAAGTTGAGAACACCACAAAGCGGTTTGCTTTCAAATCGACAGCGCCTTTAACCAGAAAGTGGAGAAAAATGCGTTCGAAACAGACGTTTTGCTTACTCGCACATACTGGACTACAGGTTAACTAAGAGTCTTGTGGTGTCCCACTATAACTGATACATGGCTACATTTGTTAAAAACGGGTTCCCGAGATTCGTAGCAGTTGAGATTATCCTTAAAGTATCAACAACCCCCCCCCCCCCCCTTTACCCCACCCCAACCCCGCCCCGCTTCTAGACTTATTCTAACCAGAGTTCTGCCTGCTCATCTGTTTTACGGATGTGTCAGTTTATTCTCAAGTAGAATACATTGTAGGAAGTACCGATTAGTCGACTGTTACGATATGATTAGTAATGCGCAAGTAAGTCTCCCTCCCCCCCCCACACCCCCCAACCCCCCCCCCCCCAACCTTTTACCACTCCACCCCCCCCCCCCCCCCCCACCTTTTACCACTCCACCCCTAAATGGGACCCGGATCCTCAGAACAAAATCTGAACGTGTGGCAGTGGTTTCAGTTCACAAACAGAATTTTTTTTTTTTTTTTCATTGGTCTGGGCTTCCATCTCAATTTTAACAGAAGCAAACAATGTGCTTGAAAATGTTCCCATTATTTTACCGCTTCGGCTGTCGATGGGGATATAAGGCTCTCTGGCCGTCTCGACCACAAACACGTCTTGTTCCATCTCTACCTTGTGATCGACTTTCTACATATAGACATATGAAACGTGCAAGGCTAATGCACTGTCAGTTCACGAGCATCTTTCAAGGATACCACTAATACATTCAGCCTTGCAATTTATGGATGCTAAAATCTGTTGCCGTTGTCAAACCATGTAGGCTTTCCGACACAAAGAAAACTAAGGTGGTAGAAGTTTAGCCACCCCTTTCGCCTTATAGATTCTAACAAATTTGGATTGAGGGAGGTTCAGGTCCCTTGATTTGTCACCCTCCGACAGTTTTCCAGCTAGACCTGATAAGAGCGACATTCTACATAAGATTTGTTTCATTGAGGCTCAATGGGAATAAAAACAATTGACAACGTTGACAACGCCACACAAAAAAAACGATCTCATGATCTGAGCATCAAGAACTGGGTCAGTAGCATCATGTCTCGAAAGCTGAGGTATTCTGGCTGTTATGTCACGAGGCCTGGGTTGAACAGTGGGCTATCCGAAAACCGTTCACAAATCATTGAGGCCGAAAAAAATACCCAACAGGGCCTCAGTCACGTGTCAACTGCGAACTTCCGGGGACTATACCGCCAGCGCCGATTTGCCGACTTCCATGGACTACCGCCACCGCCGTGGGTATCTCCCATGCCGCTACGCGAGGCGTAGATTGGGGCTAAACTAGATGGCTGTGACTCACCGAGCAAATCAAATGAAGCAGCAGGAGATGATCGTGAGTCCCAGCTATCTAGTTTAGCACGATACTCTCGGTGGTGGCGGAAGTCGCCGGAAGTTCGCAATTGACGTGACTGAGGCCCTGTTAGGGTATATTTTTGGCCTCAATAATTTGGGACCATTCAGATGATAGCTGAACGGTAATGGCGGAAACAGTTTCCGGAACAGAGGCAGAGACAGAACACGAAGGATATAAGACATTGAAGATGCACTGGGTATGAAAGCATATAGGACTGGAGAATTGATAAGATTTTCAGACGTGCCGTGACGAGACTGTTCTTATCTATCAACAGATCTTTCAGACAAAGAAAGTATTGAAGTATCGCACGTTATCTATGCCAAAGTATTGGTGTAAAACAAATACGTTTATTTAAGTAAAAAAGGTTACAGCGGGATCCAAACCTTCCATTGGATAAAACATTACAAATCTCTGCAACAACAAAAATGGATGCAAGTTTGACAACCAAACTTTTAGTGTTTACAGCTGATGAACTGGCAGTGACAGCAACCTTTTCCAGTTCAAAGTGAACGGCATATGCCATGAATCTTCTATCGGATTCATCTCTACAGTAAAATATAATGCTAAGCTAGCTACTGACTGAATCTTGGTATAAACTAGTCAAGTCTACCCTACCTGGTGTCCCAAGGACAGACACGTAGTGGCCGGACACATCACCTTCATCCAGGGGCATAGACGTCACTAGGGCTATCCATGTAACAGCCAGGAGTGCCACAAAGCACAGTCGCATCTGCTTTGGGACCATCTGCAAGAATGGCATAGTTACATATGAGTGGGTGTGTTTAGGCAGGCGTTACGTATAAATTTTCAGTTTTTAAAATTACGTTGTGGTGATTACTGGCAGCTTGTTAGATGTTGGCCCTTTGTAAATTAAAAAATTTGCGCTCGTGTGAGAACGTGCAAAGCTGTTATGAAGCAACGGCTAATCTTAAGTGACTAGATTGGTGTGTGCGCGCTAGAGCACGCCTGTGTAAGTAGGTGTGTATACCCTGCGTGTAAGAGGGTAGAGGAGAGATAAATAGAATGATAAAACTGCTGGTCACCAAAGATAGCAAATATTTGGTACATGAGATTGGGCGAGTGGATTCATGTTGGTGTGCGCGCACGCGAGCGTGCGTGTGTGTGTGTGTGTGTGATAGGGGGAGAGAAAAACAAATTCATGGAATATTGGTGAAATATTGATGGATGGAATAATGGAAGACATGAAGTGAGACGGCAAGGAAAATAATTTAGGTGCGCAGGTGAGTGCGTTTGTAGGAGAGATTATGTGATCTACATTGCAATTACTTCCAAAGGTTACGTCGATTTTTAAATCTATGCAAAGTTAACCATTCTAAAATGGGTATAAAACATTTTGGGAAGTAAAGTTGACCGAATTTATACCAGTGCAGTCTGGTCTATTTAAGTATATGATTAGCAAATTACCTCAAATCAATAGGACACTTGAGGTGTTAACTAGTCTCTCCCCCCCCCCCCCCCCCCCCCCCCCCTTCCCCTTTACCATTGAGACGAAGTCTAGGTAGGAATATCTACAGACGGAGAGATTTCCAAATGCAATAATATAATTGTACTTTCAAATGGATCACTAGGAAGACATGCACTAAATTAACCTGTTTCTTTACAAATCTCCCATTTTTGCACTAACCGCCATGTGTATGATCAAAAACATTGATGAAAGAAGCATTGAAGCATACAGCCTTTCTCCATATTCTGGAAGCCAGAATGCTTATATATATATATATATATGTTACCAGTCTATTTGCCCTTTTCCAGTTGACTTTAAAGGTTTGCTGATCTTATATCTGTCCTTTTCTACCATGTACTCTAATTCAACTCTTGTGCTACCTAGATTTGGTCTTATCTGCTGTGACAATACGCTCGGTGACTCCAGAATGTTATTCCTCAACCTACTTTTATTTCTTTGTATTTTGAAAGTAGACAGGAAAATAGGGATTTGGATACATCCTTAATCTAAGTAGGCGAAATAAACAAGCATTTAATTCTCCTGGGATGTTGGCGATATCACACACTAAAACTGTTTCCCAGACGTTAAGTGTTGAGGTACAGAGATAAGACTGACCAAGCAGACTTACTGACTGGAGATTTGCACACCATCTGTTGGTGTCAGATGTTTCATCTCCTAGCCAGACTTTTAGGAGCAGCTAACTCCGGCTAATTGTGGTTAATTCCCCCTGAGGTTACCTAACTCGACGGCAGGTCCGACGGTCACTATTGACACAGTGAGCGGAAAGTGTTGGCAGAAGAATTGACAAAGTCGGATTTTATTGTGATGACAGGTCAAGTAGACTGGAGGTGTGACTAGGCCTATTAGCTGGGACCAGCTTAATTGAACCTGTAGAATGTGAGCGTGGGAATGCAAACAATTGTTGTACAGTCACTGACTGACAGTGAATATACACCCACAAGGGAGGAGCTGTGATATCCCTTAATGAGAATGGTTTTAGGCGTAATGTAGGAGGAGCTTGATAAAAGTTATAAAGGGCTGAACTCTAGGTCTGGTAAATGAGATCCTTCCAGCACATGCCATCTGTTGGGCTTAACCTAAGCTTGAGACAGAACTTTTGGCATCGGGATTTCATTTTTCCAGTTCCCACATTGGGCAGGGACTAGTAGGCTTCCATTATTTGCCGACCGTCGAGTGTAACGACCTGCAGAAAGCAGTGAGGACGACAAACTGGAAAAGATAGGCAGGGTCTCAAGCCGAGAACTGTCCGGATGAGCTAAGTTATGTACAACTTTAATGTCATCTATAACATCATCCCAACTCTACTAGCCTAAACAAGTTCATTTTATTTTAGTCAGATTTATTAAATAAATCATGTGTGATGAGTTTTATGATAGTTGAGTAAATTGTGTACTTAGGTTCAAGTGTCTTTGTGCATATTAGTTTACTTCAGCTAACAAATATTTAAATCACTTGATGGGGGCTTAAGTAATGCCAGGAGAGGAGAGTAGTCGGAGGGGTTAAATGAGCACCTGGATTGTATCACAGTGGGTGTATCCAGTTATCTATCTATCCCTTCTCCTACTCCTGTGGATACAAGTACAGCAACTTTCATTTCATGGAACGAGCCACTCGCTGTTTTCTTGGCTATCCAGGACTGTCTAGGATCAACATAGCTTAGATAATAGTCCAGTTTCTCACGTGGGTGGGCATTGTTAAGGTTCAAACCCACACCCTCACTATATCAGTGTATTTACCCACGTGGGCGCGCGACATCTGCCATTCTCTCTATATCCCAGCTATCACAGCTCTTATGCCAGATTAGTGCTCGATGGTACGATGAAGTTAAAGACAAGTGGGTAAACATGCAAACGACTGTCAAGTATATAATAAATTGCTTTAAAATGTCATTTCATAACACTTGATGCATCGCAATGTTGAAATCTGAACGCCACCATTGATTTTAACGTTCCCAGGCTGTAAACTCCGGTGGAAAAGTTCTAGTTGGTCCATTTCTGAACTTTTAGTCTTGTTTTAGGGTGGTCTTGTTTCATCGGGATTTGAGTTTAGCGTGTGCATCCATTTTACAGACGCTGTCTTTTAGGCAGACTGGGTTCGTCCTAGCCTCTACATCAGATGCACTTTGACTTCGAAAACACTAGTCACCTCCTACGGCATGCTTGTAAGTACTGGAATAGAGCTAACATTTAAATTAACGCAGGTATTCTTGTCCATTTAGACAAAGCTAACTAGAAATCTGTAAAGCGGTTGACCTAATATTGAATAGTACCAAGAAAAGTATAGCGGCTGCCGTTATACTGACACAGCCATAGGGATGGCTAGTCTGTAAAACTCCCTGAGAGGATTCAGGTGACCATGTTATATGGAAAAACAGACCATCTCCAGAAAGTCAGAACTGACTTACTGGTGACTTCTTTCGAAGTCTCAGTGCATCTACATGAGAGGCAAGGAACTAACAGTCTACATTTAATCAGAACTACAAAACTGGTGTGCATATAGCACTCAAGATTCTGGAACAAAAACTCCGAGGTGAACGAATAACCAGTATTTTACATCGGAGTTTGCAGCGGTAAACTAGATTTGTTTAAAAAATAATCAGGTTTAGCACAAAGGCAAAGTAAATTTAAAAAAAAAAAAAAAAAAACTGGCCCAATTTAGACTATTTGAAATAATTTAGTAAATTAAACACTAGAATTATGCAGGCAAATGAACTCTGTTGAAACCGTCATTAAAAACTATGTTAAGTGCAGCTAAGGCAATATACGCTTTACTCAATCAAACCAACTTACCTTAATTGTCTTTTAAAGTCACTTGAAGTCACAAAAAAAGACGTATAATTAACAGCAAATAATACAATGCTATTAAACATGATCATATGCAGAAAATATTGCCTTATATAGACATTCCTAGACATGAGTTCAATCGCCGCGATGAAATCACTTCTAAAGGCTGCAGTCACCTCTAAAGCGTGAAAACACGTCTAGCCGGTGCAATCACTTCTAAAGCAGGCAATCATTTCCAAAGCGTGAAATCACTTCTAAAGCGTGCAATCACTTATAACGCTGGCAATCCTTCCCAAAGTGTGAAATCACTTCTAAAGCGTGTAATCCCTTCTAATGCGTGCCATCCGTTAAACTCAGGAGCCACTGTAATCATTTGTTGGCACAGAATGAGCGTGAAGGTCACTATATCAACGCATTAATTATTTCTAAAAGAAATTAATATTGTTTCATACTTTTTAATCAAAACTGCCCAGCTTTGCCCGGCATGTCTAATCTCATCCCCCTCATCATTCGCATCATCAAGTGTCTTGACGAATAGCGTTTGCAATCATGTCTTTCCACAATCTGCGATCTTCAATTTGATTTGATTTGATTTGATTCAAGAACCGACATCACAGCACTCGGGACATTCCCATAAGCGCTCCGTCCCCAACTTAGGCAGCCAGCGAAGAGTTCCGATACTAATGGTGCCAATAGCTTTCTGATTAAACGTCTGTCTTGCCTTTCATCTGAGCCTCGAGCTTCTGCCAGAACCTCTCGTCACCCCCAACTGCATCAATCTCACCAGACTGTGGTGATCCATCTGCTCCTCCGAAATGTACACGCTCTCCCACAAGGCACTAACCACGTCTGCCCTATCATGTAGCAGTATTCCACCAAGTTGTGCAGAGCCAGCCAGTCTGTCCACCTGTTCATTTCCCAAAACACCGGCGTGACCCGGTGAAAAAATCTAAACAATACTCCTCACTCGTGTCCTCCGCAGCGAAGCATGCCACTCTGCACGAAGCATACCTGTTCTGATCTTCCTCAGCATGCTTTCTGAATCAGTTACAATTACAATGTGAGTGTGTGTCGTTTTCTCTAGCCAGCGGAAAGCTGCAGTGACTGCCTCCACCTCCATTCTTAAGCTGGATGTTGTGGTATCATATGCTAGGCTCTCCTGCACCAAACGTCGACCATTAACTTTTGCTAAAAAGCCCTAAGCACTTCTTTTGCCTCTTGACACTGAACCGTCTGTGTAAATTATCAAATCCTCTGAACGAGCATTATCTTGAATTAATTGCTGAATTTCCACCTCTGTGGCACCTGCTGACCAGTCTCTGCATTCCAGGCTCATTGTGATTATGACTGCGATCTTGAATAACATGTATTAGTTCTTGTGCTGACATATCTCCAGACTATGACAAACTGGTGTCTAGAGTCTTCTCGGTTTGTTTTCCTCCTTATCTTTCTCACAGATCGTTCCAATGGTTGCAGAATGTTCTAATTTTTTCCTCATAATATGATCATAAAAAAGATGACAGATTCTCTCTGATGTTTGTGATATGTTGTCTTCGAGTCCTCGCCTCTTTCAAAATATCTGTGTTGCTCTTTTTGGCTGTCCAAGGATCTCCGAGAATTCTTCCCTAAAACCACACTTGAGAATGTGATCCTTTGTATTTTTAATTGATTGTCCAAATTTCAAAGACATTGTAAAACTGGCTCTGCATAGCATGAAATAATTCTTTTTCTAAACTTCGCTGACACGAATTTATAGCTAATCTTCTTGTTCTTTCTACTCTTGGAATGTCTCGCGGTGTCACGGCTAATCTTCTTGTTCTTTCTACTCTTGGAATGTCTCGCGGTGTCACGGCTAATTTTCTTGTTCTTTCTACTCTTGGAATGTCTCGCGGTGTCACGGCTAATCTTCTTGTTCTTTCTACTCCTGGAATGTCTCGCGGTGTCAGGGATAATCTTCTTGTTCTTTCTACTCTTGGAATGTCTCGCGGTGTCACGGCTAATCTTCTTGTTCTTTCTACTCTTGGAATGTCTCGCGGTGTCAGGGATAATCTTCTTGTTCTTTCTACTCCTGGAATGTCTCGCGGTGTCACGGCTAATCTTCTTGTTCTTTCTACTCTTGGAATGTCTCGCGGTGTCACGGCTAATCTTCTTGTTCTTTCTACTCCTGGAATGTCTCGCGGTGTCACGGCTAATCTTCTTGTTCTTTCTACTCCTGGAATGTCTCGCGGTGTCAGGGATAATCTTCTACCTTTAGAACACATATCATGGTGAATCTCCATGATGAATTGGGCAATGAAGTCAATCCTCACCTTTAACCTTTACTAAAATAAGTATCGTGTCATTTTTCGCAGATCTCATTATCTTTGTGTTATTTCACTTATGCGCAGACAACACAATTATTTATTTCTTACGAACCATTTCCCACTGACCGGAATACATGAAGTAAATGACCCACCCTTTTCACTTGGTAGCCCATTGGCATATGATGCTAGACAGACCAATCGGCACTCGATGTGTGATGTAGTTAACGTCACGCCGGTCGCTTTTGTTCTTGCTGGCTTTCACAAGCTATATATCAGCCCACCTAGCAATAGGTGTTTCGTCCTTTTTTTAGGACGAAATTTTTTGTCATTTGAAGCCCCACCCTGGCTTTTGCCAGGGGCCGTAATATAGGCAGGCCATAAATATGGCCCAATTGTCTGAACGCGGTTTCTGGGACCTCTCCATGGCGATCCTCATCCACATGGTGGCACTTTGTGTCATCGGGTATTTGTCGCTTGTGTGATGTCCTGCTGGGGTAGAAAGTCAGTCAGTCACCAGCTGTTAACTTCGGTGGAAAGTTCTGGCTGTTCATCCACTTCTGGGCTTTAGTTTAGTTCCAGAATTTAAGTTTTGTGTGCACATCCGTTTCACAATTCGGGCTTATTAGTATGCAGAGACCTGGTTCCTTGCTTCTGAGGCAGCAGTACTCTAACTTTAAAAGATGCCCGCAATTAGTCGACTCCTGTGACATTTTTATTCGGGAGGCAGTGGGTCTTTTCTTGTTTTCCTCCACAGTGGAACCGCGAAAGATCGCTTTTACTCTCCAGGACGTCCACATGGGTCGACCCGAGAGCAAGGGTCATTTTCAAAATAATCCTATTCGATGCTGATTCGAACCCATGAAATTTAGGCTGGCACCATTGGAAATCCCCCCCCCCCTTTTCCACCAAAAGGAAAGCAATATTTGAAATCTATGCGGTAGATAGATAAGAACAAAGAAAGTATTGAAGTATCGCACGTTATCTATGCCAAAGTACTGATGTAAAACAAATACGTTTATTTTAGTAAAAAGGTTACAGCGGGATCCAAACTTTCCTTTGTATAAAACATTACAAATCTCTGCAACAACAAACATGGATTTAAGTTTGACAACCAAATTATTAGTGTTTTCAGCTTTTTTTAAACGGGACCTGAGCTTTTTATTTTTTTAACAGTATATTTGTCGCCCACCCCGTAATTAGGATCTGCCGTGGTGGATTCTGGTCCTGACGGGGCCACACTTTTTCAAAGATGACATTGACTACCAGGTCAACTCAACTTTAAGTGGGTCCTGGGAAATAAAGGCAGCCTATGTAGTGTTGACCACATCACCCTTCGAGTGTCGACACAGCGGGCCATGTCGTGACTTATCTAGACACCATTAGTAATCTGCAATGGCTGCTGAAGTTGGGGATAAAGCGTCTGTGGTTGTGATTATGTGTTGCTTTTAAACATAACTTTGGGAGCGAGTGAACAGTACCGAGGAACAGATAAATCATTACGGTCTGAGGAGAAGGGCACCGCGAGGAATTACAATGGGATCTGGCCGACGCTCGACACTCAGAAGAAAGGCGAGACGCATGTACAATCAGACAGTTACTGGTACCATAGTAATTTTAACTCTTCGTTTGCTGGTGAAGATGGGGACGGAGCACTTATGGGGTTGTCCCGAGTGCTGTGATGTCGATTCTTCATTCAACAAAGTTCGTTTGCTGAAAACGTTGTTCCATGACGACAAATTAGAGGTTTATACAACGGATCAACATCAATGCACAAGGATTTGTAACCCATAAGTACTCCGTTCTACTTCTAACTCAAGCCTGATTCCGGATAATCTCAGCGGAGGGCACGAACTCTGTAGCACCGGCGAGGATCCTTAAATACTTTAGGTCGATTTTTAGCGCCGTTTGGCTACGTTTTTTTTTATTTCCAACTGCCAAGGGATATTTTGTGTGCGCAACAATACACATGGGCGTTCGATCTCACTACCCAGAGACCGGGGGAAATTGCACCGATCTAAGATGGTTCTTCTGCCTTTCTATCCCCCAATGGAGCATAGGCCCTCGACCAGCTCACGCCATGTCGTTCTGTCTTTTGCTATCGCATGCAGCTCTTCCCGTATCCTACCCATCTTTCTAACTCCATTTTTTAGCTCCCTTTTTGTGTGTAAATGTCAAAATTATTTTAATTTCAGTAGCTATAAGTTTCTTCTTTCCATTTTTTAAAACAGAAAAGCACTATTAGAAATCTATGCGCCCCATTCCTTTTTAACAGGAACATTTTTTGTCCTTCTTCTTCTTTTTCTAGTTCACCAGCTGTAAACTCTGGCGAAAAGTTTTTGTTGTTCACCCACTTCTGGACTGTCGTCCTGTTCCAAAACAGGAGTGTTGCGTGTGCATCTGTTTTACAGATCTGACTTATTTGTTTGCAGACTGCTGGTTCCTTGCCTCTCAGGCAGATCCACTTCGACTTTTAGGAAGCTCCCAGTTAATCGACTCTTACGACATGCTTTTGGGTAGGCAGTGGATCTATTCTAATTTTCCTTATAATAGGGCCCCGGAACCCACACGGGGAGGAACACTTTTTGAAAACCTATGCTTTTTTTTTTTTAACGGGAACGCACCGCTGGAAATGGTTAGTTGCGTATCCTTTACAGGACGTTGCAGAACCAACCCCAACAGCCGCTGGCTGTTGTGTGGTTTTTGTAAGGCAAATTTACGTCCAGTAGTTTGCCAATGCTCTCTGGACGGTCGGCTTTCTTGATAGCACTGTCGAAACCAACGCAAGGCGCATGGCCCGTTATTTCCGCCAATACTGGTTCACTTGTCCAATCGTTTTATCAGTTCTTTCAAACTTGCTGCATAGAAATGGGCACTTTTGTTTTCTAAACCACATAGTCACTTCACACTTTGCGTCATTCGCGAAATGTCTTCCGCCAAGGTGGGATTTCAGCGGACCAAAAAAAGTGGAAATCGCTAAGTCGGGTTGTGAGGTTGATGATCCAGAAGTTCCCACTCTTGATGGTTAATTTTCTCCTAAGTTAACCGAGCCTTATGTGGTCTGGCATTGCCATGAAGGAGCAGTATTCCTTTAGTCAGCAGGTCTGGACGTTTTCTTTGAATTGCATCATGAAGCATCGATAGAACTTTACAGTATGAATCAACATTCATATTGTCACCTTTTCTATTTTGTTTTAAATTTGTCAAAAGCACTCCTTGATAATTGCATAGAACACTGTCAGCACAACCTTCCATGCTGATGGCGTGAACTTGAATTTTTGAACACAAGACGGGGATGTTTGCATTGAAACTCGCTTTCATTAGGTCTAGTACTGATGCACCCATGATTCATCGCCAGTGATAATCCTTTTCAGCATTTCCCCACCTTTAGAAACCACCAACTACATTTTCTTGCTCTTCCACAACCTTTTGTGACTTACTTATTGACTTCCCCTTGTATGTGATTAATTCTACTTAACCGCCGTTACAGTCCCTTAAACACCGTATGTCGTTGGGTCACCCGTTGTTTTATGTCTGGAAAGTTCCCACCACCTCAGTCGGTCATGAGCTCTTGACCTATTGGCACATTTGAATTAGTAAAATTCTGTATCCATGTCTTTATTGGTAGCACAATTCCGTACTCCTATCATTCTTGGTAAAATCCTGTATCCAGTCTTTCTTGGCGGGAAAATTCTCTCTTGATCAGTCTCTTCTCTACAAAGCACTGCAGTATCTTTTAGGCAGACCGACATATCTTATTACCATTGCATTTTATATATTTTCAGCGCAATTTATCTGAGAACCATGAAACCAATAATCTGCATACATTAGAGCGCGATTTGTAAAACGGAAGTGTACTCACAACACGTTCTGGATGAAGATCAAAGTGCGGGAGGCAAAGAAATATCCGAACTTTTCGCCGAGTTTGCAGCCAGGTAATGCTAGAAAAAGAAAGCCATTTAAACAGCTTTAGTTGCCTTTATGTTGCTTGATGACACTATGCTTGTTTATTCGTGAGGTGGTCTCTGTACGATACATTGTATGTTATTTGTGAGGTGGCCTCTGTGCGATACATTGTATGTTATTTGTGAGGTGGTCTCTGTACGATACATTGTATGTTATTTGTGAGGTGGTCTCTGTGCGATACATTGTATGTTATTTGTGAGGCGGTCTCTGTGCGATACATTGTATGTTATTTGTGACTTGGTCTCTGTGCGATACATTGTATGTTATTTGTGAGGTGGTCTCTGTACGATACATTGTATGTTATTTGTGAGGTGGTCTCTTTACGATACATTGTATGTTATTTGTGAGGCGGTCTCTGTGCGATACATTGTATGTTATTTGTGAGGTGGTCTCTGTGCGATACATTGTATGTTATTTGTGAGGTGGTCTCTGTACGATACATTGTATGTTATTTGTGAGGTGGTCTCTGTGCGATACATTGTATGTTATTTGTGACTTGGTCTCTGTGCGATACATTGTATGTTATTTGTGAGGTGGTCTCTGTACGATACATTGTATGTTATTTGTGAGGTGGTCTCTGTGCGATACATTGTATGTTATTTGTGAGGTGGTCTCTGTGCGATACATTGTATGTTATTTGTGAGGTGGTCTCTGTACGATACATTGTATGTTATTTGTGAGGTGGTCTCTGTGCGATACATTGTATGTTATTTGTGAGGTGGTCTCTGTACGATACATTGTATGTTATTTGTGAGGTGGCCTCTGTACGATACATTGTATGTTACTTGTGAGGTGGTCTCTGTGCGATACATTGTATGTTATTTGTGAGGTGGTCTCTGTACGATACATTGTATGTTATTTGTGAGGTGGTCTCTGTACGATACATTGTATGTTATTTGTGAGGTGGTCTCTGTACGATACATTGTATGTTATTTGTGAGGTGGTCTCTGTACGATACATTGTATGTTATTCGTGAGGTGGTCTCTGTGCGATACATTGTATGTTATTTGTGATGTGGTCTCTGTACGATACATTGTATGTTATTTGTGAGGTGGCCTCTGTGCGATACATTGTATGTTATTTGTGACTTGGTCTCTGTGCGATACATTGTGTGTTATTTGTGAGGTGGCCTCTGTGCGATACATTGTATGTTATTTGTGAGGTGGCCTCTGTGCGATACATTGTATGTTATTTGTGATGTGGTCTCTGTGCGATACATTGTGTGTTATTTGTGATGTGGTCTCTGTACGATACATTGTATGTTATTTGTGTGGTGGTCTCTGTACGATACATTATATGTTATTTGTGACTTGGTCTCTGTACGATACATTGTATGTTATTTGTGACTTGGTCTCTGTGCGATACATTGTATGTTATTTGTGACTTGGTCTCTGTGCGATACATTGTATGTTATTTGTGACTTGGTCTCTGTGCGATACATTGTATGTTATTTGTGAGGTGGCCTCTGTGCGATACATTGTATGTTATTTGTGACTTGGTCTCTGTGCGATACATTGTGTGTTATTCGTGATGTGGTCTCTGTACGATACATTGTGTGTTATTCGTGATGTGGTCTCTGTACGATACATTGTATGTTATTTGTGAGGTGGTCTCTGTGCGATACATTGTATGTTATTTGTGAGGTGGTCTCTGTGCGATACATTGTATGTTATTTGTGTGGTGGTCTCTACGATACATTGTATGTTACTTGTGTGGTCTCTGTGCGATACATTGTATGTTATTTCGTGAGGTGGTCTCTGTACGATACATTGTATGTTATTTGTGTGGTGGTCTCTGTACGATACATTATGTTATTCGTGAGGTGGTCTCTGTACGATACATTGTATAACATCTCGATGTTTCATATAAAGAGATGGAAACATCATAAACAACTCGTGCCGTATTATGCGGCCTAGGCAGAAACAATTTGGGATCCAGTAAACTTGGCTGGCACTGGCTATAATTATGTCGCTATGGCGTCAAGTCTTTAATGTTGCCCTTCTTTGCGGCTGTCCTGTTGCAGCTGATTTGAGATGTAATGCATGTGGCTTTTTTTTTTAAGTGTTGCATTCTAACGAGGCGGCCAAACCACTTTTTCTTGATGAAACAAATGCAATGTGGTGTACATACATTGGTAATATTCTCCGATCTTGGATCGTTGTTGACGGTTTTACCTCAAGCACATTATCTCACAAGTGGTGATTTCGTGAACAAGGGTCTTAATTGGCCATGTTTAGCGCTGGTATCAATTAAAGGGCCTTCCACTCCATCTGTTTATTTAGCTAAATAGTGAGAGCAGCATTTGTATAGATTAAGGGGACATGATTAGGTGCATTTTTTGTTAATTAAACTCTGGTCTTACTTCTAAACATTGCGTGACCTGAGATAAGCATGGCAAAGTCTATGCCGTCTTCGAGGTCGAGACAGAAAGACTAAGTGTTCAAACTCAAACACTTCTGCGCCTTTCGGACAAACTGATTTCAGCAAGTATTTAACTAGTCTCGTTACAACATGCATGCTGGTTAACGTGTAATTAACTCTTTGGTCCGCACCGCCCCACCACCCACCCACCCACCTCCCCCAAACCCTCAATAGTATCCTGTAAACCCAAAACAGAAGATCATTTGTACTGGGGTCCACGTTGCTGGTAAATTTTACTAGGGTCCACGTTGCTGGTAAATTTTACTAGGGTCCACGTTGCTGGTAAATTTCACTAGGGTCCACGTTGCTGGTAAATTTCACTATCTGATAAATTAGGCTTTTGCAATTTATACCCAGATAAACAATTGCAGTCTTTATGAAATTAGTAGTAAAGTGAAACTTGCATGGACGGTGCAGAGATGTTTTATAGACGAATGATGAGAATACCCTGGACAGACAAAGAGTATGTCTTATTTACAAAGACTGACTGCCCACGTCGGAAAGACATTCTAAGTCTTCGGTCATGTGAAGAGAACATGAGTAACATCGTGATGGTAGGAAAAGTTGGATTGGGAAGGAAAGGCAGAGGGAGACAATCGATGCACAGTTGACATCACATGGAGATCATCCGTTTCAAAATTGTCAGTTAAGTAAATAGACGGTTGTGGACAGACATACTACCAACGACACGGGCTGAAGATGTAAACGTACCGCTGTAAGACGCGAGACAAAGCAGAGAGCACAAGAGAACAGTCTTGCGAGATGCTTGAGAAAGGCCACATATAAAATATAAATTGCGTCATATGCGTGATAAATGATCACAAGACAAATCTTGCTCTTATCAGGAACGTCCTAAGATCATTGCCCCAAGCTTAAACCATTCCCATTGAACTGAACGCTCTGTAAAACACTAAGCAATTCTTTTTATTAGAACTATCACAGCACTAAGATACATAGGTGCTCCGATCTCAAAAGTGAACGACTAATAAATTGTTGCGTGTTGATCAACGAAAACTGGTCCCCTACGTTTTATTTATGGCCATGTCATTCCACGAACAGATCAGCATGGGACCTCTATGCTCGTGAGGCCCCAGGAAGTGTCGAGCGGGCCCATGCGATAAGACGCCCTGGTTCATGGTTCCATTGAGAAAGTGACGTTCAGCCACCTTTGTGTTCAGCCACCTTTAGGAAATTTGAACCAAGGGCGTAAACCAAGGGCGTAAACCAAGGGCGTAAACCAAGGGCGTAAACCAAGGGCGTAAACCAAGGGCGTAAACCAAGGGCGTAAACCAAGGGCGTAAACCAAGGGCGTAAACCAAGGGCGTAAACCAAGGGCGTAAACCAAGGGCGTAAACCAAGGGCGTAAACCAAGGGCGTAAACCAAGGGCGTAAACCAAGGGCGTAAACCAAGGGCGTAAACCAAGGGCGTAAACCAAGGGCGTAAACCAAGGGCGTAAACCAAGGGCGTAAACCAAGGGCGTAAACCAAGGGCGTAAACCAAGGGCGTAAACCAAGGGCGTAAACCAAGGGCGTAAACCAAGGGCGTAAACCAAGGGCGTAAACCAAGGGCGTAAACCAAGGGCGTAAACCAAGGGCGTAAACCAAGGGCGTAAACCAAGGGCGTAAACCGCATTTTATTAACAGGAAGCGAAAAGGACAAACAAGTTGATGGATGAAATAAGTCACCGATATAGACATTTCCTATCAACGCAAACAAAGCATCTGTGTAGCCGACCAATCATGTTAACCTGAATTTGGTCTGACCTAGACCAGCCTTGCATATACCAATAAACAAAGCCTGTTTTTTGGAAAGCAGCTAGGCACTCACCTACGAATCCGAAGGCCGGTCCAAATCTATAAAAATTCGGACATAGTACTTTGATCAAATTATGGACTATAGTTATTCAGCCTCCCCTGGGTCAAGGTGTCCTGGGAAGTAAAGCCGGCCGGTGAGGCCGGCCGGTGAGATATGCGCAGAATGCCGGCTTGTCCATACCAAACCCATACCAAACCCATAGACAAGATTTAGGTTCACGAAGTTGACACAGGGTTGGCTTGGGTTTAGAACTAAACTCTATAATAAAATTTATATGGAAGTAAATCCTAAGATGCCTGTACGATGATTCAAACATCTGAAACATTTGACAAGAAACCTGTTGGTTGTACGCAGCTTTATTTTACCATTTTGATGTTATGTAATCAGGAAAAACATTTTCATTTAACACTAACCACATACTGGTGGTGTTTCACAAGGAAGAAAGTCCGTCAAGATGGCCCAAGATGGCCCATGCTTTCTTCCATCTAAGCTATAGCTACCTCAGCAATCCGTTAGGAGTGGCACCCTCCTAAGGTGATGAACCCGGACACGGCGTTGTCTTTCTGGTTGGTATCGTCCTGGCTCGGGTTCGTGGCGGTCACTTCTAGGGAACCAAGGAGATCGAATTCGTGCAGAACGATTCGACGCCGCCGCCGCCGCCGCAGCATCCACCAGGCGCCGGTGAACTGGAAAACAAAATGAACGTTCAGTCGTTTTTAAACCTTTTAGGTCATTTAACAATTTGAAAAATTAAATACACTTGCGGTATCAGCAAAGCTCATTCCTTTTTGTTAAATGCAAGTGGCGGGGCAGTTCAGAATAATGTGCATTTCCCTCTTAATATGGGGCCCTGAAAAGGTGGTGGTGTCAGTTCATTTAGCACTAGCAAAGTACAGGCATGAATGAAAGAAGGAAGAAAAAGAATGAATAGGAATACCGTAGAATTCAAAAGTGAACAAATGCTAAGTGGCTAAAGCCTGGCTTAATCAAATTTACAGAAATTGGGGGGGGGGGAATCACAGGAAAGACATTCCATGAAAGACATTCCATGTACAACAGATGAATATGTTGATAGGAAGGATGCGGCAAGAGCACTGGATGTTTAAAATCAAAAGATGTGACTTAATTGGTCAGTAATATAGCAGATGGACAGAATATAGGGGAATTTGATTATATAGACCATATGTAGAACTTAGTTGGGTTATCCTCATTGCACTCCGGACATGTCCATAGGTGCTCAGATCCTCCCCTCAGTATGAACCCCAACGTCCGATGGCTAATAGTACCAGTTCTATGTTGATTAACAAGTCTTCTGGCGTAGCTGGTGTGCGTCTCGTTTTTTGCTGTGCCGATCTTAATTCCCAAGTCTGCCATTCTGGCGAGTGTGGCGAGTGATGTGGATTCACTGCCACCACAAAGTCGTCTATCCTTCCCATTTCTCTGAGGGCATTGATAATAGCATGATCCATAGGCTGACCGTCGGTAGTGATAGCGGATCCAGCCAACCTGTCAGCTCTTTCATTTCCATCGACGCCTGCGTGTCCCGGAACAAAAATAAAGGTGACTCCACGGACAGTGGACTTCTGTAATGATTCAAGCCATTGTCTTCGCACTGAACCTGCCTGAACCCTCCGGATCATACTCATTGAATGACTGAGTATACACACGCGGGTGTATTGTGTTTCAAGCCAGGCAAGCGCTTGTGTCACTGCCATCACCTCCATCGTCATGCTGCTGGTTGTCATGGAGAAGGCGCCGTTGGCTTCTTTGACAGATGTAGAACTGCAGACCAACAATGGACCACCAACAATGACTGCAGAAGTTGAGGATGCAATACATCCTATGAAGAAAGGAAAAGCACCCGGACCAGAAATCACAGGAAGAAATCGAAGCACTGGGAAATTTTGGAACTGAAACATTTACCTTATGCTGACGACAGTCTTGATTGCAAAAAAGTCAAAAAGAACAAGAAATTATAGACATGTTAGAAAGTGGAATAATGGGCCTCAGTTTGAATAATGGGAAGATAGAAGTAATGGTATCAAAGAAACTAATTATTCCTAAATGTAATAAAAGGTGTTATTTTAGGACAAGTACAGCAATTTAAGTATCTGTCAGAACTCAATAGAACACAGCTCTCTCAGTTGAAGAAACAAGAGAGAGCTCCAACAGCCAGCGACTCCCTTTTTGAAAATGAATTTAGCATGGATGAACTAGAGCAAGCCCTGAAGAAATTAAAACCTAGAAAATCTCCAGGCCCAGATAAGATCCACAACGAAATGCTACATCTTGGCCGGTCTGGGAGAGAAGTAGTTCTCAGGCTTATTAATAAAACTTGGAGGTCAAGCAAACTTCCAAGGGCATGGAGGAATGCATATATCATCCCCATCCTTAAAACCAAAAAGCCTCCAGATGACCCCAAAAGCTACCGCCCCATATCCTTAATATGCTTGGGCAAAGTTGCAGAAAGAATGATAAACAGGCGCTTATATTGGTTCCTTGAGAGTTCTGGTGTTCTATGCCATGAACAGGCAGGCTTCAGAACCAACAGCTGCACAGAAGACCAGCTGTTCAGACTGACACAAAGAATACATGATGGCTTCCAGAATAAGAAACACACAGTGGCAGTCTTTGTCGATCTCCAGCAGGCCTATGACAGAGTATGGAGAAAAGGTCTCCTGATGAAGATGAGCATAGGAATACATGGCAGATTGTATAACTGGGTGAAATACTTCCTGATAGAACAATCCAGACTAAGAATCACAACGCAATCTCTTCTAAAGAAGTCTTGGAGGAGGGCTTGCCACAAGGCTCATCATTGAGCTGTACACTATTCCTAATCTTTATCAATGACCTGCCAGAACAAATCAAGGCCGAAAAAGCCTTGTACGCTGATGACCTAGCAATATGGCAGAGTCATGAAAATGTGGAAAGTGGAGCCCAAAGACTGAATGGAGACCTTAGAAGACTGCATGATTACTGCCAAAGATGGAAACTCAAGATTAACTGTGCAAAGACGGTCTACACAATCTTTACCAAAAGCCACCAAGTAGCAAGGAAGAATATTAACCTGAGGTTAGACAAACACCAAGTGATGAAAGAAGAGCATCCCACATACCTTGGAGTCACACTTGACCCGCAGCTCAGCCTCAAGAACCATATTAAAAACATCAGGAATAAGGCATTGAGGCGGTTACAGTTATTAAAGAGACTTGCAGGTACATCATGGGGATCAGACAAGGAAACTCTGAGGGGCTTATACCTAGGATATGTTCGCTCTGTGATAGAGTACAACAACTCACTGCTTACAACTTGTTCCAAAACTAACCTAGAGACTCTTGACAGAGTACAAAATAATGCCCTCCGATTAATCTGCGGAGCTATGCAGTCTACACCAACTGCTGCATGTGAAATCCATACAAATGTGGAACCCCTCGGGTTGCGGAGAGAAAAAGCCACTTTAGAAATTTATGAAAGATGCGTTAGGAAAAATCGTAACCATCCTAATAGACATCTTGTAGAAAACTGGGAACCCAAACAAAGAATAAAGCACAAATCGGTTTTACACTGTGTTAATGAAATTCAGGACAGATACCACCTCCCAGAAAGACGTCAAGGAATTCAGAATGTTGCAAAAAACCTACCACCACATGCTCGCTTTAAAGCTCCAGAAGTCCAAACTAAATTGGTAGGCGAGGAAACCAAACAGTCCGACCCAATCGCTCTTATGAACTCATCACTAAAGACCGTTGATTCTTACCCCCAAGAATGGATACATGTCTATACTGATGGATCAGCATTTAAAGCTACCATTAAAGCAGGTTACGGAATCTACATAGGTTATCCCGATGGATCTGTTGAAGAGATTTTTGATGCATGCGGGGAATTCTGTTCAAACTATGAAGCTGAAATAATTGCACTGGAAACAGCAGTATACCACCTAAAGACTGTAATGGATGTTTACCCCTCAAAGGTCCAAAATATTGTCATCTTCACAGATTCAATGTCTGCCCTTCAAGCTCTGGAGGGCAATGAACGCTGCAGAACTGACATAGCCAAGATAATCCTGGATGCCGATCAGCTTATTACCTCATACAACATCAGAATAGTGATGCAGTGGATTCCAGGTCACTCCGGCACACCAGGTAATGACAGAGCTGACAGATTGGCAAAGAAAGGAGCAACACAAGAACAACCACCTACAGCGACAACCCTCCAGACAGCAAAAACACTGATAAGAGCTATAAACAAAGAGACTTGGTTGAACAGATGGGCCATGGGAGACACTGGAAGAGAGGTTTATAGACATATGTCTGGCCCTGATCCTAATGACAGCATTAACCATCTAACAAGAAGGGACCAGGCCACCATCTTCAGACTTAGAACGCAACATACTCCACTCAATGGACACCTAAACAGAATACAGCCACAACACTCCCCAGAGTGCCAGCTATGTAACTACCCCTATGAAACTGTTGAACACCATCTCTTTGAGTGCCCAAAACTCAGTGAGACAAGAAGAACGCTACTCCCTCCGAGACCAGACAAGTGGAACACCTTGTACGGAGGAAAAGAACAGCTTGTGAAAACATGCAAATTCCACTACATGGCATTGGGCCAAAGGGCGAAAGCTCATGCGCCGCTGGATCGATAACAACAACAACAAGTATCTGGGCATATGGATAATAACATCAGATGGAAGATGCATAACTGCAACAAACAGGACAGGCAAAAACTGCATTTTATAAAATAAATATCTTGCAATATCCTTGTCACTGAGTTAGAAAAGAGCTTGCTTGCTATACGTCCAGTTTAACCTATGTCTGTGAATCCTGGACAATTGGTAGGCAGGCCAAACAATTTCTGAGGCCTCGTGGTTTTACAGAAGAATGCTTAGAATACCTTGGACAGCCAAAAATAGCAACCCAGAGGTTTTGAAAGAGGCGGGAGCCCGAAGACAACTTATCACAGACATCAGAAGGAGACCTTTTTCGGCCATGTTATGAGAAGAGGGAAAATTGAACATGTGACCACTAGAAAGATCTGTGGAACGAGGGATAGAGGAAGACGATAGAGAAGATTCTTGACAGTCTTGTTGCATGGTAACATAGGTAAGGGTTCCCTAACATCACGGATTCCATCCATGAAATCTGAAGTTGGGCAGGAGAAACGAAATGAAAGGCGAGCCCTCAGTGACAATATCACACCAGGACTATCACACCAGGACAATGACAATATCCTCTATAAGACTTCGCAAACGAACACTTTTTTTTAGCTGTTTGTGGTTTTCTTAGGCAATGAAGTTTGCCATTGCTCCTTGAATCAACGCTCAAAAGAAAGTTAAATCACCTTTAAGCGGTTTGCTTTCAAATCGACAGCGCCTGAATCTTACCAGAGAGTGGAGAAACTGCATTCTGAAGCAGATATTTAAGACTGCAAGCATGTCTTTACTTACTCACCCACACTCTACATATTAAGTTGTGGTACTGCTACATGGCTACACTGAACACGGGTTTCCGGGATTCATAGCCGTTGCGATTCTCATCCTTAAAGTGTATCTCCTCTTCCCCCCCCCCTCCCCCCCCCCCCCCCCCCCCCCCCCTGAATGGGAATTAAAAAGGAGTTCGCCATTGAAGGAGGTGCTAGTTGCGTTGCAGGCTGCGATAGCCGCGTTTCCGCTAATACATCCGATTTTAGCAAGCTTATTAGCATTTTGCTACAGGTTTGTCAGGCTAGTCGGCAGTGCACTCCCCCCCCCTCCCCCCCCCTCTATATCTTTTAAAATGGGGTCCTAAAACCATACGGGGCAGCCTAGCGTACAGAATGAAACGTCTGCCATCGTGGCATACAAATGTGTATTGATGTTTTTATTTCTTTGCCTTCACCGATTATAAACTGCGGCGAAAAGTTCTGATTGTTCGTAAGCTTCTGGACTTTTATTCCTAAACCAGAATTTGAGTTCTGCATGCGTGCATCTGTTTTACGGATGTGTTAGTTTATTCTCAAGTAGAGATGCATTCCAACTTTGTAGGAAGTACCATTGATTAGTCGACTTGCTTAGTGGGGCGCAAGTAGGTCTATGCCCCCCCGCCCCCCCCCCCCCCAATGGGACACGGATACTCAACAGAACTGAAAAAAACTACGTGGCAGTGGTTCCAGTTCAGTTTCATTGTCTAGGCTCCTATCTCAATTTAACAGAAGCAATTGGCTTGGAAATATTTTACCACTTCGGCTGTCGATATAGGGTTCTGCTTCTGACCGTCTCGACCACAAACGCGTCTGTTATCGTTCCATCTCTACCTTGTGCTCTATTTTCTACATATGAAAATATGAAATGTGGAAGGCTGATGCACTGGCAGTTCACGAGCATCTTTCCTTGTAAGGATTCCACAGATTTAGTCTTGCAACTTATGGATGCTAAAATCTGTTGCCGTTGTCAAACCATTTAGGCTTTCCGACTCCAAACTAAGGTGGTAGAAATCAAGCCACCCCCTAGCCTAATAAATTTTCTAAAAAATTTAGATTGTGGGGGTTCAGATCCCTTGATTTCCCACCCTCAGAAGACAGCTTTCCAGCTTGCCTTGACAAGAGCGACGATCTGTTAAAATGAGGCTCACTGTTGAATTTTTTTTTTAAATGACAACGCCACAAAAAGATCTCAGGATCTGAGCATCGAGAACTGGGTCAGTATCTTCATGTCCCGAAAGCTGAGGTATTTTGGCTGTCAAGTCACGACGCCTGGAGAGAGCGGAGATGGTGGAAACAGTTTCCGGAAAAGAGGCGAAGGCAGAACACAGTGGATATAAGACAGTAATGATGCATTGGCTAGGGAAAGCATATAGGACTGGAGAATTGGTTAGATTTTCAGACGTGCCGTGACGAGACAAGCTCCGTAAAAGATCTCTTAATAGGAACAAAGAAAGTATCGAAGTAACGCACATTATCTATGGCAAAGTACTAGAGTAAAACGTGCATTTTAGTATAAGGTCACAGCGGGATCATAACGTTCTACTGGATGAGCCATGACAAATCTGCAACAACAAATAGATCAAGTTTTTGACAACCAAACTATTAGTGTTTAACAGCCAGTGAACTGGCAGTGTCAACAACTTGTTTCCAGTTCAAAGTGAACGGCATACGCCATGAATCTTCTGACACCTACAGAATATAATGCTAAGCTAGCTACTGACTGAATCTTGGTATAACTAAAGTCTGTGCCTACCTGGTGTCCCATGGACAGACACGTAGTGGCCGGACACATCACCTTGATCCAGTGGCATAGACGTCACTAGGACTATCCATGTAACAGCCAGGAGTGCCACAAAGCACAGTCGCATCTGCTTTTGGACCATCTGCAAGATTTGCATATTTACATGAGTGGGTGTAAAATTCATTGAATATTGAAATGATAGATGAATTATTGAAATTATGGAAGATTGATGAAGTGAGACGGTCTGCAAGGAAGATACATATTTGGGTGTGCTGGTGACAGCGCGCGTGTTGGAGAAATGTGATCAACACTGCAATTACTTTCAAAGGTTACATCGATTTTTAAATCTTTGCCAAGTTACCCCTTTTAAAATGGTTATAATAACATGTCTTGGGAAGTAAAGTTGACTGACTTATACCACTGCAGTTTGGTATATTTAAGTAAATGATTAGCGAATCACCTCAAATCAATGGGACACTAAGTGTAAACTAATTTCCCCAATGGAGCTGAAATTAGTTTGAATATCCAGACGGAGATTGGGAATGCAATAACTGGGCTTTCCGAATAACAGTCCCAAATTTGCGAGGTCGAAAATATACCATAACATGGCCTCAAGTAGCATGTAAATTGCTGACCTCGTCTAGCGACTACACAACATACCGCCGAGAGTATCTTCCGCGCCGCACGATATAAAAATGAGAAAGCTGCATGAGATGCGGTAACTAGTGCTCCTGAGTCCCAGCCATCTAGTTTAGACACGCTCCGCGCCGCTACCGCGGAAGATACTCTCGGCATTGACTTTAATTCGGAGGAAGCTTTTTCGCGGTATGCTGTGTAGTCGCCGAAAGACTTGTGCAATTTACATGTGACTGAGGCCCTGTTAGGGCATATTTTCGGCCTCGACAGTTTGGGACCGTTATTCGGAGGATAGGCAATAACATACGCGGAATGAGACGAAAGACGAGCAATGAAGCGTACAGCCTTCCTCCGCATTTTAGAAGCCAGAAGCTCATTTTAAGATACTACCCGACTCAGTTTCAGTTGCCCTGTTCCAGTTGGTGACTCAAATTTGGTCTATTGTATTTATGTCTTTTCTCCCTCTTGATCCACTCCAGTTCAACTTGTGCTACCAAGATTTTGTATTCTCTGCCATTCTCTATATACCCCAGCCATCGCAGGCTATTAGCTCTTAGGATGACAGATTAGTGGTGGATGGTACGAATAAGTAAAAGACCAGTGGGTAAACATCCAAACGACTGTCAGTTTAGTATATTATTATAAGTAACTTTATGATGTGTCATTTCATAACACTTGATGCATCTGAATGTTGAGATCTGAACGCCACCATTTATTCTTAGCGTTCCCAGGCATTAAACTCCGGTGGAAAAGTTCTAGTGGGTTCATTTCTGAAGTTTGAGATCTTGTTTCTGATCTGTTTCCTTAGGACATGGACTTAGCGTGCACATCCATTTTACAGATCTGGCCGTCTTTTATGCAGACTTGGTTCGTCCCAGCCTCTGCAACAGATGCACTTCACTTTAAAAACAAGTAACCTCCGACAAAAGCAACCTCCTACGACATGCTTGTAAGTAGTTATGGGTTGATTTCTACGCCTAAATGGGGCCGCGGAACCGACACTGGAATAGTGCTAGGATTTAAATTAGCGCAGGTGTTCAGGTCCATTCAGCCTAACATAGGTCACAAAAAATCTTAAAGTAAAGAGGCTGACAGACGTAATACTGACCAGCACCAAGGAAAGTAAAGCGGCTGACCAATGACCAGTACCAATGCCGATCTGAAAGAAGCGGCTAGCGTGACCACATCAGCCATAGGGATAGTTGATCTGTAAAGATCCCCGTGTGGCTTCAAGGAAATCCTGAAAACATGCATCCCCTGAAAGTGTCAAGAGTCGACTAACCGGAGACTTCCTTCGAAGTCTCAGGGCATCTGCCCGAGAGGCATGGAACCAACAGTCTGCATATAAATAGAATTGAACTGATCTGCAAGCAGCACTTAGGTTCTGGAACAAGAAAAACTCGGGTGAACGAATAACAAATTTTACGTCAGAGTTATACAGCCGGTAAACTCTGAAGATTATTTTTTAAATAAACAGGTTTACCACAAAGAAATGTAAAAAAAAAAAAAATGGGCAGGATTAGATTGAAACAATTTGAGAAATATAAATACTAGAAATATGCAGGCAAATGAATTATATCGAAACCTGCCATAACAAAGTAAAAAATGAAAAAGGCCTAAAACATCTTTAAGTGAAGCTATGGCACTAAAAATTTTACTCAAACCAATTACCTTAATTGTCTTGAAAAGTCACTTGAAGTAACAAAACTAGACGTATATTTTATAGCAAAGAATGCAAAGCTATTAAACATGATCAAATGTAGGAAACATTGCCTTATATAGACTTTCTTAGACCTGAGTACAAACGCCTGCATTGAGTGAAATCACATCTAAAGCGTGCAGTCACCTCTTAAGAGTGCAATCACATCTAAAGCGTGCAATCACATCTAAAGCGTGCAATCACTTCTAAAGCGTGCAATAACGTCTAAAGCGTGCAATCATTTCTAAAGCGTGCAATCACTTTTAAAGCGTGCAATCACTTCTAAAGCGAGCAGTCGCTTCTAACGCGGGCAAACGCCTGTAATGCATGCCGTCCGTTAAACTCAATAGAGGCCGCGACTATTTGTTAACACAGAAAGAGCGTGGAGGTCACTGGACACTATATCAAAACAATAATCATTTGAAAAAGAAATCAAAAGTTACTTTATATATATATATATATATATATATATATATATATATATATATATATATATATATATATATATATAACCCGTCCACCATTGTCCGGCATGGCTAATCTCATCACTATCAAGTGCCTTGCAAAAAGCTATTGCAATCATGCCTCTCCTTTTGCAATCATGCCTCTCCACAATCTGCGATCTTCAATAACATATATCAGTTCGTGTGCTGACATCCCTTCAGACCATGACAAACTGCTGTGTGGAGTGTTCTCGCGTTTTCCACTTTCTTTTTTTCACAGAACGGTCCAGTTTTCGTAGATGGCTCTTATTTTTTTTTTTTTTCCAATATTAAGATCAGAAATAGATAACTGATTCTCTCTGTTTGTGATAAGTTGTCTTCGAGCCCTCCCTCTTTTCAAACATCTTAGTTGCTCTTTTTGGCTTTCAAAACATCGCCAAGAATTCATCTCTAAAACCAAACGTCTTGAGACCCTAAGAATTTGTGGTAAATAATTGTCTAAATTTCATAAGCATATGTTAAACCTGGCTCTATATAGTTTCAATCTTCCCAACCAACCTCACCTCTCACCTTTTTTTTACCCATCCCATTTTTGCACTTGTGTATATACTAAGTCAATTATGGTGTGATCATAAATTTTATTTGTCCTCTTGTCTGTGTCTGTGGGGCTTTTATTAAAATGTTCTGTATCAAACAATGTAATTAATGTAATTAAGTGACTTCGTATAAAGACTAGTGCATAAAAAAGGTTAGTTGCGTATCCTTTACAGGACGTTGCAGAACCAATCCCAACAACCCCTGGCTGTTGTGTGGTTTTTCTAGGCAAATTGACGTGTGCAGAAAAGAGAGGGGGGGGGGGGAAGAGAGGTGTGGATGATGTTAAGTAGAGAAAACACAATGTATACAATATTTTGTATTCCTGAATTAGTAATAGGATACATTTTTTTTATGCACTCACCATAATTTGTCCGTCCGTTCGGGGCTGTGTGGTCTCGAGGCATGGTGCCGCCTAGACTGCTGAAGGTCCCAGTTTTTTTTGTGCTGATTTCTGGTAATTTCCCCTGGTGGTCTTGGCAGTGAGATCGATCGTCCGTGTGTTTCATTGCGCACGTAAAAAAAAATCCCTTGGCAGTTGGAAACGGAAGGAGTAGCCTAACGGGGCTGCCCGGGCAAAATTTGGAATTGAAAATCTATCCAAAGCATTTAATGATCCTTACCGGTGCCACAGAGTTCGTGCACTGCGCTGAGAATCTTAGAATTCAGGCTTGAGTTAGAAGTATAACGGAACACTTATGGGTTTACTACCCTTGTGCGGTCGGCTCTGTGGCTAAGTCGATGCGAACGCTTCGCTTCTTAATGCCGGAATGCCAGGTTCGATCCCAGCTGCGGGTAATGCGCCTTGCGTTGGTTTCGACAGTGGTATCAAGAAAGCCGACCGTCCAGAAGGCAATGGCAAACTACTGGATGTAAATTGCCTAGAGAAACCACACAACAGCCAGAGGCTGTAAGGGTTGGTTCTGCAACGTCCTGTAAAGGATACGCAACTAACTTTAACCCTTGTGCGATTGTGTTGATCCGTTGTATTACCTTTATAAACGTGTAATTTGTCTGTCATAGAACATATGTGTTTTCAGCAAACAAGTTATGTTAAAAAGCAACACCTAGTAAGCATCCCCACAGATGTTTCATCCCTATCTTCAGCAGCCATTATAGAGTACGTATGGTGTCAAAATAAGTCCCAACACCACCCGCTATGTCGGCACTCTGTGAGTGATTGGGTCAACATCACGCAGGCTGCCTTTACTTCCCAAGACTCACTTAAGGTTGAGTTGACCTGGCAGTCAATGTCATCTTTTAAAAAGTCTGGCTTCGTCAGGACCAGAAGCCACCTCGGCGGCTCACAGTCACAGGGTGAGCTAGAAATATACTGTTTCAACAAACAAACCTCATAGATTTCCACGCTCGCCGCGGATCGGAAGGTCGTGGGTTCGCTCCCTGGCGGAACCGGACTTTTTTCAAAAATTACCTTGGCTCCCAGGTCGACCCAGCCTTGAGTGGGTACCGGATGCAGTCCCGGAAAGTAAAGGCGGCAGGCGTGATGCTGACCACATCATCCATCTTGGTCTATGAAAATATAGGTCAAGCCCTACATGCCCTATACGCCTAAAAGCGTGGAAGATGGTCCTTTACTTTACTTACATAGATTTTCAACGGCGCTTTCCTGTTAAAAAAATAAACGCATAGATTTCTAATATTGCTTACGTTTCGGGAGGAAATTATTCCAGCCTAAATTGTATGGGTTCGAATCAGCATCGAATCGGATTATTTTGAAAATGACCCTTGCTCTCGGGTCGACCCAGGTAAACAGGCGAAGTAAAAGTGATCTTTATTGTGGGGAAAACAAGAAAATATCCGTTGCCTCCCGAATAAAAATGTCGACAGGAGTCGATTTATTAACGGAATCCTTTAAAGTTTAAGCACTCATGCCTGGGCGGCAAGGAACCGGGCCTCTGCATGCTAATAAGCCCGAACTGTAAAACTGATGTGCACGCAAAACTTGGGTTCTGGAACTCAACTAAAGCCCGGAAGTGGACGAACAATCAAAACTTTCCACCGAAGTTCACAGCCGGTGAACGCGAACAAGAATAAAAGCGACCGGCGTGATGTTAGCTGCATCACACATCGAGTCACGAGTGGTTCATACAAATACAAGTCTAGCATCATATGCCAGTGGGCTACCGGAGTGAAGAGAGTCCATCATTTACTTTATGTATTCTGGTCAGTGGGAAATTTTTTATAAGAAATAAATAATTGTGTTGCCTGTTCATAAGTTAAATACGTGTTCTAAAGGAAGTAGATTAAATCTGACGCGGCAAAGCATTCCAGGAGTAGAAAGAGAAAAAATTAGCAACAAATCCATGTCACCTGAGTTTAGAAAAAGAATTCTTGCATGCTATATTGAGCCAGGTTTAACATATGTCTATGAAATTTTGACAATCAATATACACACACACTTAAATTCTCAAAGTCTCGGACGTGTGGTTTTGGGGAAGAATTTTTTGAGATCATTGGAGAGCCAAAAAGAGCAGCCCAGATGTTTGAAAAGAAGGGAGGGTTCGAAGACAACTTATCACAAACATCAGAGAGAATCAGTTATCTATTTATGATAATATTATGAGAAAAAAATAAGATCATGCTGTGACCAATGGACCGCTCTGTGAAAAAGAGAAAAACAAAAACAGCGCGAGATGACTCTATACAGCGTTTTGTCATGGCTTGTAGGGGTGTCATCGCAGAAACTTATACGTTATTCAAGATCGCAGATTGTGGGGAGGCATAATTGCAAACGTTATTCGGCAAGGCACTTCATGATGATGACGATGATGAGATTAGCCATGCCGGGCGATGGTGGACGGGTTTGATAAAAAAAAATATGGTACTATATTGATATAGTGACTTCCACGCGCATTCTGTACTAACATATAATTAGTGTCTACTGAGTTTAACGGACGGCACACAATAAAAGTGTTTGCACGCGTTTTAGGTGATGCACGCTTTAGAAGTGATTCTACGCTTTAGAAGTGTTGCACGCTTTAGAAATGATTTCACGCTTTGGAAGTTATTGTATACTTTAGAAGTGACTGCACGCTCTAGACGTGTTTTCACGCTTTAAATATGACTGCAGGCTTTAGAAGCGATTTTACGATGTAGGCAGTTGAACTCAGGTCTAGGAAATTCTGTAAAAGGCAATAGTTTCTACATTTGATCATGATTAATAGCTTTGTATTATTTGCTGTTAATTATACGTCCAGTTTGTTAGTGACTGAAAAGACAATTATGGTAAGTTCGATTTAGTAAAGCGTATAGTGCCCTAGCTTCCTTTAACTTTTTTTTTTTTTTTTTAAATTTCTTGTAGGTAGTGTTTATATTTACCAAATTAGGCTATCTTTCGAATAACGGTCCCATACGAACTACACAAAAGGTTAACCCAAACAGCGCCTATTTACGTCCTACACTACAAAGATTTGAAAACTAACTCGGGAAATATTAGGAACGAAAAGTATCAGAAAAACGGGAGAATTCTTCTACTTAACGATATTGACATCCTCTTTACGTGAAAATTGTGGCACAAACGTTGCAAATAGCGCCCGAATCTGTTTCTGGCTGTCCGCGATGTCAACAGGACGCGACTTGTCAGCAAGTCTTGTTCCGGGCGGTACATAAATAGTGCGCGTTACAATGTACGTGCATGTGGCCTCAGGCCTACGTCAAACCAGCAGTCGCCTCAGGACTTCAAACCACCGGCCGCTATGGCGCTACACTATACCGACCACCCCTTCACCGTCGCGAATGCGACTACGGTGGCAGTTCCGACGGAATAAGTAGGTACTGGGTGTTGTCCTGCTATAGTGCCACATCCGAGAGTATCCCCCGCGCCGCTACGCGCGGCGCGGAATAAACTAGATGGCTGGGACTCACGAGCAATACTTTGGAGGAAGCTGCAGGAGCTGCGGTAGCTGCTTGTCGTGAGTCCCAGCCATCTAGTTTAGCCCCCTCCGCGCCGCGGATACTCTCGGAGGTGGCACTATAGTCGGCGAAAAGCGATCGGCAACTTATGATAACTCAGGCCCTGCCGTAGGATATAGCTATCGGGAGTATTGTCGCGTGTCGGTAATTTTTTTCGTTTGCAATTAATCCTTGTTTTGCCACCATCTAATCGCCGTAAAAAAAAAATCCGTTGCGTTCCGTGAAAATGTCGTGCGCAGTTAATACTTTTGACACGGTTGAATCGCCGCAAAAAAAAAAAATGCGACTTTTACATATGTGAGGCTCTGTTTGGGTTAACTGCCTTCTTAGTTCGTATGGGACCGTTATTCGAAAGATAGCCTCAAATTATTTTAAATATAGGCTCTCCTCCGAACGGCGTCATAATTTTATGGCGGCCATAAAATATCCAAAAATATCCGAACGGGGCTCAGTTGTCCATATTTTTAGATGTCTGAGCCCCGTTCGGATATTTTTAAATATTTTATGGCCTATATGACGCAGTTCGGAGGAGAGCCCAAATAATCTTATCGTGACTAATTTTTGTGTGCTTAAACCTGTTTGGCTATCCTCTGAATGACGGGCACATATGGCAGCTGCAAAAACACCCTAACAGGGCCTCAGTCACATTTCAATTGCGGACTTACAGCGACTTAAATTGAGTACTTCTGGCGACTACCGCCACCGCCGATTCCACGCCGCTACGCGTGGCATGGATTGGGGCTAACTAGATAGGACTCACGAGCAGCAGCTTCCGCATCTCCTGCAGCTTTGCTCGTGAGTCCCATCCATCCACAATCCAGGCCGCGTAGCAGCGTGGGAGATATTCTCGGCGGTGGCGGTAGTCGCCAGAAGTCTGCAAATTCAGTCGCTGGAAGTCCGCACTTTACATGTGACTGAGGCCCAGTTTTTGTCCCACGCAAAACTCTGGTTATTCGTTCACGTGAGTTTTGTTCCAGAATCATTGAGTCCTGCATGCAGGTCAGTTCTTCAGTTGTATTTAAATTACTGTTGGTTCCATGCCTCTCAGGTAGATGCACCGTGACTTTAAAGGAAGTCCCCAGTTGGTCGACTGATACTTTTTGAGGCAGGTCTTTTCTTTCCCCCCTTAACATGGTCCCTGAATTCACACGCATATTTATATAGATATATTATCCCTATGGCTATGGTCAATATTATGTAAGTAGCTTTTCTTTCAGATATTTATTGGTACTGGTCAATGTCATCCGCTTCACTTTCACAGATTTATTGGTATTGGTCAATATGTCAGCCGCTTGATAAGATTTCTATGTACTTGTCAATATTACTTCAGCCGCTTTTTTTTTTTTTTTGGGTACTAGCCAATATCCCTATGGCTATGGTCAGTGTGTCAGCCGCTCCACTTTGATTTATAGGTACTGGTCAGTGTGTCAGCCGCTTTACTTTCTATTTCTTGATACTGGTCAATATTATGTCGCCCGCTGTTCTTGGTACTAATCAATATTAAGTCGGCCACTTTACTTTCAGATTTCTTGATTCATATGTTAGGCTGAATGGACCTGAACACCTGCGCTAATTAAATCACTCTATTCCCGTGTCTGTTCCGCGGCCCCATTTTTGGGCAGAAATAAACCTATTGCCGACTTACAAGCATGTCGTAGGAGGTACAAGCATGTCGTAGGAGGTGACTAGTTTTTTTTGAAGTCTTAAGTGCATATGATGAAGGGGTTAGGACGAATAAAGTCTGTATAAGACGGCCAGATCTGTAAACCCATGTTCTGATGAAACATGGCCACCCTGAAACTGGACTTAAGTCCAGACAGGAACCAACTAGAACTTTTTCCAACGGAGTTTACAGCTTGGGAACGCTAGGAATTAATGGCTGCGTTCAGATCTCACTCAACATTGTGATGCATCAGACCGGGAACGCTAGGAATTAATGGCTGCGTTCAGATCTCAACATTGTGATGCATCAAGTGTTATGAAATACTTTAAAGTAGCTTATGATATACTAAACTTTCATAGAAAGTCGTTTTCAAGTTTATCCAATGATCAACTTCATCGTACTATTCACCACAAATCTGGCATTAGAGCTAAAAGGCTGCGATGGCTGGGGAGGTAAAAGGCTGCGATGGCTGGGGAGGTAAAAGGCTGCGATGGCTGGGGAGGTAAAAGGCTGCGATGGCTGGGGAGGTAAAAGGCTGCGATGGCTGGGGATTAGAAGCTGCAATTATATAGTGAGAATCGCAGATAAGACCAAATCTGGGTAGCACAAGTTTAGTTCGAGTTTAATTCGAGTAGGTCACGAGTAGATAAGGAAGACAGAAATATAACAGACCAACAAACCTGAAAGTAATAAACTGGAAAAGAGCTAAGACCGAGTCGGGTAATATCTGAAAAAATTAGCTTCTGGCTTCCAGAATGCGGAGGGAGGCTGTACGCTTCATTGCTTGTCTTACATAGCTTCTGTTCATACACATGATGATAGGTGCAAAAGTGGGAAATTTGTAAACTTTAAGGTTAATTTCGTTCGCGCAAGTTTTCCAAGTGATCCCTTTGAAAGTAAAATTATTACATTACAAAACTCCGTCTATAGTTACTCGTTCGTCCTATTTTATTTGAGGTAATTTGCAGATCATACTTATAGACCTGAACTGTTAGGTCGGTCACCTTTACTTCTAAGACATTTGTTTCCCACTTTAGAATGGTTGACTTTGCATAAGATTTAAAAATCGACATAACCATTGAAAGTAATTGTAATGTAGATCGCATCTCTCCAAGCGCTGTCGTCTGCACGCCTAAATATTTGTCACCCTTGCAGCCTGTCTCAATTCATCAATCTTCTATCAACATTCCATCAATTCATTTCACCAATATTCCAAGTAATTTTACAATATTTGTCTACCCCTGTCACACACAGGGCAAACACACACAACCGCGTGTACCTAAAATATTTGCTCTTTGCTGACCAGCAATTATCTAGTTTTACTCTCACACACAGGGTACACGCCCGCGCACACAATCTAGTGCTACCACACAGATTAGCCATTGCCTCATAAGATTTGCGCATTCCCACAAGCACCAGGGGTTTAAAACTACACAATGTGAATGTCTAAAAAGATGTTGGTAATCGCCACAACGTAATTAAACTTAAAATATACATAATGCCTGCATACGCCCACCCACTCTAATATGTAACTATTCCATTCTTGCAGATGGTCCCAAAGTAGATGCGACTGTGCTTTGTGGCACTCCTGGCTGTTACATGGATAGCCCTAGTGACGTCTATGCCCCTAGATCAAGGTGATGCGTCCGGCCACTACGTGCCTGTCATTGGGACACCAGGTAGGCACAGACTTGACTATACCAATATTCAGTCAGTGGCTAGCTTAGCATTATATTTTACTGTAGTCCGATAGAAGGTTCATCGCATATGCCGTTCACTTTGAACTGGAAACATGTTACTGACCCTGCCAGTTCACCGGCTCGGCTAAGTTTTGAAACTTTGTTGCAGACACTTTTGTTCAATCCAATTGAACATTTGGATCCCATTTTAGTTTCCATCACCGCTCTCTCGAGGCCTCGTGACTTTAACAAAATACCACAGCGTTGGGGGAAGGAAACTACTGAGCTGGTTCTCCTGGATGCTCAGATCCAGAGATCTGTTTTTGTGGCGTTTGTCAATCTTTTTTCTCAACAGTGAGCCCCTATGTAACAGACCTTTGAAATGGAAGCCTAGACCAATGGAAGTTTTGATGTGAACTGGAACCAGTATCGCAGGTTCACAAGCAGTTTTTCAGTCCTGTTGAGGATTCGGGGTCCCACTGGGGCATTGAGAGTGGTAAAAGGTGGGACACTCACTTGTACCCTAAGCATATCGTAAGTCGACTAATTAAGGGTCCGGCTATCCTCCGAATATCGGTCCCAAATTATCGAGGCCGAAAATATACCCTAACAAGGCCAAAGTCACATGTACATTGCGGACTTCCGGTGACTACCGCCACCGCCGAGAGTATCTTCCATGCCGCTACGCGCGGTGTAGAGCGGGGCTAGATGGCTGGGACTCAGAGCGAATAAAATAAGCTGCAGGAGATGCGGTAGCTGCTCCTCGAGTCCCAGCCATCTAGTTTTTAAGCCCCGCTCTAACCGCGCGTAGCGGTGTGGGAGATATTCTCGGCGGTGGTAGTAGTCGCCGGAAATGCGCAATTTAAGTTGCCAGAAGTCCGCATTGTACATCTGTTGTACATTGTTGTACATGGGACCAAGGCCCTGTTAGCGTTTATTTTCGACCTCGATAATTTGGGACCGTTATTCGGAGGATAGCCGTACTTCCTAAGTTGGAATGCATATCTACATAAGAATCTGTAAAACGGATGTGCACGCATAATTCTATTCTGGTTTAGGAATAAAAGCCCAGAAGCTGAAGAACTGTTTATAGTCGGTAAACGCTAAGAAGGAATAAAAAAAAATCGACACATTTGACATTTGTATGCCACGGTGGCAATTGTTTTGTGTGGGTTTTTTAATTCCCCCTTCAGATGTTTTGTGTGGGTAAGATAGACTTAAGGATGAGAATCAAAACGGCTACAAATTCCCGAAACCCGTGTTCAATTTAGCCATGTAGCAGTTAGAGTGGGGAAACAACTTTTAGTTAACCTGAAGTCCAGTGTGGGTAAGCATAAGACATGCTTGCGGTCTTAATATCTGCTTTGGAATGCAGTTTCCCATTTCATCACTCTAGATTCAGTCGCTGTCGATTTGAAAGCAAACCGCTTTTGTGGTTTCAACTTTGATATGAGCGCTTAAAGTGCAATGGCAACTCTAACATTGCCTGATAAAACCGCAAACTATTGGTTTGCAAGTCTTTATAAAAAGGATATTTTCGTTCATTTATTGTCCTGATGTGGTGTCACTGGGAGCTCGTCTTCCATTCCGTTCTGTTCTGTGCAACTTTCGGTTTAATGGATGGAATTCGTGAGGTTCCTACCTCTGCTCAGTGTTTCAGTTCTGTGTATTTATCTAGTTCTAAGTGAACTGACACCACCACCCCTAAACCCGTCCCTTGTTCGTCAGGGTCTAATGTTAACGAGACATTACCCTGCCCCCTTTGGCAAAAGCGAATGAGCTTTGCTGATACCTGTGTATTTTTATAGTGCCTGTGTATTTTTATAGTGTATTTTTATAGTTTGAAAACGCCTGAACTTTTGTTTCCCAGCTAACCGGCGCCGAGTGGAGGATGCAGCGGCGTGGAATCGTTCTGCAAGAATTCGATCTCCTTGGTTAATTGGAAGCGACCACTACGAACCCGAGCAAGGACGATACAAACCGCCATCTTGATGACTTTTTCCTTGAAAAACACCACCGCTAGTGTGGTTAGTGTTTAATGAAAATCTGGTGTTTTTTCCTGATTACATAACATCAAAATGGTAAAATAAAAGCTGCGCACAACCAACACCTGGTCAACACTTGTTTCAGATGTTTGTATCGTGCAGGCATCATATTTACCTTCATTAAAAATTTTATTACATTGCAGCTTAGGTCTAAACCCAAGCCCAAGTTTTGACATTAGCTTCCGTTGGGGCATTGATCCTAAGACTGTCCTGATAAGAGCTATTTTGTGAAATCATGGGGTTTTCTGGCTTAATTCGTAAGCCTTTCTCAAACATCTCGCAATAGATGGTTAATCTTGCTCTCTGCTTTGTTTCACGTCTAACGGCGATAACAGTTCACTTCTTCTTGAAGTTCATGTCTGTCCACAGCCGTGTCTCGTGTACTTTTCAATCTCTTGACAGATCTTCAATGACTTGTCAAACAGTGCAGCATGTTCTCTAGGTCTCCCTAAGCTTCTCATCCAACTTTCCTACCTTCACGATGTACTAGTTTTCTCATTACATGACCAGACTATCAGTTCGATAGTAATCACGTGATCCCTTAGAGATCTGTAGTCTCCTCTCCTCGTTATTTTTATGTAGTTTCTAACTCAAAACATGCCATTAAATCAACTGCTCCTGAGAGACTGAGATGATAGGAATTTTCAGACATAAAACTGACTCTACATGCGGTGTTTATGGGACTGTGGCCCGGCTCTCTGGCGTAGTTGGCTAAACCGGATTGCGCGGTAAACGGGTGATGAACTCCTTACGGTCCTGGCTCACTCCCGGGGTAGGAGACTAAACTCTAAGATTTACGGTATTTACAATGGAGTCAAGGCCGAAAAGTTGCGATTTCCGTAACACCGAGCCTAAGGGTTAACAACTCATGGCTTCTGAAACATGGGACCGATGGCGGTTAGATTTAATCACATACTAGAGGAAGCGGCGTCTGTGGCTTAGGCAATGCTATTCCAACTCGTAATTCCAACGTACTGCGGTTGAAACCCACTGCTGGCTGCGTGGTGGATTTTTAAGTGGTTTGGGGCGTCACAGGTCGACCCATGCTAAAATTTGTTAAAAGGATGTATGTCATGGTGTGTAGTAAAGACGGCCGGCGTAATGCTGTAAAAATGTGATCTTCCCATGGGCCCGATGCGCCTAAGGCGTGAAAAGGAACTAACTTGTTGACTTACCCTCTAACGAACTTCACCCTCTAACGAACTTAAACATAAACGAGATACAATGCCACCCTACTGTGCATGTTAATTGTAATTGGTTTATTTTTGGTTTTCAAATTTACATTTTTAATACAGGATTTAACACAAACGCAAAGACGACGAATGAAATATTACATAATTGACAAGTACAAAAGTGCAAATTAAAAAAATGGACTGGGAGGGGGAGTGACGGGAGATAAAAACACAAGGTCTTCCTGAATTAGTTATAGGACACATAAGACGCCCACTATAATTTTTCCATTATAGAATATATGAACGTTTCAGCAAACGGGTAACAAGAAACAGCAAAACACCACGGACGCTTCATTCACATCTTCAGCAGCCACTGCAGAGTACTTATGGTAACAAGACACCGCGTTACGAAACCGCATCTTAGCACTCGATGGGTGATGTGGTCAACATCACGTTCGCCGCCTTTACTTCCCAGGGACTTAGTTAGCACCCGCTTAAGTTTGAGTTGACCTGGGAGCCAAGGTCATTAAAAAGTCTAGCTTCGTCAGGACTCGAACCCACCACGGTGGCTCCCAATCGCAGGTTGAGCCAGAAATGTACTGTTTAAAAAATGAGTTTAGCCAGAAATGTACTGTTTAAAAAATGAGTTTAAAAAATAACTCGTATTTTCCAGTGATGCATTCCTGTTTAAATATGTACATTTTACTGTTTTCAAAAGGTGCCTGTTTTGAAAAATGCAGTGCGTAGATTTCCAATGGTGCCTTTCTGTAAACTGAGATACAATGCTCAGTTGCACAGAATATTCCTTAGGGTTCAACCAATCGGTTATTCTTTTGTATCTAGGTCGTTAATAGTATAGACGTACACGCTTTCCTACCAATATTGTTTTTAACATAAAAGCACCGGTCAGAACTATGCGTTTTTAATACATTTAAACACGGATGATTTAGTGTGCTGAACTTTGGCTGATTTTAAGATGTGCGACATCGTCACAGTCCATCGGCGGTGTTCCGGTGCAAGCAAAGCCTTCAACGACTGGAATCGACTGTCACACAAGTCGGTGTCTGATCTAGTCGTGAAGTTTGTTACAGAATTCATGCTGTTTTACGACTCTACTCATGCACTTTCTGGACTTGACAGGTATGCATCACCATAGTAGGCCTTTATTCGCTAAGACTTCCAAAGGTTTACTGATTTAAAAAAAAACAAAGCAAAACGTTCTCATCTTTGGTGCATGTCAAAAGTGGGATGGCCATCTTTAAACTCTTAATGTCACGTGCTTAACACTAAGCACCCTTAACTTAAATACTGACACAAGGACATTGTAACTGGAATTTCTATAACACTTTCAAGGTTTTCACTGAAGAGACCTCTAATATACATATAAAAACCACACACAAAAATTTATGTAAACAATTAAATTTAAAAACAATTTATGTACAATGGTAAGAAACGGCAAATAATACATAATTTAAAAAAAAAAAAAAAAAACACACATATTTACACTGAGCAGAGTAAAAGGTCCGACAATTGAGACAGATTTTATTATTATGGTCAAGACAGGTCAAGACAAATGCTATCTATGAAGCAAAGCATGGAATCTAAAGAGGCAACATTCGTCTATGATCTCTTAACTTTTCATCACCGCTCGATAAGCATACAACAAACAAGCCGCCATTTTGTTGACCTAGTCAGCGGTACATTGTTACGAAATCAACACGGAGCAGCTAACATTGTTTTTTTTTTTACTCTGAAAAAGCGCCATTTAAAGTTAAAGTTGATGCACAAAGTTTATGGGGATAATAATCTCAAGCATACATTTTCAGGTGGTATTCACGATTCAAAAGTGGTGTGGAGGTTATTACTAATGCACCTTGACGCCAAATTTCTTTTCGTAATGATGAACTCATTGAAAAAGCCAGAGAGAAAGGATATCATTGTTTTATTTACTGTGATGATGATTGCAGATGAATGTTGATAGACCAAACATCATTTTAGTGCAAGATTTTGGCAAGAAAAAGTTTCTGGTTTGTACCACATTAGTTGTCTGATGACTAAAAACAAGTTGGTCAAGTACCCCGAAAGACCTCATCAAAACAAGAATTTGTGGCCCAAAAAGTGTGTTCTCAACTATCCACCCTTATTCCCAAGACTTGTCTCCCTGTGATTATTTTCTTTTTCCAAAATTAAAGTTACGATTGAAAAGGACACTTCTTAAACAATATCGATGAATCCAAAGGGCCGTAACATCGTCTTTAAGGGCTGTACAAAAGAACTACAAAGGTCGTTCCGGTGTTTGTTAGATCATGCCACTTGCTGTATCATGCACAAGGTGCGCTTGCTTTCAATTAGGTACAGGTTATTCAACTGTTTATTTTAATTTTCATGGAATTTTAAGTCTCATTACTTAATTGTCGGACCTTGTGTGTCACTTGACTGAAACCATCTGTCTAAGGAGCCTAGCTGTCCCAGTATGAAGTGGATTATTTACAGAAACTGAAGTTTGTGTCAATTTTTACAGAATTTGTCCCCATCCGAGAATAGGACATTGGAGGCTCAACTACCACACCTATAAATTAACCGCTGTACGTCCTCAGCGTGCACACCAGACCGGGCAACAAACAAGTACTTGAGTGCATTCTACACGTCTTGCCTACTTTACCTACAGCTACGAAGAGAAACCGGGCTCAAGAGCTATGTGTGTAGATATGGGAAACCATAGAGGACTTGTAACTGCTGACATGCGACCTACCCGACGGTCTGACCTGAGCTTATGAAACGGAGGAGAAGGAGGAGAAACGAGCACCTGGCCTGATTTAAAACAAAAAACCCGAGTTCCATACATGTGTTAACATCACATTTGTCTCAGCTGTGTAGTTACTGTAGTTAGTCTAAACCAATGTTTTCTAAAAAAAAAATTTTCCCACTGCCCCTCTTTTCAAGGAAAAGAAATCGCCTAGCTCCCCCTTCTCCCTGAAAATATCATCCTCATCACGTGTCCCGCTATAACGTGAAGGCGGTCATCGTTGGACATCGTACACGATCAGCAGAATCACAGATCGGGTGGTGCTCTCTTGTCCCGCCACATGCAGACCTATCTTTACTAATTGCCTTGAAATAAATCTTCTGTAAGCAAACAAAAAGAATAATGACAATTTTGTATCATCCTTTTCCTTGCAACATGCTCTGATCTGTAATGCGCGTAGTTCTTTCAGTTCATAGATGTTTATTTTAAGAAACTGAAGTAATTTTAAGTCTACTCGTTTCAAAGGAAACTGGCTGTATTTGCTTGCTGCAATCTGCCCAGTCCGCTGTTCAGTGTGTCATTGTGTTTAATTAGTGTGTTTTGGGGATTCACCCACTTATTTAAACCTGTGGATTTTTTAAACCGTCCGTACATGTGTTCTAAAAGGATGCAGATTTCTGAGTAGTCAGTAAGTGGTTTGAGGTTGGAACAACGGCCAATTTCATGGCACCCAAGTACTCCATTCCTCTAGCTCAAGAGTCCGAAGAAACTCAGTACAGCACAACGCACAGGCTCTGTAGAATCGGCGAGGATCCTGAAATACTTTGGGGGTAGAATTTTAGCTCCAAATGCTACCCGGGCAGATTATTTCGCTACTCTTCAGTTTCCAACTGCCAAGGAATGGTGTACGTGTGCTAACATTTCCACATTGACAATTTCACGAGAAAAAAAAAATCCCAGCCCTTACCAGGCATTGAATCCCGAACCTCCGGCACTCGAGGCAGACAACATGCCTCGAGACCACCCCTCCCCCCCCCCCCCCCGAGTGTGCAAAGTGAGAAAAAAAAATGCTTTGTTGTGCGATTTAGTTTTTTTGGATATTATTCCTGCGACTTCCAAAACTATTGGATAAGAATTGATAGTTACCATAATGATGTGAGCACACATCGTTGTTATCAGTTTATATAATTGCATACGGTTTTAAAGGTTTCTTTCCAAATGATTTATTCTTTTTCCTGATAGTTCTGAAAATCTGAAATAATCTATATTGTTCAGCAAATGATTAAGAAACAAGTACACCGCCCAGAAGAATTAAAAGTTTGGTCCGTACAGACGTTTTCAGGATCAGCCAGGGAACACATTTTGACAATTCTCCTGGTGCCAGTGCGTCAGCCAGATCACTTGTTCCAATTTCTTTTCCAAAATCTGCTCCTCGCGGATTGAAACCCGAGACCTTCGGATAGTCCAATCTGCTACTGGGTCTTCCATGTATATAACCAGACAGGTGAGATGCATGTGGTGCAAAGGAGAATTTAGCTCACCCAAATTAGTGACTAAATGATCAAGGGTCAAAGATTCCACCAGAGTACGGCTTTTCATGAGAGGTAAAGGCGGCTGGAGTCAATCACACATCGAATGCCGATTTTAAATAGTAAGATATGTTTCGTGGCTCCGCCTAATTGTGCTGATGATGTGCATATGCATGTTTTAAAAAAAATGATTATGGAAGGCACTTCTCCCAAATCTTGCTTTGATGTATGCATTTTGTTTAAGACTTTTTAACTTTTGACACATCTAGTGCTTTCTAACAACTTTTAAGTGTTGCAATAAAGAATTCCATGTGTTTTCTTTAAAGATTTGTGACAATCATGTTCTTTCCCGGCAATCGGGGTCGTTTAATATGTCAGAAAGGGGCGGGGGGGGGGGGGGGGGCGTGGGGAACCGGTCAGAAGAAAAGCATGCATCAAACCCCCAGCAACCCACAACACGACTGGGGGGGGGGGGTGTATCACAAATTGTAAATTTAGTCTTACAACAGACGCCTGCGAGAGAGCCGTGGTGTAGCGACTAGACGCTTGTTTTTTTGCAAATCAGAGGATCTCTACCGTGCTAATTTGGTATTCAATAAATAACGTTTAATTTTTTTTTTTTTTTAAATCCAGAAACCATGAATTGTAAACCCTTTTGGCCCAGTACTATGGATATCGCAACTCTCGGCCTTGATTTCATGATAGTACCGTAAATCAGAGGAATGTGGCTTTTCTGCCCAAGCCTGAACGTGGATCGGACAAGGAGTTCCGTCACCCGGTTGCCGCGCAGAGGGTTTTAACTGTGCTAGCGAGCCATGCAAGTATTTTTTGGAATATATCGCCATGTATGAACAAATTAATGTTACGCAGCCCCTCCCCCTAAAAAAATTTACAGCACTCTAAAAACAAACATTTTGCAATGCAAATAAGAACAAATGAGTAGCTCAGGTAATTTAATTTTATGTTAGTTAAGCAAAACACCAGATTTTCAATCAATGAGCTCTGAGCATCTATTCTAGCCGTGGGTGTTTTACAAGAGGGTGTGGTCATTAGAAGTTGCCCCCTCCGCCTATCCCTTAAGCTGTGGCTACTTCAGGATTCTCTTTGGCGTGGTTCCAACGGGGATCAAACCGGTTACGATGTTGTCTACGTTTGGGTTTGTAGTGGTTACTTCCGGTGAACCACTGAGCCAGATTCCGTGCAGGACGATTCAACAGGGGCGACTCATCTTTCTGGCTCCGTTTATCTGAAAAGAAGAATATGAATAATTTTGAAAACGCTGACATTGTACACTTTTGCTGGGCATATTTATCTTATCAGACGCTTTATTAGAAGAATTGCATAAACGTAAAATAAATGCAGACACAAAACGGGATAAATCCAACTGAATTGCGAAACGTTAATGCGTCGTGATTTGTCTAGTTGCTGAAAGTTTAATGTAGTCACGTGGACTTCAAGTTCGCGTGTACTGTGAACACCTGCTTTCAAAGGTGATTAAATTTTCTCAAAGCTTCGGCTACTGCAGTCACCTGTTGCCAGTGTGTTGCAAACCACGCGGAAAGCAATGAACGTTTTCAGCATTTTCAAGCAGTTTTAACTTATTTTTTTACCCTTTAAAAGGGTAAAGTCGGGAGATATAAACCAGCGTCATTGCAGACGGTTATAAACCATGAACCAGTGTCATTGCACAAGTTTATAAACCATAAACCAGTGTCATTGCAGACAGTTATAAACCATGAGTGCCCTGCCACCAGTTCGGACAACTTAAATTGTCCGCCTGCGTCTCCGTTCGCACTAACTCCGTAGCCATTTACCCCAGAGTACTATCTCTTCTGGTACCCATTTGCTAAAGGCTGGGTGAACCCCGGGAACCGCTCCTCGGTTTCGAACACTTGCCGTGGGCTGCAGCGAGTCGCAGCTGGATTTGAAAGCAGTCTCCTATCGACTGCGCTAACGCGGCTTACCCTTTAGAGGTACTAAAACAATGCTAGCGTTTAAAGGTACTACTAAAGCAATGCTAGCGCTTAAAGGTACTAACTACCAAAGCAATGCTAGCGTTTAAAGGTACTACCAAAACAATGCTAGCGTTTAAAGGTGCCACTAAAACAATGCTGCGTTAGTACTAGAACGCTATCATTTTGAAAGGTACTAAAACCATGCTATGTCGACAGTCATAAATGGGTACCCGTTATAGTTGTGGGAAGTTCCAGGATGGTCAGTATGATGACCACACCCAAGTGCCGACTAATCTAAACAAAACAAAAAAATGGGTCTAACACTGACCAGTAAGACTGAAGGCGTGGAAAGCGGGGTCATTTTAGCGTTATGTTACCTCGGTCATTTTAGCGTTGGTTACCTCGGTCATTTTAGCGTTGGTTACCTCGGTCATTTTAGCGTTGGTTACCTCGGTCATTTTAGCGTTGGTTACCTCGGTCATTTTAGCGTTGGTTACCTCGGTCATTTTAGCGTTGGTTACCTCGGTCATTTTAGCGTTGGTTACCTCGGTCATTTTAGCGTTGGTTACCTCGGTCATTTTAGCGTTGGTTACCTCGGTCATTTTAGCGTTGGTTACCTCGGTCATTTTAGCGTTGGTTACCTCGGTCATTTTAGCGTTGGTTACCTCGGTCATTTTAGCGTTGGTTACCTCGGTCATTTTAGCGTTGGTTACCTCGGTCATTTTAGCGTTGGTTACCTCGGTCATTTTAGCGTTGGTTACCTCGGTCATTTTAGCGTTGGTTACCTCGGTCATTTTAGCGTTGGTTACCTCGGTCATATTTTAGCGTTGGTTACCTCGGTCATATTTTAGTGTTATGTCTAGTTACTTCGGTCATATTTTAGTGTTATGTCTAGTTACTTCGGTCATATTTTAGTGTTATGTCTAGTTACTTCGGTCATATTTTAGTGTTATGTCTAGTTACTTCGGTCATTTTAGTGTGCGTTACTTCGGTCATATTTTAGTGTGCGTTACTTCGGTCATATTTTAGTGTTGTGTCTAGTTACTTCGGTCATATTTTAGTGTTATGTCTAGTTACTTCTGTCATTTTAGTGTTATGTCTAGTTACTTCTGTCATTTTAGTGTTATGTCTAGTTACTTCAACTGCTTACGCCGGCTTATACCCTTTATAGGACGTCACAAAGCAAATCTATACAACCAGAATGTCTGCACTGGAAACCACTGGGAAGCAGAAATAAAGGCAGACCACAAAAAAGGGTGAGGTGGGAAGACCTGGAGTGAGCTGCATGCAATAGAAAAATATATATTGGGGATGTTTCCTTCCAAGCCTGTATGCATCTGTCAGACGAGGAACAAAGTCTGCATTCAAATAAACCAGTTGTGTTATAACATTTGCCATGTAAAACCAAGTCTAAAGTCCAGAAGTGGATGAACAACCGGAGCTTTTATAAAAAGTTTACATCCGGTGAACACGAGTTGGCCGATGGCTTATGCTCCACTGAGACACAGCAGTACAGCAACCCTTATCTGTGGTTAAGACTAGACCGACGTATTGTGCAGTGTTAAACGTCAGTGTGGCATGGAGAGAGCGGAAATGGAGGGTACTGTTTTTCTGCATGGATGCATCATTTTGCATTTCCTTGCTACCTACCCCTTTTGTCTCCGCTCAGTAACATACTTGTGAACACCTTTGTAAGACATTAGGTAATGCAAGCCTGAAGGGCTCGGCCATAGGAGCTGTTTCAAAATGCTTGGAACCACGGACATATTTTAAAAATGTTTCGGGACTGGGTGGGAGCTCTAAGCCTACTAAAATAAAACTGGCTGAGGCGGAAGGGCTCAGCTGAGTGGTCATGTTCCAGTGCCATTGCTGTAATTAGTGAGGTGGACTTAGCATTTTGTAAGAGTTCATTTTGTAAGAGTTACAGCTTAGCTGCTTTAACAATCTGCTTTTCCATTCTTCAATCAACAATGACCAGTGGTTTTCCCTTACTAGTTTGGCTCTTGGCTCGATGGAACCTCCGAATGCCCGATAATTTTGAACTCAAGGACTGAATACACTGCATACAAAAATGAAAGATTACCTGTTTGATGAACAGCCTGGTCTTTTTTTTTTCTCCCAAAGGCAAAGAAAGGGAAGGGGGGAGGTGGGGGGGGGGGTGGCGGGGGTGAAAGGTATCAATTTTTAGTAGGTGTCTAATAGGGTTTTTTAAGCCTTGTTTCTGTGTGTATTATCGACATCGTAATAAATGGCAAAATATTCAAATTTGAAATATATAAACTACTTTAAATAAGTCAGTAAATTGGAAGAGGGGTGGGGTGGGGGGGGGGGGGAGAGAAAATTGCCCTACTGCAAATATTCTGAAAGAGGAAAAACAGCTCAAGGCAACTCGTGACAGATTTGAAAGGGGCAGGGGGAGCAATCTAATGGGGCTTAAGAAGCCTGCCTTCTGTCCCCGTTTCCAGCTCCCCCTAGGTCAACGACGTAACATAAGGTGACTTTTTGTGCTGAAAGGCAAACATCCCAAACAAGTCGCTTTACCACCCCCTCCCAAACAATTTTTCTTCTAGTCACGGGGTGAATTAGTTAATTCGCTGACAATGGTAAAAAGTCAGAACCAGTTGTATGTAACTAAAAATATGTAACTACAAATATGTATAAAAATATTTTTTTTAAATGTAACTCACAACTGTAAGAAAAATAACTTACGACTAAGAAATGAAATTGTTAAATGTATGAGAACATGAATTCTAATTAGGTGTGCATATATTTTGAGCTAAATAAGATTTTTATAAGAGCAAATTTACAATTCTTTCCTTCCAACCCTTTCCTAGTATTAGACTTTCCACTTCAGGCAAAGTGGAATACAAAGGAAATAAAACACTAACATATTAGATTTACAAAATTGCTTTGAGGGTTCCTGGGCCCATTGGAGAAGGCGACACGGGGCGGGGGTGAAAGGTGGAGGGGGCGTAGACCGGCTGTTCCTTGAGCCTGTAAAAGACCCTAAAAGATTTCCTAAAATCTGTTTTAGGCATAAAGGTGAAAGATTCCGCAGCTAAAATTTATACCCCGAAACATGGCAACCGTCCTTAAAACGAACTATAGTAAAAAGGCTTAAGTTAATCACTGACATCAAATCCTGGTCAAATAGTAAAGTGTAAACCTACCTGGTGTCACATTGACAGGCACGTTGGGGCCGGACACATCTCCACCGGGGCCAGACACATCTCCACCGGGGCCGGACACATCTCCACCGGGGCCGGACACATCTCCACCGGGGCCGGACACATCTGCACCGGGGCCGGACACATCTGCACCGGGGCCGGACACATCTCCACCGGGGCCGGACACATCTCCACCGGGGCCGGACACATCTCCACCGGGGCCGGACACATCTCCACCGGGGCCGGACACATCTCCACCGGGGCCGGACACATCTCCACCGGGGCCGGACACATCTCCACCGGGGCCGGACACATCTCCACCGGGGCCGGACACATCTCCACCGGGGCCGGACACATCTCCACCGGGGCCGGACACATCTCCACCGGGGCCGGACACATCTCCACCGGGGCCGGACACATCTCCACCGGGGCCGGACACATCTCCACCGGGGCCGGACACATCTCCACCGGGGCCGGACACATCTCCACCGGGGCCGGACACATCTCCACCGGGGCCGGACACATCTCCACCGGGGCCGGACACATCTCCACCGGGGCCGGACACATCTCCACCGGGGCCGGACACATCTCCACCGGGGCCGGACACATCTCCACCGGGGCCGGACACATCTCCACCGGGGCCGGACACATCTCCACCGGGGCCGGACACATCTCCACCGGGGCCGGACACATCTCCACCGGGGCCGGACACATCACCGGGGCCGGACACATCTCCGGGGTCAGAGGGCATAGATCTTACTATAGCTATGCATGTAACGGCCAGGAAAGCCGCAGCACAGAATCTCAAGGATTGCGGAGACATCTGCAATAAGTATTCAAGAATGACTGGATGTGTATGCTTGTAAAGCTGTTGACAAAGGGTCATAGGTAAATCTGCAACACCAGATTGTGAATGTGGGTGCAAGTGCGCGCCCGTATGTATGTGTTTGGCGTGAGCCAGGAAAAGAGCAAACGAGTATGTGCGCGCACAAGCGCTATTTTAAAGATGTGATGAGGTTATCTGCAAGGATAGCAAAGTTAGAGTGGGTGTGTGCAAGCTGAGAGGAAATGCGAGAGAGAAAGGTCATTAAGTTAATAGGTCAATGAGTTCATGAAATGGCTATCGGTAAAGATGGATAACACAGGTATTCATGCATGTGTGGTTGTAAAGTATAATACAGATGGCTGGTATGCGAGAAGTAAAGTAAATGTGGGTTTGGCTTGTTGGTGTGCCAGTAAAAGTCTTTTATATAACAGGCTCTGTTTAAATACATACGTCATTTGCCAACAATGTACAGTCTAAATGTACAGAAATGTCAAAAAGGAATCGCGTTAATATTCCGGGAGTCCTTATTGGGAGCGGGGGGGGGGGGGGGGGGAAAGCGGGGGGGGGGGGGGCGCAAACAACCATATTTCCATTCCCTGTTGGCAGTCGATGTCAACTGTCTCCGGTTATAATTGTGGTCTGGTTTTTTTTTTCTTTGCATTATTTACGTGGCTAAGATTGTGGTATATAGGCCAGTTCTCTGGCTTTGTGTTATCCTAATAACTAGACCGCTACTTCCTGTCTTGTGTTGCAATGAATGTTTTCCTCTTATTTTTATGATTTCCTCGTAGAAAATCCTCCTCTGGTTGATTTTTAAAAAGCATTTTCTAGAAAGCGAAAAATACTGGTTTGCTGAAATCAAATACGTTGGGCCGAAAGGTGCATATATCGCAGTCTAGTTGTAAACCCACAACCCACCTTGCGAGCCTCTTTTTATAAGAATCCATGTGACCGTCTTCATGTGTGGGATAACTTAAGACTTAAAACGAAGGTTTAGTTGATCTATGCAAGAGGAAAACTCGTGGTAGAAATTCATTCGCCAGCTGCAGACATCGCCAGCTGCAGACATCGCCAGCTGCAGACATCGCCAGCTGCAGACATCGCCAGCTGCAGACATCGCCAGCTGCAGACATCGCCAGCTGCAAACATCGCCAGCTGCAGACATCGCCAGCTGCAGACGGAAAACCGCCAGATGACCGCAAATGAAGTAGCCGGAAGCGCGCAATTAACACGTGACTGCGGCTCGGCTGGATTTTGTGGCCGCCATCTTTGCCGACCGTAAGTCGGAGAATAGCCGTTACTTGTTTTGAACTTTATACCAATCAAGTACCATTACGGAATCGATTTTATACACAAATAATGTAGCTACTGTTGGCCTCTCTGGCGGCTTCCTTATGCATTGATGCGCGTACCCCGATTTTAGCGGGACTGGTCTGGCTTTTCACACGAAACAACGAGTGGCATTTGGTGTGGCTTTTCACAGGCACAACTATAAAAAAAATAGGGTGATCGTTTACGACAAATTTGGAACTCCAAACAGTGTCCCCAGTTAATTTTTGCACTTCGCCCTAACCTAAGTAAAAGTAGGACTATTCGTATGTAACATAAATGGAAAAAGTCTCTTCGAATATTTCGCGGCGCCACTCTGAAGAGGTCGCGGCTCCCCGGAGCGCTGCGGCGCACAGTTTGGGAATCACTGATTGAACCAACAAAAACGTCGAAGAAATGCATGCGAACTAAATTAGTCAACGTGTTAAAAATTCAAATTTAAACATAATCAAATAATAATATGATGTGATCACAGCTAAACAAAAATCAGATGGCCATCTTAATACACAGATACTACTTATATTAACAATTCTAACCTGTTTTCGGTTTGGATTCGGATTTTCCATAGAAAACTAATCAAATCTGTGAAAGTACGATATTATATATACTTTTCTTAGATACCCTTGAAGGTCTGCCTGGATCGTGCAATCGCTTCTAAAGCGTGCAGACCGTTAAACTCACCATAAACTGTGATTATTTGTTATCACGTGGCGAGTGTGGAGGTCACAATAACAAACCAGTGCTCATTTGGAAAGTAGAAATAAAAAATGTTCGCATTGTTCACTCCAGCTTGTCCGTTCTTGCTAAAATCATAATCGTCAAGTGCCATGCCGGCTGGTGGGGGCGTTCATGCATGTCTGAAATCTGCAATCTTCAACAGCGTGTCTCAGTTTACGTGCTGACATATTCCCTCCATGCAATGACAAAAAGCTTTCAAGAATCGTCTCCCGTTGTCTTCCTCTGTCTCTCCCCCCCCCCTCCCCCAACCCCCGCCCCCACAGGCCTTTCTCGTGGTCACATCATGTTCCTGTTTCATTCTTCTGATAATATTACCACAAATGGTCACTGCCTCTATCTGATGATAAGTTGCATTCTAGCCCTCACCTCTTTCTACACAACTGGGTTGCTCCTTTTTTGTCTGTCCAATTATTTATAAAAATTCTTCTGTATAAACAAAATAAAACAACATTTCCGAGGCCTCAAGAAATTGTCTGGCTTGTTTATTATTTGTCCAGGATTAGGAGCATCCTGTTAAAATTTGCTCTATATTTGGCTAATATAGCACTTTTTAAAAAGTTAACACATAATCTTTGATACATCGTGTGTTTATTTTCTTGGGGTTCAAATCCAATTGAAGCTGCTATTTGTTTTCTTTTTAATTGACATTGGCTCCCACGTCGACCCAGCACACAAACAGTACAAGAAAATCTTACGGAAAGTAAAGACGATCTGTGACGCCGACCGCATTAGCCATCTAGTGCTGGTTTTTATTTATACAAATATGGGTCTAGCACTCTATGCCCGATTTGCCACTTAGCCACTGATATCTGCTTCTTCATTTCGTTCATCCGAGTGACGTAAACGCTCTGTGACTGTTTACAGCAGAGCTGCGGTATTTGCACCTCTCGGCTGACACATCTGACATCATCAAGCACTTGTTGACTGGGTTAACTTCCTGGATAGTTTTCAGGGACAGGGACATGTTGTGGTCTTTTTGACGTGGTTTTATTTGTGTCCCCCTTATCTGCAGGTGTTGTCCCTGAAGACCCCATTCAGTGTATCTGTGTGTAGACAAGTCAGCCCTCAATCAATGCATCCATTTATGAAAACAAAACACAAACAAATCGACAACGTTCAAGCAGTATCGGTTATGATTGTGGTCTGATTTCTTTGTGCCAAGAATGTTGACCTAAGAAATGTTAATTGCACTTCAACGAGTGGCTTGGACTGGTACTTTAGTACCTGCTCATGGTTGTTTGGCAGGTAATTATACGCTGTATATATATATATATATATATATATATATATATATATATATATATATATATATATATATATATATATATATATATATATATATATATATATTAGGGCTTACCGAATAGTGATTTTCACTATTCGGCCGAATACGAATAGTGGGACCAACTATTCGGCCGAATACGAATAGTGTATCATCATCATCAGGTGCCTTGCCGACTGGTGTTGGCGATTTTGCCTCGCCACAATCTGCGATCTCCTCCAGCATGTATTAGTTTGTGTGCTGACACACTCCCATGACATGCAACAGGACTGTCAAGAATCTTCTCTCGTTGTCTTTTTCTATCTCTCCTTCCACAAATCTTTCCAGTGGTCACCATATGTTCCATTTTCACTCTTCTTATAAGATGGCCGAAAAATGATGACTGTCTTCTTCTGATGTCTGTGATTAGTTGTCTTTGGGATCCCGCCTCTTTCAAAACCTAGTGGTTGCTTTTTTTAGGCTGTCCAAAGTATTTTAAGCATTGTTCTGTAAAACCACATCTCTGAGGCCTCAAAAAATTGTTTAGCCTGGCTACCGAGTGCCCAGGACTCATAGCCATATGTTAAAACTGTATGTATGTAGCAAGCAAGACATAGATAAAGATTTATTGCATAAGATGTTTTTTTTTTTAATAAAATGCAGTTTTTGCCTTTCCTATTTTTGTTTTTTATTTTAGTAATGCATCTTTCATCTGATTTTATCCATGTGCCAAATTTGCATTTAAATCATCGTTCGTTCAGGCGTTCGTTCGATGTAATTTAAATGCACCTTCATATTCTCTGTCGCAATATCTTCAATTTGATTTGGGCAAAGACACCCCGAAAGAACGAAAAAATGCATGCTCTCTCTCTCTCTCTCTCTCTCTCTCTCTCTCTCTCTCTCTCTCTCTCTCTCTCTCTCTCTCTCTCTCTCCCCCCCTCTCTCTCTCACACACAGATACACACGCACAAAAGCAACAATAAAGAACGCATTGCCTTTAAAGATATGTGCATACTTGGCGAGGCTAACAGTTAATATTGTTCAGACCACATTTCCACTTCAAAATTTGAGCAAAAATGTAGTCACAACCTTACTTATCTGCTGCACCTTCACGAATACAGATGGAGGATTGGTCGCATGTCGGGAGAAATACAAAGACAATTTTTAGCAACCTGCGGTTGGCATGTTATGCAGTATGATACACTTTGAGTGTGAAACGAGGGAAAAAACAAACTTTTTCGAAGTAGCGAGGAAAGACAATTTAAATTTTAACTTCCAAGTTTCTTCATGCCTTCTTTAACACAACAGTAGCGTTGCCTAAATCTGTCGTAGCGGGGAAAACTGCAACCCGGTTGCGTGAAAACAGCGCCTGCTGACTCCTCTGAGGCATTACAGCAAAGGTTCTAAAATTGGGTGCGTATGCCAGGGGTGCCGCGGCGAAAATAAAAAAAAAGTCGGCTATAAATTGTGACATTGTTAATGAGAGAGTTATTTCAGTCCATCGCAGTGTATGCAGAAATCACTATTCGTATTCGGCCTGACCGCCACTATTCGGCCCCGAAGGGAATACGAAGCGAATATTCAGTACAGCCCTAATATATATATAAATATATATATATATATATATATATATATATATATATATATATATATATATATATATATATATATATATATATATATATATATATATATAAACATACAGATATATCATAATATGTCACATATATTATATATATATATATATATATATATATATATATATATATATATATATATATATATATATATATATATATATACATGTACAATTACACACACACACACATATATATATATATATACACACACGTGTGCACGCCCAAGAGAAAATGCACCTATACGTATTTGCATACACACACGTATGTATATGAATATACACACATACACTCACAGGAGCTGCTGTGGTGTAGGGGTCAGATGCTCGCCTGCGGATCGGAAGGCTATGGGTTCAGATCCCGACAGAGCCTGACTTTACTTTAAAAGATAACCTTGTTTTGCATGTCGATCCAAAATTAAAAGGGTACTCGCAGATTTGAACCCAAGATCGTCCGGCTAGCAGGCGAGTGTATAGCCGCTAAAATACCACTGCTCCAAAAACAAAGAGTAAAATATAGGACATTTTTTTTCCTCGCCTTGGGCGTAAAGGGCTTATAGAGCTATACCTATATTGTATAGACCTATCGCCACTGGGTAGACGATGAGGTTAACATCACCCGACCACTTTTACTTCCAAGGACTTTACCTGGTAACCATCTAATGGTAGGTCAACCTGGGAAAAAAGGTTTTCTTACCTGGATGCGTTCATTTTTGATCCCACGGCATTTGGATACGCAGACAAGACTGCTGTGGCTGCCAATGCAAACAGTAAGTAAAGTAAAGGGCCCTTTTCCACGCTTTCAGGCGTACAGGGCATATGGGGCTAGACCTAAATTTTATAGACCAGTTAGCACAAGATGGTTTATGTGGTCAGCATCACGATGTCCCCTTTACTTCCCCGGACTGCACCTGGCACCCACACAAGGCTGGGTCGACCTGGGAGAGAGGTCATTTTGTAAAAAAAAGTCTGGCTCTGCCAGGGAGCGAACCCACGATCTTCTGATCCGCAAGCGAGCGTCTAGCCGCTTCGCCACTGCGACTAAAGCAAACAGTGTTAGGACGATAAATATTAACAACAAAATTGACTAGGGTCGTTTTGAAAATTTATTCATACCACAAGGCACACCAGTTTAACAAAATATCTAAATGATTCATCTAGTCAAATGGTTGTGTTTTGTTGGGTCAAGGAAAACCATGTTTTATAGGGATGACGAGGACGGGATCTGCTCCATGCAGTGCCTAAGCATCAACTATCTGACCACCTCCAGTGTGGCGGTTACCCCCAAGGCGACGGTGAGCAAATCGTCTGCTGCCTCCCTGGTTGTAGTCATTGAAGTGTTGGCTGCCCAACATCCACTGAGCGGTGTTTCTTCGTGAGCGGGCCAGCAAAAGGGGTGTAGCATCGTACAAGTCTTTCTTATCCTTCAGGTCAAATATATCTGAAAGGAAACCATAAATATGTTAGTTATTTATTTAATCGACAGATTATCCTCACTGCACATCGGACAATTCCATAAGCGCTAGGATCCCATCTTAAGTATCTTCCTCAGCGTGTGGCGACTGATAACATCAGTTCTGTGTTGGTTTACTATTCTTTTTTGGCTACCTACCTGTATAATGTTTATTATTGGCGACACCTCTTTTGACCTGAAGCTTTAGTAGGCGTTTGAGTATTGCCGATCGAACGTTGTCTCCTGAATTATCTTCTCGTTCTGCCTCCCTAAGAGCAATGAGAATGTCGGCTCGGTCCATTGCTTTTCCTTTACCCCGGGGCCCAGGAGGTCAATCAGCTCGTTTATTCCCTCTTACCCCAGCGTGTTCTGGCACAAAAATGAGTTTTTTTTTCTATCAGACGAGATGAAACCATCAACATATGATCAAGAAGCGCATGACTGTCTGTCAGACACAATCGTCCCAGTTTGGGGCGAAAATTTTTTTCCCATTAAAGCCCCACTCTAGCATTAGTCCTATAATAATCTAACGGTTGAACGGGATTCTGTGACTTGTGCCTGGGCTATTCTCATCCGAATGGTGGCACTTTGGGTCACCGGGTGTTGGTAGCTCACTATACAGTCCTTGTGAGGTTAAACAACATGCATACATGACTGTCTACGCTGCGTACTGTTCCACATTTTAGGGCAGCGAAGGGCAGGGAACACTGTGCCTGACGATTGAGGGCTGTGTTGGTAGTTCAGAATTCTAACCATTTGGCCAACCTGTCCTCATACAACATAAAGATAAAATAGTCCTCTAGTTTTAGAGTCCGCATCCAGACCGACTTTTTATTATTGCCGCATATTTGATCGCTGACTCTGGTTCTCAGTCTAAAATGAGTTCCATGACATTTCCTGGGAAGTAAAATCGGTCGGCATAACGACGATGACAACATGATGTTTCGGGTTCATATTATTTGCCTTTAAAAAAAATGAGCAGAAAAAGGGTAAATTAAAAAAAAATGAAGTGGACCCTTTTCCACGCCTTTTATGCGTACTGGGTATATAGGGTTAGGCACTTGGTGGATGATGTGGTCACCATCACGACGGCCGCCTTTTCTTCGCAGGACTGTACCTAGTACTCACTCAAGGCTAAGTCGACCTGGGAGCCAAAGTCATATTTGAACAGGTCAAGGTCATTTTGGAAAAAAATCCGGCCATCGTCAGGAACCGAACTCACGATCTTCCGAACTTCAGCTGAGCGTCTAGCCGCTAGACCACTGCGGCTCGCATGGGCATGAAAAAGGCTCCATTTTATTTTTTACTAAATTTAATCCTATGTGTGGCGAAGGGATCACGTCGTTTGCCTCAAGCTCTAAAGGTCATGGGTATAGTTCACGTGTGCAGTTTATTTCAATTTACTGACATCACTGGGAGTTTATAGCTGGGGCTAAGGAGTGTTTGATTATCTCTGAATGAAGCTATTCATTGTGCTGGGAGGCCAATCTTTTTTGATAACCTGGTAGAATTCAACCAATGTTTGTGTAAATTGCTGATCCCCTTCGAGTATTCGGTGTGTTTACATGTTACAGCACAAACACAGCAATGGGTTCCTGATTATGTTATCTTTAATATTGAACAGAGGCGTCCGTGGCTTAGTCGTTGCGAGTCCGACTCCTTTTTCGAGCCTACCGCGATCGAAACCGACTGCTGGCTGTAAGGATTTTTATCTTGGTATGATGTGTCGCAGGTCGACCCAGCGTGAATTGGATACCAGAATGGATGTACTGGGGAAGTAAAGACGGCCGGTGTTATACTGACCACATTACCCACCCATGGCATGAATTGGGATCTTTTACTTTGTTTTTATTGAACAGAGACCGCGATAGCGCACTGCTCCACTCTTGCCTCCTGGTCTGAAAATGCCTGACTGGCGTAATCTCATCGAGAGGATTTTTTTTTTTCAAGTCGACCTAACTCCCGTGTTGAAATAACCTAAAACTGAGTACTTGGAAGGGACGTGGATAGAAAAGGCAGCCAGTTGTGTCAACGATATCAAATACCAGGTTCTTATTTGTTCGTGACAACATCTCTGATGCCTGGTGGTTCAAAATATCTAAAATTTAGAGACGTTGAACAGGATCTAAAAAGCAAACAACTATAAAATATCATTCTGAAGAGGCTGGAAGTGGCATGAAAGTTGGTGACGGAAATGAAAACTAAACAAATAATTATTTCAAACACTGAAAACTAAGGGGAAAAAAAAACCTCTTTTAAAAACCATACTGGAGGGAACGGGTGAAATAAAGCTATCAAGAGGCAGACAATGATACAAATAGGAAGATGAATACGCACATCAGTCACAGACAGTAGCTATCCAGTGTGAAATACAGCGTAGATATTCATTGAAGCCAAGTTACAATGTGGAGACGGCACCTTAGTTTTGTATTGATTTCTTCTTCTTCTTCTTCTTCTTCTTCTTCTTCTTCTTCTTCTTCTTCTTCTTCTTCTTCTTCTTCTTCTTCTTCTTCTTCTTCTTCTTCTTCTTCTTCTTCTTCTTCTCTTCTTCTTCTTCTTCTTCTTCTTCTTCTTCTTCTATATCTTCTTCTTCTTCTTCTTCTTCTATATCTTCTTCTTCTTTTCTTCTTCTTCTTCTCTTCTTCTTCTTCTTCTCTTCTTCTTCTTCTTCTTCTTCTTCTTCTTCTTCTTCTTCTTCTTCTTCTTCTTTCTTCTTCTTCTTCTTCTTCTTCTTCTTCTTCTTCTTTTTTTTTTTCTTCTTCCTCCTCCTCCTCCTCTTTGACTTCTTCTTCTTCTTCTTCTTCTTCTTCTTCTTCTTCTTCTTCTTCTTCTTCTTCTTCTTCTTCTTCTTCTTCTTAACTGCTATCGACTGTAGACTCGGAAAATTCTGGCTGTTCGACAACTTCTGGACTTTGGTCACGTTCCATAACTTCTTCTTCTTCTTCTTCTTCTTCTTCGTCTTCTTCTTCTTCTTCTTCTTTCTTCTTCTTTCTTCTTCTTCTTCTTCTTCTTCTTCTTCTTCTTCTTCTTCTTATTCTTCTTCTTCTTCTTCTTCTTCTTCTTCTTCTTCTTCTTCTTCTTCTTCTTTCTTCTTCTTCTTTCTTTCTTCTTCTTCTTCTTCTTCTTCTTCTTCTTCTTCTTCTATATCTTCTTCTTCTTTTCTTCTTCTTCTTCTTCTTCTTCTTCTTCTTCTTCTTCTTCTTCTTCTTCTTCTTCTTCTTCTTCTTCTTCTTCTTCTTCTTCTTCTTTCTTCTTCTTCTTCTTCTTCTTCTTTCTTCTTCTTCTTTTTTTTTCTTCTTCCTCCTCCTCCTCCTCCTTCTTTGTCTTCTTCTTCTTCTTCTTCTTCTTCTTCTTCTTAACTGCTATCGACTGTAGACTCAGTCGGAAAATTCTGGCTGTTCGACAACTTCTGGACTTTGGTCACGTTCCATAACTTTAGTTTTAAGTCGATTAATTAAATGGTTTTTCCTCAAAAGCCGGAGTGCATCTGTCTAAGAAGAAAAAGCAACAAACTGTATACAAATAAGCAGATTTGAAAATGGATGTGCACGCAAATCTCAAGTTCTGGAACCAACCTAGAGTCCACAATTCACGAATAAGCAGAGTTTTCTGCAAGATTTTACAGCAGGTAAACGCTGAGAGGAAGGCGAGCGGAAGACCAAGAAAGAGAAAGGTAAATGATGCGGCTGAAGCCTGAAAAAAAAAAAGATGAATAAATCCATTAGCCAAACCACCTGAGAGCGCAGGACAAATACATAATACTACGACACTGTGGTACAGCCTGGTATCAATGTCAGTCAGTCAGTCAGTCAGTCAGTCAGTCAGTAGCGTGTCCTTTGCAGAACCTTGATCGCGTAACAACCCACTGGGAAATTGGAGACCATCCACCACACCCATCTTCTCTTTGGCCTTCCTCTTCCTCTCTTCCCAGGCAGCTACCCCTCCATTGTTAATTGTATCAATTAGACGACAAAAGAAGAAGAACGTTCAGAGGAAGTGCCGCGTGTATTTTCGAGACTGTCAGGAGAGCAAGCGCCTGAAACCTGTATCTCACTTGACACACAAAGCAGTTTTTTATTTATTCATTAATATATCTATTTATTTATTCTCTAAAGGGAAAAAGAATCGTGTCTGCTAACCCTCCGCCTCAGAACAGGGCACAACCGATTACTTAACCACATGTACACACAATTCAAGACAGGTGTATAAGCCATGTGCACATGTGGAAAGGTGCCCCAGACAGCAGAGCATGTACTCCAGGACTGCACCGAATTTGACATATTAAGGCAAACCTTTTGGCCAAAAAGAACAACAGTGGCACGTAAACTCTATGGACCACCGAATGAACTAACAACGACAGTGACATTTATACAAGAGACAAAACTGCTGATATAGACAACTTATTTCAGGCGAACGAAAGAAGAAGAAGACTGTCTGCTTACCTTCAGTAATTACAACAGGTATTTTGGTATCATCGTCCAGTTCGGCTTCAAGGACCATAGGTATAGGGGTTACCAGCTGGGTCAAGCAAGTGAAGGTCAAAACGACAAACAGGCAAATTTGTACTTGATCCATTGCTGCAAGCTGACATAAAACATCATTCACTTATTTACATGTTAGCCAGAACTGACATGTGTTCCGTGTATGTATGTGTTCCGTGTATGTGTGTGTGATGTGTGTGTGTGATGTGTGTGTTTGTGTATGCGTTTGTGTATGCGTATTTGTGTGTGTGTACGCGCGCGTGGTAATAGCCATAAAAACATTGTTTTTTTTTTTTAATTACAAACAACGTCACTGCGCACTCCCAAACATGCTTGTCCCCATGGTGCCTCTACTAATTGTTCCCATAAGAAGTTCGTTATAATGTTTCCCATCTTGACCTCAAAAAACGTCAAAAACAGGCTTCCCCAGGTTTTACTTTCATGACACGTAATCGAGTTAGTGCCTGGGATTAGTCTTTATCCACAAAGTTTTCTTTATCTTCTTCTCCTCCTCCTTCTTCTTTTTTTTTCTTCTTCTTCTTCTTCTTCTTCTTTTTCTTCTTCTTCTTCTTCTTCTTCTTCTTCTTCTTCTTCTTCTTCTTCTTCTTCTTCTTCTTCTTCTTCTTCTTCTTCTTCTTCTAAACGTTCACTTTTACGACACGCTTGTTGTGGGACAGAATGCAGACTATTGGTTCCTCGTTGGTTCCCCGTCTATCGGACAGACGTACTCTGAATTTAAAGGATACACCCATAATAAGTCGACTTTTACGACATGCTTGTAGCGCAGGGGTTACAAACAATTCAGTAGAGAATTTTGTTGCCTTTTTTTTTTGTTTTGTTTAAAGAACATTATATGTATCAAATTGTCTATGTAGGATGTGGTAGTATAAGGGTGGGGTGAGAGAAAGCGAGAGAGAGAGAGAGAAAGAGAGATGTGTGTGATAAGCGATTATACACAGATAGATAGGGTTAAAGGTTTAGGTAGCATGGAGACAGGTAGAGAGATACAGAGATGTAGTTAGAGAGAAAAAAAAACAGATTTAAAGACAAAGTGATCGGTGAGGAGAAACAGAGATAAAGACCTGAACAGAGATAATGAGAGAAATACGCGGACAGCGATAGAGCGAGATAACAAGTGAGAGATGGATAAGTACAATATATATATATATATATATATATATATATATAATATATATACTAATATATATAATATATATATAAGGAAGGGGGGGGGTTGAGAAGGAAAATGAGAAAGAAAGGAAAGGGACGAAGAGTGACTGGAGAAACGGAGAGACAGAGATTAGTCAGAGATGAATAAAAATAGATATAGTGACAGTTCGTAGCAAAAATTTGAGGTACTACTTCAGAAAATATCCTAGTTGT